>CM016614.1:82570173-83170173 GCA_005393395.2 Gossypium australe
ATGAATTCGTGAGTCACTGTTCTTTTAGAAAAATTGTCATAAATCGTACAAAAATAATTAGGAAGCATGGTTTTATGTGTAAAAACCCTATTGAGTCTAGTTTTCATTGGAAGAAACTATAACAGTATACGAAATTTGTGCAAAGAGATAACTGTATTTATGTAGAGACAGGTCAGAATTTTCAGACACTGTAATAAGGGTAACTTTGATGAATAAACTGTACCAATTGGCCACATGAAAAATTCTGGAAAAATTATGGTGAGTAGATATATGAGTCTAGTTTCAAGGAAATTTACGGATCTAAATTTCGAGTCCTGTAACCCGAGTTATAGACAAATTAGTCGGCACAACGCAGTTTGACAGCTTTAAGATTTTCATGTTTTGAACTTGTAGTCAAGTCTAGTAACGCCTCTTACTTAATTCCGGCGATGGTCTCGAGTAAGGGGTGTTACATTTGATTGGTATCAGAGCTTACGGTTTAGTCGATTCTAGGACTACGTGGCGCGTGTGAGTCTAGCTATACATGCCTGTGGTTATATGTTGATAGTGTGGTGACTTCTGACAACCTGAATTTTTGTTTGTATAGTAAATGGATTCCGAACCAGAAAGAGCTGTGGCTGATGATGTGGAGAGCGTGGCGCCTGACCGTACCCATGGATCAGCGCCGATAGACTCTCGACCTGTTTCGGGTAGCCACGAAGGAGAGACAAAGCAAGCCTTTTATCGGATGATGAATGATTGGTTTGCCCAATTTATTCAGAATAACCCGAATATGCCCCAACCTCCACCCCCGAATAATCCAACTCCGGATCCTCTAGCTCCCCAGTAATAGATCCAATGAGATCTAGTAGGCCCCCAGTTGACAAAATTCGAAAATATGGGGCCGAAGAATTTAAAGCCAATGACGATGATGATGCTGAGAGAGCCGAAATGTGGCCGATAACACTATTCGGGTACTTGGTGAGCTGTCTTGTACTCCGGATGAATGCTTGAAATGTACTATATCCTTACTACGGGACACTGCATATCACTGGTGGAATACACTAGTATCAGTGGTTCCGAAAGAAAAAGTGACATGGGATTTCTTCCAAACTGAATTCCGCAAGAAGTATATTAGCCAAAGGTTTATTGATCAAAAACGAAAAGAGTTCCTTGAGCTGAAACAAGGACGAATGACTGTAACGGAGTATGAAAGAAAATTTGTCAGGCTCAGCCGTTATGCTAGAGAGTGTGTCTCTACTGAAGCCATTATGTGTAAAAGATTCGAAGACGGCCTAAATGAAGATATAAAGATGTTTGTTGGCGTTCTTGAAATCCAAGAATTTGTAACTTTAGTTGAGAGAGCTTGCAAAGCTGAAGAGCTCGGAAGGAGAAAAGAAAGGCCGATACCGAAGCCAGAGATATCCGAAAGAGGTCTTCGGGCAAAGTCTTCCATCCCACGAGCAAGAAGCCCAGAGATGACTACAGCCGACAGAAAACTACTACAGATCCGCCTAGACGGGATCGACCTCCTATGAGCTCCCGAGCTACCTCGATAGCCAGTGTTGGTAACATTCCACAAACTAGAGTTGAATGCAAGCATTGTGGGAAATGGCACTCAGGGAGTTGTAGATTCCATGATCGGACTTGCTATAAGTGTGGATCGTCAGGTCATTTTATCAGAGAGTGTCCGAAATTAGCTGAGCAGAATGCAGTTCAGAGTACTACACCGAGCAACGTGCCAATGCGAGGCAGACCACCCAGACATTCAGGCAATGTAGGTGGTAGCCAGAAAGGAACGACGAATGCTACAGGTCGATCTGAGGCTAAAGCTCCGGCTAGGGCATATGCTGCGCGAGCTAGAGAGGATGCTTCCTCCCCCGACATCATCACTGGTACTTTCACTCTTTTTGATATTACTGTAATTGCACTGATTGATCCTGGTTCGACCCATTCTTATGTGTGTGAAACTTTAAAATTTGGTAAGACTCTGCTAGTTGAGTCTACCGAGTTCGTAATTCGTGTGTCCAACCCTTTGGGTAGATGTGTGCTTGTAGATAAAGTGTGTAGGGGTTGCCCCTTGATGGTACGAGACTATTGCTTTCCAGCTGACTTAATGTTGTTGCCCTTCGATGAATTTGACATAATCTTGGGTATGGATTGGTTAACTTCACATGAGGCAGTGGTGGACTGCAAAAGAAAGCTTATTAACTTGAAATGCCGAAACGGTGAGACAATCAGAATAAAATCCGGTGATGTAAATGAGTTGCCTACAGTGATATCCTCAATGGTAGCCCAAAAGTATGTGAGAAAGGGGTGTGAGGCCTATTTGGCTTATGTACTGGATAATAAATTGTCCGAGAAACTAATGGAATCGGTACCAGTTGTATGTGAATACACCGATTGTTTCCTGAAGAACTACCGGGCTTACCCCCAGTACGAGAGATTGAGTTCGGCATTGAATTAGTGCCGGATGCGACCCCAATTTCGATAGCTCCGTACCGAATGGCGCCTACTGAATTAAAAGAATTGAAAGCGCAGTTGCAAGAATTCACAGAGAGGGGTTTCGCACGACCGAGTTTTTCTCCGTGGGGAGCACCAGTCTTGTTTGTGAAAAAGAAAGATGGGACAATGCGAATGTGTATCGACTACCGACAACTAAATAAGGTGACCATAAAGAATAAATACCCGTTACCTCGGATTGATGATTTATTTGATCAGTTGAAGGGAGCTTCAGTGTTTTCGAAAATAGATTTGAGATCGGGCTATTACCAATTACGAGTCAGAGATTCCGATGTGCCCAAGACGGCATTTCGAACGAGGTACGGGCACTATGAGTTTTTGGTTATGCCTTTTGGGCTTACCAATGCACCTGCCGTTTTTATGGATCTAATGAACCGGGTCTTCCGACGGTTTTTGGATCGGTTTGTAGTAGTGTTTATCGATGATATATTGGTCTACTCCAAAAGTGAAGCGGAACACGTTGAGCACTTGAGAGAAGTACTACAAACCTTGAGAGATCATCGTTTATATGCAAAATTCAGTAAGTGTGAGTTTTGGTTGAACGAAGTCAGCTTCTTGGGTCATGTGGTTTCGGTGTCAGGAATTCGGGTGGATCCAAACAAAATAGCAGCCATACTCGAGTGGAAACCACCAAAGAATGTTTCTGAAATCCGAAGCTTCCTAGGCCTCGCGGGATATTATAGACGATTTGTAAAAGGTTTTTCCGTGATAGCTGCACCTTTGACGAGACTACTACAGAAGGATGTCAAATATGAGTGGTCAGAAAAATGCCAGAAGAGTTTCGAGCAGTTGAAAGCCCTTTTAACCGAGGCTCCAGTGTTAGCTCAGCCTGAATCGGGTAAAGAATTTACTATTTTTAGTGATGCGTCTTTGAGTGGGTTGGGTTGTGTTCTAATGCAAGAAGGCAAGGTCATAGCCTACGCTTCAAGACAATTGAAGCCACATGAAAAGAATTATCCAACTCACGATCTGGAGTTAGCAGCCATTGTGTTTGCATTAAAAATTTGGCGTCACTATTTATTCGGCGAAAAATGTCATGTTTATTCAGATCACAAAAGTCTGAAATATTTAATGACTCAGAAAGATCTAAATTTGAGACAACGCCGATGGTTAGAATTGCTGAAAGACTACGAATTAGTGATTGACTACCATCCGGGGAAGGCTAATGTGGTGGCGGATGTGTTGAGTCGAAAATCATTATTTGCTCTGCGTGTATTAAACACACGGATGACGATGTCTGAGGATGGTTCGATCATAGCCGAGCTACAAACAAGACCGATGTTTATTCAGCAAATTTGCGAGGCACAGAAAGTTGACGAAAAGTTAGTAGCTATTCGGGTTCAGTGTGAGAACGCTACAGAATCAGACTTCCAGATAGATGCAAATGACTGTTTGAAGTATAAAAATCGATTGTGTGTTCCAATGAACTCAGATTTGATACAGATGATTCTGAGTGAGGCCCATAATGGCCGAATGTCGATACACCCGGGTAGCACAAAAATGTATAACGATTTGAAGCAGTTTTATTGGTGGCCCGGCATGAAACGGGACATATCTGAGTTTGTCTCCAAGTGCTTAATCTGTCAACAAGTGAAAGCTGAGCATCAGGTACCCTCCGGATTACTTCAGCCGATTATGATACCCGAATGGAAATGGGATAGAATTACTATGGATTTTGTATCCGGTCTTCCTATGACACCGAGTAAGAAAGATGCCGTTTGGGTTATCGTTGATAGATTGACTAAATCAGCTCATTTTGTGCCGGTACGTACCGACTATTCACTTGACAAACTCGCCGAATTGTATGTGTCGCAGATTGTAAGATTGCACGGTGTACCGAGTTCCATTGTTTCAGATAGAGATCCAAGATTTACCTCGCGATTCTGGAAGAAGTTGCAAGAGGCATTGGGTACTAAACTTCATTTTAGTACAGCCTTTCATCCGCAAACAGACGGTCAGTCTGAGCGGACCATCTTAATACTTGAGGACATGTTGAGGTGTTGCGTTCTCGAGTTCGAAGGTACGTGGGAACGATACCTACCCCTGATTGAGTTTGCTTACAATAATAGCTTTCAATCTAGCATAAAAATGGCACCGTATGAAGCCTTGTATGGTCGAAAATGTCGCACTCCATTGTATTGGACTGAGCTCAGTGAGAATAAGATACACGGGGTTGATTGGATTAAGGAAACTGAACAAAAGGTGGTGGTAATTAGAAGTAATTTGAAAGCTGCTTCGGATCGTCAAAAGTCCTATGCCGACTTAAAACGTAAAGACATTGAATTTCAGGTCGGAGATCGGGTGTTCTTAAAAGTTTCTCCGTGGAAGAAAATACTCCGATTCGGTCAGAAAGGCAAGTTGAGTCCGAGGTTTATCGGACCGTACGAAGTTATTGAACGTATTGGACCGGTTGCTTATAGATTAAGATTGCCCTCCGAGTTAGACAAGATACACAATGTATTTCATGTTTCGATGCTTCGTAAATACAGATCGGATCCGTCCCATGTGATCACCCCGTCAGAGATTGTAATTCGATCTGATTTGACCTATGAAGAGGAACCGATCCGTATCTTAGCTCGGGAAACCAAAGAGTTAAGAAATAAAAGAATTCCATTAGTAAAGATTCTATGGAACCGTCACGGAATTGAAGAGGCTACGTGGGAGCCTGAAGAGTCAATGAAGCAACAATATCCGAACCTTTTTAACGGTAAGATTTTCGGGGACGAAAATCCTTAAAGGGGGGAGAGTTGTAACAGACCAATTTTGACCCTAATCGGAACGGTGGTTTCGGGACCACGAATCCGAGCCTGTGGGATATTAAAATATTATGTTTTGTGTTTATTATGTGTGTTTTTAGTGAGTGTAAAAATTTCGTAGAAAATTTTAGCTATCTAAGTGCTTAATTTGCTAAGAAGGCTTAAATTGCAAGAAGGATTAATGTAGTGGGCATTAATAAAAAGGGAGCTAAGTGAATTGCCCATAAAACATGGGGATTTGCATATCAAATCCCCATAAGAATAAGGTGGACGGCAAGCATGCAAGACTAAGATGCTTTCTATGCATTTTCTATTTTAAAGTATTAGATTGTCATAAGCATGCTAAATAAATAATAATGTGTAGATAGTTTTAAACAAAAAGAAAAAAATAAAAATCATTTTCATCTTTCTTCTTCCTCCTCACCCACCCGAAGCTATCATCAAGAGAAGAAGAAATTCCTCTTCTTCAATCGGCATTGCATGTGTTGAGCAAGGTGATATTTCAAACTCTAGTTTAACAATCCTTCTTTGAAATAGGTTGATTTCCTTGATCAACATTGAAAAATCAAGTAGAGATTTGAAATGCCATGCATGATGAAGTTCGGCCATGGGGGGGTTTATGATTTGAGCTGAAAATAAACTTAAATGGTAAGAGAAGAACTAGCTTGAACTTGTAAGAAAGCTTTGTCGATTTTTGGTTTGAAGATACCTTCATGTTTGGCCGAATATTGGGTTGGACATTCATGAAAATAAATTCTTCTTGTATCTTGATGTTCGGCCATTTCCTTATGATGAAGTTACCATATAAGATTGTTATATGTGATGTTTAAGTTATGGGGTGAACTAAGTTTAAAACTTGATTAATTGAAGTAAACTAGTGCAAGGGGGGGTAAATTTGATGAATGGAAGAGTTATAGAGAATCCTAAGCACCTAAGGGCCATTCGGCCATGTAGAAGTAACCCAAATGGTTTGAAATTTTTATTGTGGTGTTCAATAGGAAATTAGATTAGTTGAATACTTGAATTAGATGTGGTTATTAGCTTGTTTCTTGGTTGTATGTTGAAGAAAAATGCAAGGGTATGGAAGTAGTACATTCGGCCATAATAGAAAATGAATTTGAGCTAATGTGTTTGATTATATATGTGTAATTATATAAAGTTAAGGTACGGCTAGATGAGAAGGTAAGTTGTAAGTTAAAACGCATCAAGGAAATTATCGCCAAAGTGTTCCCTAATAAATTGAATACACTTGAACAAAGTAGGGGATGTATGCCGAATGCACATTGTTATGTCTTGAAATTATGTATTTTATGACTTTGCTCTTGAATTGAATGGAAGTGTAGTAATTGGTTAAAATTGAATCAAATTAGATCGGGAACAAAAAGAGAAAGAGCAAGATCGAGGAAAAACAAAGATTATCGAGTAGCCGATTTGCACGGCTTATCGACAACCGAGGTAAGTCCCTTGGTTAAATTATGCCAAAGAGTAAATTATGATTATCTTGATTTTTAAAAATTAATGAATGTTAGTATTCAAATGCATCATGGCCGAATGTATATTTACATGTGGGTTGATGATTCATGTTGAGAATATGATGGCAATTGTTGGGACTAATGCAAGGTGGATGAGTAAGTTTTTGAGCTACTTTGTATCTAAAGATCCTTTATACATTTAGTGAATGATATAAATTGTATAAGCTTGGTATAAAACCATGAGTTGGTCGCTTGTGATAGTGATGGATTTGATTGATTTCAAATTTATTAAATGCAATGGTAATAAAGGGATATGATTCGATATGCATAGTAAACATGTGAAAAGCATGTAAAGATATATTGACATTCGGGCTTTTATGCCTAGCAGGCTTCGTGCCGGTGTTATCTATCGGGCTTTTATGCCTAGCAGGCCTCGTGCCGGTGTTATTTATCGGGCTTTTATGCCTAGCAGGCTTCGTGCCGGTGTTATCTATCGGGCTTTTATGCCTAGCAGGCCTTGTGCCGGTGTTATCTATCGGGCTTTACGCCTAGCAGGCTTGATGCCGGTGATGAAATTTGCCTAAGAGGAGTTTAATCCTTGTCAAGACAATTTAGAACTAAATTGTCAAGAAAATGGTTCGGGTAAGTATGTGAGGTATGTTATGTTAAATATTACTTGTGCTAAGTGGTCATTGATGAATGTAATTTGACGGAAGTTGAACTTAGAACATGCTACTATGGGACAATTGATTTGCATGAATAACTGCTATGAAAGTGGGTCCTCGAATTATTAAACTTGACCATGTGTAAACTATTTACTTAGTTGTTTATGTAGAATGCCATATGTGGATTGTTTTATCTTCATAAAAAATTAAATGTTCTAATTTTAAATGAATTGGGACTTACTAAGCTAGTACGCTTACTCGTGTGAGATGTTTCCTCTGTTTTATAGATTAGGAGCAAGCCACAAGCTCACCGGGATCGTTGGAAAGTCGCTCACACTATCAACCTACCTTTTTGGGGTACTCCTTCATTTTGGGTTGGTTTTAAGCGAAGGCATGTATAGGATAGGCTTGGATTTGTTTGAGGAAGTTTCACGGTTCACTTGTAAACCTTAAAAGAATGGCCATGCGAATATGGCTAAATTTCTAATTAAGTACGTTGTGGTGTTGTTGATGTGTATGTTGGTTCTTGATGGCAAGGTTTATGCTTTCTAAATCAAAGTTTAATCATTTTGTAAAGGAAATGTATATATATATATATATATATATATATATATATATACGGAATGAATCCTTGAATTAGGAATGTAGGTAGATTTGGTTAGAAGCTAGTCCTTCATAAATGGCGACAAAACAACTTGTAGTAACAGCAGTGATATGAGTTAGAAAAATCACCAAAAATAGGGTATATTGAATTAAAAGGTGAATGAGACATGGAATTAAACCTTATTGTGTCTATTTTTACATGAAAGAAACAGAATAGGCAAAAGACTTATACATTATGAGATAATTTAGTTCTAGTGAGACCCGCTCTGAATGAATTCGTGAGTCACTGTTCTGTTTTAGAAAAATTGTCATAAATCGTACAAAAATAATTAGGAAGCATGGTTTATATGTGTAAAACCCTTATTGAGTCTAGTTTTCATTGGAATAAACTATAACAGTATACGAAATTTGTGCAAAGAGATAACTGTATTTATGTAGAGACAGGTCAGAATTTTCAGACACTGTAATAAGGGTAATTTTGATGAATAAACTGTACCAATTGGCCACATGAAAAATTCTGGAAAAATTATGGTGAGTAGATATATGAGTCTAGTTTCAAGGAAAATTTACGGATCTAAATTTCGAGTCCTGTAACCCGAGTTATAGACAAATTAGTCGGCACAACGCAGTTTGACAGCTTTAAGATTTTCATGTTTTGAACTTGTAGTCAAGTCTAGTAACGCCTCTTACTTAATTCCGGCGATGGTCTCGAGTAAGGGGTGTTACAAGATTGCTACAGAAGGACATAAAATTCGAGTGGTCTGAGAAATTTCAACAGAGTTTTGATCAATTGAAAGTCTTGCTAACTGAGGCACCAGTGTTGGTCCAATCTGAATCGGGTAAAGAATTTGTGATTTACAACGATACGTCATTAAACTGTTTGGGTTGCGTGTTGATGCAAGAGGGAAATAGGAGGGAAAAGTTATAGCTTATGCCTCTAGACAGTTGAAACCGCATAAAAAGAACTATCCAACGCATGATTTAGAGTTTGTTGCTATTGTTTTCACATTGAAAATTTGGCGACATCATCTCTACAGTGAAAAATGTCACATCTTTACTGATCATAAGAGCTTGAAATACATAATGACTCAGAAAGATCTAAACTTATGACAACGAAGATGGCTCGAGCTATTGAAAGATTACAAGTTAATCATTGACTATCATCCAGAGAAAGTAAATGTAGTCGTAGATGCTTTGCAAGTGATGAATACTCAATTGTCATTATCTAATGATTGTTCGATATTGTTAGAGTTGAAAGCTAAACCGGTTGCTCTTCAGTAAATTTGTGAAGCTCAAAAGTGTGATAACGAGTTACAAGAAAAAAAAATGTTAGTCAAATAGTGATTCAGATTATTAGATTGGAGCTGATGATTGTTTAATGTTCTGAAATAGAATCTGCGTACAAAAGAATACCGAGCTCATTCAGAAAATTTTGCACAAAGCACACAGTGGATGTTTATCTGTTCACCCAGGGAGTACTAAAATGTACAATGATTTGAAACAATTGTATTGGTGGTCGAGTATGAAACGAGACATTTTTGAATGTGTCGAGATGTTTGATTTGCCAGCAAGTCAAAGCCGAACATCAAGTACTGTCAGGACTACTACAGCCAGTAATGATACCTGAGTGGAAATGGGATAGAGTTATGATGGATTTCGTATCGGGATTACCCCTAACTCCAAAAAAGAAAGATGTTGTTTGGGTTTTCGTTGATCGATTGACAAAATTGGCACATTTCATTCTGGTACGTACTGATTATTCACTTGATAAATTGGCTACATTATACATCTCTGAGATTATTAGATTCCACGGGGTGCCAGTTTCGATTATTTCGGATAGAGATTCGAGGTTTAAATCACGATTTTGGAAAAAATTACAAGAAGCTTTAGGTACGAGATTAAATTTTAGTACAACTTTTCATCCTCAAACTGATGGCCAATCCAAGAGAGTGATTCAGATTCTTGAAGATATGCTTCAATGTTGTGTTTTAGAATTTGAAGGCAATTGAGAGAGATATTTGCCTCTGGTTGAATTTGCATATAACAATAGCTTTCAATCGAGTATAAAGATGGCACTGTATGAAGCATTGTATGGTGGTAAATGCCAAACACCATTGTACTGGACGGAGCATAGTGAGAAACAGATTCACGGGGTTGATTTGGTTAGAGAAACTGAAGAGAAAGTGAAAGTAATTTGCGGCTATTTAAAAGCAGCTTTAGATCGACAGAAATCATATGCGAATTTGAAACAAAATGATATTGAATTTTAGATCGGTGATAAAGTCTTTCTGAATGTATCTCCGTGGAAGAAAATAGTTAGATTTCGTTGCAAAGGTAAACTGAGTTCACGTTTCATCACGCCGTACGAGATTATTGAAAGAATAGGGCCAGTAGCATATCGACTAGCTTTACCGCCAGAATTAGTAAAGATCCATAATGTATTTCATGTGTCGATTTTGTGTCGATATAGATCAGATCCATCACATGTAATTTCTCCGGCAGAGATTGAAATTCAACCCGACATGACATACAACGAAGAACTGATCGGAATTTTAGCTCAACAGGTAAAAGAGTTGAGAAATAAATGCATAGATTTAGTGAAAGTTTTGTGGTAAAGGCACGGTGTTGAAGAGGCTACGTAGGAAACCAAGGAAGCTATGAGAAAATAGTACCCTAACCTATTCACTGGTAAGATTTTTGGGGACGAAAATCCCTAAGGGGGGAGAGTTGTAACAACCTGTTTTTGGTCAAATCGAAACAGTGGTTTCAGGACCACATATCCAAAGTGACAATAATTATTTTATTGTTATTTTAACTTTCACAGCATGACTGAATGATTGTGTGAAAGTTTTGTTTAGAAATTTTATCATTTGAGTGCTTAATTTGATAAAAATGACTAAATCACGTAAAGTAAAAAAGTGGAGTTCTAATAGCTAAAGGTGTCTAGTAGCTATAGAACCTTAAATTTAAGGTCCTTAAGTGGTAATTAGACATTTTAATTGTGAGTGGACAATGATGGACACAAAATAGATGTTATTAAATGGTTTTATTAAAGGTTAATTTTCTAATTTGTTTATGAATTATATAATAAATAAAAAAAGAGATAATTTGTGTCCATCTTCTTCTCATAAACACCAAAACTGATTCTAACATGAAGAAACCATAGCTAAGGTTCGGCCAAGCTCATTTGTACAATTGTAAGTCCATTTTTGTCCCGATTTTAATGATTTATATGTTTTTGTGATCGTTGCATCTAGTATTAGCTAGCCCAGGGACTATTTTGCAAAATTGTTAAAGATTTTGAATATTTCCATTGATGAATAAGCATGTATTTTGATGTTTATTGATATATTTGGAATGCTTGTTGATAGATATACAAGTTTTGTTAAGTGTTTAGTGAAAATACAAGTTAGGGGCTAAATTGTGAGATATGTAAATTTAGTGGTTAAAATGTGAAATAAATGAAAAATGTGGGCTGCTAGGGATCTAATTGAATTTTGACTAACATGGGTTATGCTTGAATTTCATGAATTTGGGATTTTGTGAAATAAGGACTAAATTGTAAAAGTTATGAAATTATGGGGCAAAAGTGTAAATGTGCTTAAATGTGTGTTTTGGATTAAATTGAATAGAGAGATTATTAAATATGTTAATTTTGAATATATTTAGATCAAGAAAAGCATAATTCGGATCTAGATCGGAGGACAACTAAAGTTATTGACTAATAGACTTATTTCGTCGTTTTCACATCCGAGGTAAGTTCGTATGTGATAAATTTTATTATAAATGTATTTTAAATGCTTTGATATTGTATAAGTTGTGAATGAGAGACTTCGGATAAGTTTGACAATGACATGATGATAATTCGGCATTCGAAATCCCAGTTGAACCTTAGGAATAGTTTAGGATACTAGTGACATGTCAATAGGGGATACATTGAGTTGGCTTCGGGTCATGATATTAGCACTTCGGGTGCGAGTTATGCCGATTTGGCTTTGGGCCATGCATATCGGCTAATTTGGCTTCGGGCCATGATATCAGTACTACGGATATAAGTTACCTTGATTTGGCTTCGGACCATGGTATAGGTACTTATTGAGCAAGACTCTTGAGTATCCGACTTCTATTCTGAGTGGTTCAACGGGTAAATGAATGATGTGGTTGAGAATGAGATTGGTACGAGATGGTACAAGTATGTGCAAAAACCATATTAGCTTTGAATCGAAGAAATGGTGAAGAAAGTATATAGTTTTGTGAATGAGTAATTGAAAGGTTTGTTAGTTGACGTGAATTCATGTATTTATAATCAATTGTTGAATTATGTGATTATGAATATATCGAGTTTATTTCATACGACCTTACTAAGCTATAAAGCTTACATTGTTTATTTTTCTATGTTTTATAGTGATTCCGTGCTAACTTGGATTCGGGGATCATCGGAGATCGCTTCACACTATCTACCTATCACTTGGTACCTATGAACTTTGGTATTTTAAGTATATGGCATGTATAAGGGTGTTGGTCATTTTGGTTATGACTTATTAATGATTTTTGCCATATGAATTGGCATTATAAATGTTAATATTTTGGTTTGTTTATTTAGCCATGAATGATGCCTTAATTTGGATTGTTTTGGTATGCTTGAATCATGTATTTATATAAGTGTGTTTAGCTAGTGTGATGTTTGAAATGTTGGACATGTTATGCTCGTGGACAATTAGCATTATTGTTATCTAATAGTCAAGTAATGAATGGTTGAAATGCTTGAGAATATAGATCAAATAATGCATATTTGTTAATGGTCATTTTGATGATTTGAGAAGATAAAGAATTGTATTAATTTAGTTGGCATAATGTGGTATTATGTTTTGTATAGGTTGGTGTTAGAAATGGTATAAATCATGCTTGATTTTGAATTGAATTATATAGGATGTGTAGGTGTGTAACAGCCCGGTTTAGACCGTAGTCAGAACAGTGGTTTTGAGACCACAAATCTGAGGTCAGAATAATATTTTAATACTATTTTCTATGTTTACAGTATGTGATTTAGCCTGTGTGAAATTTCTGTGTTAAGATTTTATTGATTGTGTGTTTAAATTGCAAAAAGAACTTAATCACGTATAATGTAAAAGCTGTGTGCTCATTGTTAAAATGCTTAATTGTCATGGCTTTTTAAATGAGGGGTCCTTATGTTGTAAATAGACCATTAATGTTTTGAATGGACATAAATGGGTATATATTAGGTGAAATTATAATGTTTTAATAAAGGTAAAATAGTAAACTTTGTATTAATGTTTATATAATAAAACAAACACATTAAACAGCCATTCTCATCTTTTCTATTACCGAAATTGAAGGAGAAAAAGAAAGAAATAGAGCTTGAAACATTCGGCCATTGCTATCCTTGATGAAGGTTGATTTTTGATCGGTTTTTGATAATTTCTACGTTTTTGTGATCGCTGCTTAGTGTTCTTGTAACGGCCCAAATTTGGGCCTAGTAGAATTGGGCCTATTGGGTTTTGGGTCTCATAAAATTTTTAAGTGAGCAAGAAAATGACAAATGACATGACGACTTTAAAGGTTTAATGAATTTGGTGTGTCTAGGTGTGTTGGAGAAGCTCTGGGTTCAAGTTTTGTGGTCGAGGATTCTTAATTTAATTAATTAAGGAATTAGGATTGTGAGTAGTGGGCTTTTAAATAAAAATAAGTGAAAAATGGTGCAAAGAAGCCTGTGGTGAAGTGGCTAAGTGATGCCACTAGGTTGTAGAGAGGTGGCGACATATGCATGCAGGGAGGTCTGAGATTCGAGTGCTAGCTTAGTTTTATTTTGGAGTTTAATTTTAGGCTTCTAGAAGGCTGGAAGTGGCGTGTAGAGGGACTCTAAGGAGAAGTGATCAGTAGAGAGAATTTAGGAGAAAAATAAGGGAGATATCATGGAGAAAAATTAGGAGATGAGTAGTGGATGAAGTGGTGCCGAATTGGACTTTAGGGGTGCCAAGTTTCAGCCGTAGGCTATATAAATGTGTGTGTGTCGATTCTGGGGTCCTAGGTAGTGCCGAATTTTCCATTCTTTTTCTTTTTCTTGCCGAAACCTTATTTTTCCACAACCGAAAATACCTTTCCTTATTGCCAAAATCTCTTATAGCCAAATCCCCTTATAGCCAAATCCCTTTTTGCCGAATTCTCTCATAGCCAAACTCTTTTATTGTCGAAGTATCATCATCTTCTCTTGCCGAAATTCCTATTAGTGCTGAATCTTTATTGTTTTCCTCCATCACAAATCGATTGTTATCTACTATCAGTCAAGGTTAAAAGTCGAATCTCGTTCAGTTGCTATCTAGGCCGCAGGATCAAAAGTGGATTCGGTAAGTATTCAGTTAACCCCTTAGTGTGTTTTGTTAAAAGACGGAGGGCTATCTAACTCTTTCTTGTCATTAACCTTGTATTAACAAGGGTAGGTTTCAAAGATCGCAAGCGTGGTAAGGATCGCTAGCAAGTGGTAAGTGTACTCGTCTCAATTGTGGATTAGTAAGTGGCCAGATGTAAGTCTGGCTTAAAGAGGTGACTTTTGTGGATTATGAGTCACTCGAAGTTTGATGGTGTATGTGTGAGTGCAGATCTAGGGGATACTCATGATTAGTAGCTAAGGAAGGGCTATTAGAACCCGGTGGCACACGGTAAGGTTACGGTAAGGCTTCGGCTTTTGGTAAATGTTTTAATTAAGTATGGGTGATTGATTGAAGGTTGGTTGGTTCTAGGTTCAAGGCTAAGGATAGTATAGCACGTCGCAGTAACCAGGTGTGTACAAACACTACACACACATGATATCGACAATGCTGGAAAGCCGAAAAGCCGAAAGTGGCTAAATGGGCCCGGTGGGCCCTAAGGCTAAGTTTGATGAAATTGATTGATTTGGTTATATAAATTGAGTTAGTCATGCATGTTATATGATCTAGAATTTTTTTGGGCCCATATGAATGAGATCTGGGCCTAATGGGCCATAAGGATGGGATTTGGGCTTAATGGCCTTTATGGGGTCGTTGACAAGTATGTTAGGGTTTAATCGACTTTAGGCCTAGTTCTGAACAACTCTTAAACCGCATAAGACTTAATTTAATAATCAACATGTCCAGGGACAAGTCGCTGGGTTAGAGTATGGCAATGGACATATGCATGTCTAGGATTGGATCTAGGGAGAGCTTGGTACTTAAGCGGTTCTAACGACCCATCTCCTCTAGAATCCTACCTGGTGCATAGTGTATGTTCACTTTAACTGCAAGAACTTGTTAACGGGCCAAAGTCCATAACTAAAACCCGAGAGGGACCAAATACCCCTGATTTAAAAATTACCAAAATATCCTTAGATTTGCAAAATTACTAAAATACCCTTGATTTGTAAAATTACCAGAATACCCTTGATTTACAGAATTACCAAAATATCCCTAATTTACAAAATTTTCAAAATACCCCTATTGTGCAAAATTACCTAAATACCCCTGTATGGTAGAATTATGAAAATCCCCCTGGATAGTGAAATGACTAAAATACCCCTAAGTGCTTAATGTGTGAAATTGTGTATGTTGCATTCATAAAATATATGTTGCATTTGGGTGGGTTTGATGATACTGAGGAAGATATGTGAGGATCACATAGTCGCTTGACGACCGTGGATCCACAGGTGGCTTTAAGCCCATTATAGCAGCTTTGCTGCAATGTTTGAGTAGTGCCGTTGTTGGTGCTACCTTTGGTGTGTAGGGATGGGTGGGTTGATATTTATATCCCCGCAGGAATGTAGGGTTGGAAGGGAAATGTAGTGCAAGGTTGGATTTGGGATGGGTGCATTGCATTCATGTGATATTGATGTGATATGAGGTCATTGTGGGCTAAGGCCCAAGACCACAGTTTTTGATAGGGCTTAGGCCCAATGTAGTAATTGTATGTTGATTGGATTACCAAGGGTCATACACACTGAGTTTCGAAACTCACCCCCTTTTTATTAAATGTTTCAGGTGATCCTCAGTAAACGACTCGACGTGGGAGAGGACTCGGAGATGGCCACGATACAAGATACTTAGAAGTTTTATTTACTTGTCTCAAAAGACATTATTTTAATTACTTTATTTTTGTTGGATGTAATAAGGCCTTGTACTTCGATTTGACTTTGGATTTTGAGTTTTGTTGTTTCAACTGTTTACTTAATTATTTAAACTTGAGTAAATTTCTTAAGTTTAAACATGGTTTTCGAAACACTTAAAACATGGGTTTTTATCCTAACTTAATAAATTGCAAGGATTTTGAGTTTCTAAGCCTCAAATCTAGATTTTTAACATAGTAAAATCATTTTGAATTATCCATTTGATGTAACATCACCGGATTCGGCCATAACGTCTAGGCCGGGTCTAGGGGTGTTACAGTTCTAGCTAGCCCATGCTTTAATTTTAGAATTTGATGGTGAATTTGAGATATGCCATTGATGACATTTTGAGCTTTGTAATAGTTTTTGATGAAATATGAAAGCTTGGTGTTGGGTTAACATAGTTTGTATTTGGATTTTTGGTGAATTTGAGTATTTTGGGCTAAATTGAGAAAAGTATAAATTGAAGGACTAAAATGTAAAATAAATGAAATGTGTGGGCTTGTATTAGCATGGGAAGAATTCGGCTAAGCTTGTGTGAGTAGAAATTTGGTGTATTTTGTGATTTTGTGAATTAGGGACTAATGTGTCGAAATGTGAAAATGTGAGGGCTATTTTGCAAAATGCCCTAAATATGTGTGTTTGGACTAAATCGAATGAATTGGTGATTGAATGAGTTAAATTTGAATGTGTATAGACCAAGAAAGGAGAGGTTCGGATCGAGATCGAGATCGAGGCAAAGACAAAGTGCTCAATTAATTGACCGTTTCGATATTTTTGACGTCTGAGGTAAGTTCAGATATAACGTTTGAGCCTACGTGGTTGATGATAATTTTAAAAGTTGAATGAATAGATATTTGAGCATATGGTTGAGATTGATAATGTGCTTAGTTGTGCATTTATCTAAGTGATGGTTTAATTATATATTGATGTGGTATTATTGAGTTGTATGTATTGTATTTTGAACTTACTAAGCTTTGAAAGCTTACTGTGTAATTTGTTTCTCTGTTTTACAGTGTCAGTAAAGCTAGCTCCAATTCAGGGATCGTCAGCTTCTCTATCACACTATTGTCAATCTATTTTGGGTACTTTTGTAAGATGTGTATATTGAATATGGCATGTATAGGCTAGTCAATGTGGCATGTTTGAGTTGTATAAACCTTGCCATGTGATATGGCTTAGTAGTTGAGTGTTGATGGTATATATGTGATGCTATGAAAATGATGAATGTGGTATGAAATCATGAGTATGAAAATTTTATGTTTTATATTGATTTGGTTGGTGAGAATGATAGATTAAATGTGAATTGTGGTAAGAATTACATGATGCTCAACTTATATACTTTAGGTTGTGAAATTGGTATTTGGATGGACTTATTTGTGTTGATTTTGGGTAAGGAAATAGATGATGATCTTGATGATTATTTGGTGTATATGATGGTATGTTTTGGTTGCCAATTGAGGATTAAATACATGAGATTTGAAGCTTGTAGGTGTATCAATGTGTGGAAGGCAAGTTTGGCCTTGAAAATGGCCTATAATTGCCCACACGGTCGAGCACACAGGCGTGTGGCTCGACCGTGTCGTTTAAGTTTGCTAAGTGAAATAAGTCAGTAGTGACCACGGGCTGGACACACGGACGTGTGACTGGCCGTGTGATGCAAGTCAGTATGTATGCCCTGTTTTCACACGGCTTGGATGCACGGGCGTGTCCATGGCCGTGTGAGGCACACGGCCTACCCACACGGGTGTGTGACCTCTGCAGTTTTGAAAAATGTTTAAATTTTTGAGAATTTTCGTATGTATTCCGTTTGGTCCCGACCTCTTTTTAACACGTGTCTAAGGTCTCGCAGACCTCAATAAGGGACTATATGTTCGTATTTGCATATGATTGATTGGTTATCGACTTTGTGTTGATTAAATGGATGTGAAATGTTTTGATTGTTCGGTAATGCCTCTTAACCCTATTCCAGCAACGGTTTCGGGTTAGGGGTGTTACAAGGTGTGCCTAAGTTTGGGTGGCAAATTGGCCTGGTAAATAGCCTATATTTGTCCACACAGGCAGAGACACAGGCATGTGTCTCAGTTGTGTGTGACACACGGTCATGTTACACGATTGTGTGTCCTTTGGTGTTGAAATTTAAATCAAGTCAGATCCACACGGCCTCGCACACGAGCGTTTGACTTGGCCGTGTGGCATAAGTCAGTATACCTTATAGTTTTGGCACGGCCTATCATACAGCCTGGCACACGGGGCGTGTATGGCTATTTCAGGGCACACGGGCTAGCTACACGGGCGTGTGTGTTGGCCGTGTGACCCAAGTCAGAGAGTTACACGGGGTCAGACACTGACTGGGATAAGGCCATGTGCTCCCATTTCAAATGTCCACACTGCCTTTGACACGGGCGTGTTTGGTGGCCGTGTGTCTGGCCACATGGGCGTGTGTCCCCTGTTTTGAGAAAAAAAATTATAAGTGTTCCAAATGTTTCCAAAGTTATGGATTTAGTCCCAAACCACTCCCAATGTATGTTTAGGGCCTAGTAGGCTTGTATTAGGGAGAAATTGATTGAGATTGAATAATGAATGCTTGAATTGTGAAAATGTATGCCAAGTGGATGTTAAATTATTTATAAGTTAGTTAATGTTCTGTAGCCCTATTTTGGCGTTGAATATAGGTGAGGGGTGTTACATACCCCATGCGATCTGACAATCTCAAAAACGTACAATTCAACTAATCTATCAAGCAAAAAATTTGTACGTACCGGAATGAAATGTACCAATTTCGTCAAACGATCAACAAAAACCCAGATTGCATCTTTCTTTTTAAAAGATAGGGGTAATCTCGATATGAAATCTATCGTAATTCTATCCCGGTTCCACTCTGGTATCATCACTGGCTGTAGTAGTCCCGAAGGCACTTGATGTTTGGCTTTAACTTGTTGACAAACCAAGCATCATGATACAAACTCTGAAATGTCTCGTTTCATGCCTGACCACCAATACAACTATTTCAAATCATAGTACATTTTAGTACTCCCTAGATGAACAGATAAATAACCACTGTGTGCTTAGTATAGAATTTTCTGATAAGCTTGGAGTTCTTTGGTACACAAATTCTATCTCGGAACATCAAACAATCATCAAATTCGATCTGATAGTCTGAGTCAGCAGTCGATTCGCATTGCACTATTTTAGCTTGCAATTCATTATCGCACTTCTGAGCCTCGCAAATTTGTTGCAGAAATACTGGTTTAGCTTTTAACTCAGCTAAAATTGAACCATCATCAGATAAGGTTAACTGCGCATTCATTGCTCGCAAAGCAAATAAGGATTTTCTACTTAGAGCATCCGTAACTACATTCGCTTTTCCCATATGATAATCTATCACTAACTCATAATATTTCAACAGCTCGAGCCATCTTCATTGTCACAAATTCAAATCTTTCTAAGTCATTATATACTTCAAACTCTTGTGGTCGGTAAAGATGTGGTCGGTAAATGATGTCGCCAAATTTTCAATGTGAACACAATAGCAGCCAACTCTAAGTCATGCATCGGATAATTCTTTTAATGCAGTTTCAATTTTCTGGAAGCATAAGCTATCACTTTGCCTTCTTGCATCAAAACACATCCCAAACCATTTAATGACGCATCGCTAAAAATCACAAACTCTTCACCCGACTCAGGTTGAACTTATAATGGTGCTTTAGTTAACAAAGCTTTTAATTGTTCAAAACTCTGTTGGCATTTCTCGGACCAATCAAACTTTACATCTTTCTGTAGCAATCGAGTCATCAGTGTAGCAATCATCGAGAACCCTTTTACAAAACATCGATAGCAGCCAACTAATCACAGAAAACTTCTAACTTCGGATACATTTCTTGGTCGTTTCCAGTCAACAACTGCTAAAATTTAACTCAGATCAACTCGTATACCTTCCGCTACAACAATATGCCCTAAAAATCCAACTTTTTGGAGCCAAAACTCGTATTTACTAAATTTAGCAAACAGTTGCTTATCTCTCAAAGTTTCTAATACAATTCTCTAATGTTCAACATGCTCAGACTCATCTCGGGAATAGATTAGAATGTCATCAATGAATACAACAACAAATCTATCTAAATATGGTCTAAAGATTCTATTCATCAAAGCTATAAAAACTGAAGGAGCGTTAGTTAATTCGAAAGGCATAATAAGAAATTCATATTGCCCGTACCTTGTTCTGAACATAGTTTTTGGTACATCCGAATTTTTAACTCCCAATTGATAATAGCCAAATCTCAGATCAATCTTTGAAAGTATTGTTGCTCCTTTCAACTGATCAAACAAATCATCAATTCTCGATAAAGGACACTTATTCTTAATCGTAACCTTATTGAGCTGATGATAATCAATACACAATCCGATCAATCCTTCTTTCTTCTTTACGAACAGAACTGGTGTACCCCAGGGCGAAAAACTAGGTCGTGCAAAACCTCTATCTGTTAAATCTAGTAATTGAGATTTCAACTCTTTCAATTCTATCGGAGCCATTCTGTTTGGAGCTATCGATATCGGTGATGTTCCTGGTACTAATTCAATAGCAAATTCAACTTCTCTGATCGGTGGCAAACCTGGTAACTCTTCTGGAAACACATCTGGATACTCACAAACCACTGACACTGATTCAATCTTCAATTCAGATACTTTTGCATCAAGCACATACCTAAGATAAGCGTTGCAACCTTTTCTGACATATTTCTGAGCTAACATTGACGATATCACAACAGGCAATCCACTCAACTCACCAGATTCAATTCGAAGAATTTCATTATTCTGACATTTCAATTCAACAGTCTTTCATCTACAATTCACAACAGCATCATGTAGAGTCAACCAATCCATACCCAAAATCGCATCAAATTCATCAATCGGTAAAAGCATCAAATTTGCCGAAAAACAATAACCCCAAGTCATCAAAGGACAATTCTTGCAAACTTTATCAACTAGGACATACTTGCCTAAGGGGTTCGATACTTTAATCACAAATTCGGTAGACTCAATAGGCAAACTCTTACTAGACACTAAATTCATAGAGATATATGAATGAGTTGATCCAGGATCAATCAAGGTAGTTACATTAGTGCCATAGAGAGAAAATGTACCGATGATAACATCTGGTGATGACGCGTATTAGCGAGCACAAATAGCATAAGCTCTGGCTGGTGCTCTAACCTCAGACCTTACAACAGAGTCCTTTGTCACTCCTTTGCTACTTGTCACATTTCCCATATTTCTAGGTGGTCTCCCCCTAGCAGCAGTGTTAATCGGTCTTGCATTCTAAAATTTATCTTTCTTGGTTAACTTAGGACAATCCTGAATAAAATGATCTAGCGAGCCACATTTGAAACAAACTTTGTTATTCATCCAGCAGTCTCCAAAATGCCATCTTCCACATTGTTGACACTCGAGTTTGTTGGTTCTAACACTACCAACACTCGATATTGAAGTGGCTTGAGCTTTAGGACTCGTGTATTGCTTCCCACGATCTCTATTAGGATGTCCTACTGAAGCAGTCGATCAGTTGTACAAATCCTGTGATTTCTTTGATGAAGAGTGATAGGGTTTACTCATCAACCTTTTTCTCGAATCGCTAGCCTCAAAATCAGCTTTTCTCTTTTCTTTACCAAGTTCCTCAGCTTTGCAAGCTTTGTTGACTAACACAAAAAATTCTTTCAGTTCAAGAATCCTGACTAAGAAGTCTAATGTCTTCGTTCAACCCGTCTTCAAATCACTTACACATTCTCGAGCATATTTACTAAGCCTCACAAATTCTCTTTCGTACTTGGTCACAAGCATACGACCTTGTTTCAGTTCTAGAAATTCTTTGCACTTTTGATCAATAAACCGCTGGCTTATGTATTTCTTTCTGAACTCAGTTTGAAAGAATTCCCATGTGACCCATTCTCTCGGCAGCACAGATATCAAAGTATTACACCACTAATATGCAGCATCTCTCACAAGTGATACGACGCATTTTACACATTCAGCTGTCGTACAAGATAGTTCATCAAATACTCAAATTGTATTCTCAAGCCAAAACTCAGCTCTATCAGGATTGTCATCAATGGTAGCCCTATACTCTTTAGCCCCATACTTTTGATTTTTATCCACAGGTGGCTTACTCAATTGTAAGGGTTCCAAACCTTGAGGAGCTATAGGGACCGGTTGGGGAATAGGTGGAGGTGGTGGTTGCTAAGCAACCGGACTAGTTCGGAAAAACTCAGTGAACCATTCGTTCATCATTTGGAAGAAGGCTTCTTTGGCCTCTCCTCCCTAACTACTCGATACGGGTCTCGACTCAGACTGCGCTACTCTATCAATGGAGGCTAACACATTACTCTCAACATCATCAGCCACTGCTCGATTGAGATCTATTGCTATATGAAAACACGATTTAAACTGTCAGCTAGACTCTTACATACACTACGTTAATCCTAGAATCGACTAAACTGTAGCTCTAATACCAATAAATGTAACACCTTTCACACATATTCAACGTTGGAATAGGGTTACAGAACATCACAGACTTATTACACAAATAAACACACATTTCTCATACATTTTCAATTCCAAATATAAATCATTCTCGATCAATCACATCGTCCCTAATACGATCCTACGATGCCCAAAACAAGCATTCAAAGTGGTTCGGGACTAAACCGATAACTTAGAAAATTTTTGGAACACTTAGAAAATTTTACAAAATACAGGGGACACACACCCTTGTGGCCCGGCCGTATGTCTCACACAGCCAAAGACACGCCCGTCTCACAGGCCATGTGGACATTAGAAATTGAATTACATGGCCGTGTCCCAGCCCGTGTCCGACCCCGTGTAACACTCTGACTTGGGTCACACGACCACACACGCGCCCGTGTAAATAGCTCGTATGCCCTTCAAAATGGCCATACACGCCTATGTGCCAGGCTGTGTGCTAGGCCGTGCCAAACCTGTAGGGTATACTGACTTATGCCATACGGCCAAGTCACACACCCATGTGCTGGGCCGTGTGGAGCATACTGACTTGGTTTCTAATTAAACACCAGGGGACACACAACCGTGTCATCAGACCGTGTGTCACACACGGCTGAGACACACGCTCGTGTCTCTGCCTGTGTGGACAAAAATAGATTATTTACCAAGCCATTGTTTTCACCCAAACTTTTAATCACCTATACAAACCAAATGGCATATAACATGGCATAAATAGGCATTCCAACCAATCTCCA
Source organism: Gossypium australe (assembly GCA_005393395.2). Classification (NCBI taxonomy): domain Eukaryota; kingdom Viridiplantae; phylum Streptophyta; class Magnoliopsida; order Malvales; family Malvaceae; genus Gossypium; species Gossypium australe. The sequence continues at coordinate 82,593,577 of CM016614.1, forward strand.
TCAAGTCTAATTCATGTGATTTAGTCAGTTCTCGAACTCATACATGCTACGTTCAGTTCGAGAATTGACTAAATCGCAGCTCTGATACCACTAAATGTAACGCCCCTAACTCATATTCGTCGTCAGAATAGGGTTACGAAGCATTACTGTACAGATTGAACATTATACATACATTTGAAACACTGACATAAACATGACATAATCTTTTCATTCATAAACCTATCATCCCTTAATCGAGCCCTCGAGGCCCTAAAAATACTTTAAAAATAATTCGAGACTCAATTGGAAACATTTGGAAAGTTTAAGAAAAAGTTAGAAAAATTGGGCTGTAGGGGTCACATGGCCGAGACACACGCTTGTGTCTCAGGCTGTGTAATAATCGAAATAGGGACACACGACCATGTCCCAGCCCGTGTCCTTACCCATGTAACTCTCTAAGTTTGGTCACACAGCCAAGCCACACGCCCATGTGCTAGGCCGTTTAACTCTCGAAATAGCCACACACACCTGTGTGCCAATCTGTGTGCTAGGTTGTGTAATAGCCTTACTTGCATACATTAAAACCTATAGGGGACACACGCCCGTTTTTTAGGCCGTGTGGACATGTAGCAAAATTCAAGCCATTTCCAACACCAACTCATGCAACCACCTAAAAACATCTTGAGAACATGATCAAGGCATCAAAACATGACCAAAACCAACATGAAATGACCAATTAAATAGTCCAAGATCATTCAACAAATATGCCATACAAGGCACCTCAAATGTAAGCATATAAATTTAACTAAACATATATATACTAGACCATATTTCATTCACAAACATCTAGTTCATTTCCATCTCAAAACATACCATTTCTTGACCTATACCATTTTAACATAGACTCACCATTTGAGCCATACCATTCATGCATCACAAGCACTAAAATGCCACAATTCAATCATCATCAAAATGGTACCAAAACAACCAACTTATACATACCAAAATCAACATCTAAGCATTCAACTAAACATCAAAAGTTCACCTATACATGCCACTATAACCTTAGCCAAAACATAAAAATCTACCGATATATTCGTTGGATAGTGTGATAGATCTCTGACGAGCTTCCAAATTGATCGAGCTTCTAATTGTCTATAAAACATAAGAAAGAAAACTACGTAAGCACATAATGCTTAGTAAGTTCATAAAACATGAATAACTTACCATTCAATACATAACATTAAAATTAAGTACAACATAATCCAACCACAAGCTTGGCACAAGCCTAAGCACCATCAATAACACATGTTAGTGCATTCAAAAATAATTCACTTGAATTAACATGAGGTAAGCCATTATTCATGAACATACTTCATTTGAACTCATCATTTTCATGAACATAAGTGTACTTCCATTGAAGATTACCAGTTCAATCCTCTTCACAAATACATGATTTAGTTCATTTGAACACTTACTGTTCCTTTCCTTTTCATGCTCGTTGAACCATTTAGAATATCATCGGATACTTAGGAAAGCTCACACGAAGTGTGCTAAATGTATAACCGTAACCTTTCCTTTACATCGTTGCTCACACGAGCAGTAGGTAAGAATGTAAGCTACACAATGCTGCTCACACAAGCTGTGGAGTATCCGCAACAAATGCAGGACCTCAACCATCGATAGGACATTTAAGACCAGCACTCAAAACATGAAAACCCTAATGACATGTCATTTGTATCCTACAAATTTCTAGGGTTCAAACGGGGCTCGATAATCGTCATGGCATTTGCTAATCATCATACTTATATAACAATTAACATAATATCATTTACTTGAAAATAGCATTAGAACGACACTTATTCATACAAACTTAGCTCGACGATTTGAGCGTAAAAACGAAGTCGATCAATCTGAAGCTTTAGCTTTTCCCTGATCTAAATCCTTACGAGGCCTATCTTGATCTAAATAGGCACATTAAATCAATTTAATAATTTTATTATTAAATTCAGTGTATATTTCATATTTTTGCAAAATTACTATTTTGCCCCTAACATTTTAACTTTTTACAATGTAGTCTTTATGCTTATAATTTGAAATTTAAGCATTTTAATCCTCATCTCATGATAGCCGAATTCACTAGGGACCTATATCAATTCATACAAACTATCATTTCACCACGAACTTTTATCACTTTTACAAATAAAGTCCCTAAATGTCAATTTCATCAAAAATTACTTTACTAAACTTGTTTATTTATCAACAAGGACTCATAATCTTTCATAAAACATCAAGAATAATGCAAGAAGGTTCATGGGAAACCCTTAAATCATTAATTTTTTGCAAATTGATCCTGGGGCTAGCTAGATTAAACTACAATGATCCCAAAAACATAAAAAATCATTAAAAATGGGCTTGAAAAACCTACCATGCATGACGAATTGTAATGGCTGAACCCTAGCAAGCTTCCATGGCTATTTTTGGTTGAGCTAACTAAATGATGAAGATGATACCATTTATTTACTTTTGTTTTATGATTTATTTTATTAATTACCATATTAACCTTGGCTTTTAACATTAAATTTACTTAATCTTATGTCCATCTTTGTCCATTAACATTATAAATGGTCTAATTAACATCTAAGTCCTCCCACTTTTAAGTATCACAGCTATTTGACACTTTTAACTAATAGAAATCTACTTTTACACCTTTTACAGTTTAGTCCTTTTTACGTAACTAAACATGCAAACGTCAAAATTTCTTAACAAAATTGTTATACGACCTTACTAACATTTCATAAACATTAAAATAATAATAGAGTAATAATTTACTCATCGGATATGTGGTCTCAAAACCACTGTTGTGATTTCAATATAAATGGGCTGTTGCAAAATTTCCATTTTCATGTTATGTGATATTATGGCATATATGATTTTCACATGATTTATAAAATGTGAAATTCTGATACCATGTGTATATATGTGATTTGCTTGTTAAGCATGCCAATTTTATTTTAAGTGAAAAAATGATTTTGTGGTCATATCACATGCAAAGGGTGGGATATGAGAAAGGTGCAAGTATGTGGCAGTTTATCTGCATTAATCTGACATTGTTCACGATTTTATTATGTGGTAGTATATCTGCGATTTTGGTAGCTTCTCTACATTTTGATTACGAGATAGTTTTGCTGTGTTATCGGATGGACGAGTTTTGGAGAACTCGATTATGGGGTGTAGCAGATATGGGTAGGACTATTTTCTTAAAATTTGTATCGTTTTACAAAATGTGTATTTGTAATAGCCCGATTTAGGGCCTAGTTAGAATAGTGATTGCGAGACCACAAATCCGAAGTAGAAATATGTTTTTTATGATTTTTATGAGGCTTATTATGTGTTTGCATGATTGTGTGAAAATTTCATTAGGAAATTTTATTTATTAGTGATTAAATTGTCGATTAGGACTAAAGTGCAAATATTAGAAAATATGAGATTCTAAAAGATTTAAGTATGAAATAGACTTATAAAAATTACTAGAGGTCCTTATTTAGCAATTAGACCATTAAATGTCAAGATGGACAAAAATGGACATTGGAAGGAAAAATCTCAAGAAAAGGCCTTAAGGGAATTTTTGTCATTTGGTTAATAAAAGAATTAAAAGAGAAAAAGAAGTCCAAATTCATGTCCATCTTCTTCCTAAGTGCCGAAATTTTCAAGCTCTCCATAGATAGGGTTTCATCATCTTTCAAGTTTGGTTGTAAGTACCTCCTAGCCCCTTTTTTAATGTTCTTCGTATTTTTGAGATCTTCGTAGCTCGATTTAGCTATTTCTAGCTATATTTTGATCTAGGGTTTACATTAAAAAATTTACCCATGAATGACATGCATGTATTTTGATGTTTTATGGAAGAATATGAAAGTTTGATGTATGATAAACATCTTTTTCTAAGTGATTTTCATGAAAAATGCATAAAAGGACCAAATTGTAAAAGTTATAAAAATGGTCATACATGAGTTAAATAGTGGAAATTAGGGGCTGTCGTAGTTAAGAAAATAATTCGACTAGGCTTGATATACAAGAAAGTTGAATAAAAATCATTTTACGAGCCTCGAGGTAAAAGTGTAATTATGAGAAAGTTTAGGAGCAAAATTGTAATTTTTCCAAAGTGTGATTCATAAGTCAATATAGTCAATGTCAGTATTAAACAAGTGAAATTGTTATTATAGATAAAGAAACACGAAGCCCAAACTGAAACCTAGGCAAGGACAAAATGTTGGACTAAATCGAAATCCACACATATTTTGAGTACCGAGGTAAGTTTGTGTGAAATAAAAGTTTCATAGTGTTTTCATATTTTACATTACTTGATAATATGATAAAGAATACTATTCCCATGAAAAATTGACTAATGAAGCTTCGATGAGAAAATGATGAGAACATGCTAAGTTGAAGTCCCGGTTGAAGATTCGGAATAACGAGGATACCTATGTCACCACATGAGATAAGGAATGTCCCATATAAGACCATGTCTGGGACATGACTTCGGCATCAAAGAGGTGATACAATGATTGGGATATGGCACCGATATCAAGTTAAGAGATCCCGTGTAAGACCATATTTGGGATATGGCATCAGCATCAAGAGGTGATCCCATGTAAGACCATATCTGTGATATGGCATTGGCATCGTGATACATGTATGATGAGATTGAGTATCCTCCAGTATTCTGAGTAGTTCAACAAGAAAAAGAACTAAGTAGGTAAAGATGATAAGGAGCTAAGTTATACAAGGATGACAAAGAGTTCCATTTAAGTTAATGAAGATAATTATTAAGTTTATGTTCAAGATAACATAAGCGCTAAATTATGTGCTGAAGTGATACAGGTACCATGAGTAAAATTTTGAGTTATGAAAACCGTAATGTGATATGTGATGGGTAAGAATAAGTGTGAGTAAGTATGTTGAAGTTTTTGAGAACTTTTGATGTTATTGCTCTATGAGATGAATGGATTTTACTATGAGTACTTATGTTACTATTTTAATTCATGCAAACTTTCTAAGCTATATACTTACCCCTCTCTTTTTCCTCTTTCCTTGTAGTATCACCAAGCTAGCTCAGGGATCGTAGAACGTCAGAGCTCGGACCACACTATCAATCATTCTTTTGGTATAATAAAGTTGTTTTATTTTGAGTATGGCCTGTATAGGAACTTGGTCATCTTGTGTCAAAGTGTTGGCTACTAATGTTACTTGCTCATTTTGTAAATGGCCATTGGAAATTGGCCAATATTTGTCAAGTTTCATATATTTAATGATGATGAATTTATGAAGTGAAAGTTAATGTAATTAATGGAGTGAAATATGATGTGTATGACTGATGATTAATGATTATTCATAGTGTATCATTGCCATGATATATGTTGCTTGTGTTGGTATAGTTGTGTTTATGTTTCAGGGTGGCAATTGGCTTGGAAAATACCCTTCTAATTGTCCACACGAGTAAACACGTGGGCGTGTGTCTAGGCCGTGTGTGACACACGGTCAACCCCATGGGTGTGTTGATAAGCCGTGTGTTCCCGCATCAAATTTGCCAGAATTCGATTCGTCACACGAGCCAGCACACGGGCGTGTGCCTAGACCGTGTGCCCCTTAAGAGGCTGCTGACGTCATAAACAAAATACCCAGGTTTTTCACACACGGGTGAGAACACAGGCGTGTCTAGACCGTGTGAGGGACACGGGCTAAAGACACAGGCGTGTGTCCAGCCGTTTGAAAACCTCTATAGGTTCGAAATGAAAAATAAATTCCACACGGGCTAGGAACATGGGCGTGAGTGACCACACAGCTTGCCCACACGGGCGTGTTCCATTTCACACGGGCGTGTGGCCCTGTTTAGGCAAAAATTTTCTAGGAGTGCAAAAGTTTGAGGATTAATTCCAAAACCTATCGTATGTATGTTTAAGGCCTCGTTGGTCCATTATAAGAATGTTATGTAAATGAATGAAAAGTTTTAAGTTGAAATGAAATTTTATAGCCCGATAATGTATGTTCAAGCAAGGTAAGTTCAGTAATGCCTCGTATCTAGTTCTGGCGTTGAACACGGTAAGAGGTGTTACATTTAGTGGTATCAGAGCTACAGTTTAGTCGATTCTCAGACTAACGTATTGTATGCATGAGTGTAACTATACTTGTCATACATATGATATAATGATAGTGTGATGACTCCTAACGACTTAAATTGTGTTTTTATATAGTAAATGGATCCCGATAAACTATGGCAGATGATGTAGAAAGTAACGCGTCGACTCCCGCCAAAGGGACGGTGCTGAATGAAAATGAGAATAGACCTACGACTGTGAGTCAGAGAGGAGGAGAAGAGGCTAGAGAAGCCTTTCTCCACATGATGAATGCATGGTACATGGAGTTCGTTCGTATTAACCCGAATGCACAACCCCCTCCACCCCCGCGTATTCCTCAACATACCCTAGTAGCTCCCCAAGTGGTAGAAGTGGTAGGAAGAAAAAAACCTCCGGTTGACAGAATCCGAAAGCAAGGAGCAGAGGAATTTCGGGCTAGTAAAGATGATGATCCAAAAATAGCAGAATTCTGGCTTGAAAATACCATCAGGGTATTTGATGAACTGTCTTGCACACTTGAAGAATGCATGAAATGTGTAGTTTCTCTCTTGAGAGATTCAGCTTATCAGTGGGGGAATACCCTTGCGTCAGTTGTACCAAGGGAAATGATCACATAGGAGTTTTTCCAAGAAGAATTCTGAAATAAGTACATTAGCCAAAGATTTATTGATTAGAAAAGAAAGGAATTCCTTGAACTGAAACAAAGTAGAATGACAGTAACCGAGTATGAGTGTGAGTTTGTAAGGCTCAGCAGATATGCTCGAGAGTGTGTATCCACTGAAGCTATTATGTGTAAACGGTTTGAGGACAGGCTAAATGAAAATATTAGATTGTTTGTTAGTTTCCTTGAGTTGAAAGAATTTGTTGTGCTAGTGGATCAGGCTTGTAAAGCCGAGGAGTTAGTGCAAGAGAAAAGAAAAGCTGAGATGGAGTCACATGACTCAAGAAAGAGACAAATGAACAAGTCATTTCAGTCCCCATCTAAGAAGTCAAGAGACTTCCCTACCCGATTAGCTACTTCAGCCGGGTTTTCAAACAGAAGTAAGAGTAAATAGTACTCGAGGATTAAAGCTCAGAATACCTCAATTGCTAGTGTTGGGAACACTCGACCTAATAGTTCGGAATGTCCACAGTGTGGTAGAAGTCATCCTGGTGAGTACCGAGCACATGAAAGAGCTTGTTTTAAGTGTGGTTCCCAAGATCATTTTATTAGAGAATGCCCTGAGATGGTTGAAAAGGAGAAAATTCAGACTGCAAGATCGGGAAGCACTAATAGCGGGAGACAACAGAGAAACTCGAGAAGTGGAACGAGTAGTAAGAGTATTTCCAAAGAGCAAGCTGCGAGATCTGAGGATAGAGCGCTTGCGAGGACTAGTGCCATTCGCGCTCACGAAGAGGCGTCATCCTCTGATGTAATTACGGGTACAATTTCTCTTCATGATACTAATGGTGTTGCTTTAATTGATCCGGGGTGTACCCATTCATACATTTGCATGAATATAGTATCTTGCATGAGCATGCCTGTTGAGTCTACAGAATTTGTGATAAAAGTGTCCAATCCCTTAGGAAAAAGTGCACTAGTTGATAAGGTATCCAAAGATTGCCCATTGATGATTAGGGGTCATTATTTTAAGGCAAATCTCATGCTAATGCCATTTGATGAATTCGATATAATTCTTGGTATGGACTGGTTACCCATTCATGATGTGACAGTAAATTGTGGAAAGAAATACATTGAATTGAGATGTGAAAATGGGGACACTCTTCGTGTTGAATCAGATGAACAGGACAGATCGCCTATAGTGATCTCTTATATGTCTGCCCAGAGGTGTGTAAGAAAGGGATATGAAGCATATCTTGCTTTTGTTATGAACGCTAAAGAGACTGAGTTGAAAATTGAATCAGTGTCGATAGTATGTGAGTATCTAAATGTATTCCCAGAAGAATCACCAGGATTGCCTCCGGTTAGAGAGGTTGAGTTTAGCATTGAGTTAGCTCCTGGTATGGCACCTATATCGATTGCTCCATACAAAATGACTCGTATTGAGTTGAAGGAATTGAAGGCACAGTTGCAAGAATTAACGAACAAAGGTTTTGTAGGACCAAATTATTCTCCATGGGGTGCTCTAGTATTATTTGTGAAAAAGAAAGATGGTTCCATGAGATTATGTATTACCGGCAACTTAATAAGGTGACCGTGAAGAACAAGTACCCATTGCCAAGGATTGATGATCTGTTCGATCAATTGAAGGGAGCCACTGTGTTTTCCAAGATAGACTTGAGGTCCGGTTATTACTAGTTGAGGGTCAAAGACTCAGATGTGCCGAAAACTGCATTTCGGATAAGGTATGGGCACTATGAATTTTTAGTCATGCCTTTCGATTTAACAAATGCCCCTGCTGTGTTTATGGATTTAATGAACTGCATCTTTCAGCCATATTTGGATAAATTTGTAGTGGTTTTTATTGAAGATATACTGATTTATTCTCGTGATGAGAATGAACATGCTGAGCACTTGAGGACTATTTTACAGACTTTACGAGATAATCAATTGTATGCCAAGTTTAGCAAAAGTGAATTTTGGCTCAAAGAGGTTGGATTTTTGGGGCACATTGTCTCGGGAGATGGAACCCGAGTCGACCCAAGTAAAATTTCAGCTATTGTTGATTGGAAACCGCCGAAGAATGTACCAGAGGTTAAAAGTTTTCTGGGCTTAGCTAGCTATTACAGACGGTTTGTCAAGGGATTCTCCATGATAGCTACACCTATGACGAGGTTGTTACAAAAGGACGTAAAGTTTGAATGGGCAGAAAAGTGCCAATAGAGTTTCGAGAATCTAAAAGCATTATTGACTGAGGCTCCAATTCTAGTGCAACCTGAACTGGGGAAAGAATTTGTGATTTATAGTGATGCATCCTTGAATGGATTGGCCTGTGTACTTATGCAAGAAGGCAAGGTGAAAGCGTATGCTTCTAGACAGTTAAAGCCACACGAGAAGAATTACCCGACTCATGATTTAGAGTTGGCTGCCATTATGTTTACATTGAAGATATAGAGACACCATTTGTATTGTGAAAGATGTCAGATATTCACCGATCACAAAAGTTTAAAGTACTTGATGACTCAAAAAGAATTGAACTTAAGGCAACGAATATGGCTAGAGTTGATAAAAGATTATGAGTTAGTGATTGATTACCACCCAGGAAATGCGAATGTAATCGCTGATGCTTTAAGAAGAAAATCCCTATTTGCATTAAGGGCTTTGAATACTCGGGTGACTTTGTCAAATGATGGATCCATTCTAGCTGAGTTGAAGGCTAGACCGATGTTCCTTCAAGAGATTTATGAGGCTCAGAAAGATGACAGTGAATTGCAAGCCAAAAGAGTTCAGTGCAAGTCAGGTGTTGAGTCTGACTTTCGGATTAAGCCCGATGGATGTTTGATGTTCAGAGACAAAGTCTGTGTACCAAGGAATGATGAGCTCATTCAGAAAGTTTTGCACGAGGCACATAGTGGATGCCTATCCATACATCCGGGTAGCACCAAAATGTATAACAACATGAAGTAATGGTATTAGTGGCCGTGTCTGAAGAAAGACATCTCGGAGTTTGTGTCAAAATGCTTAATTTGTCAACCAAGTACCTTCAGGTTTGCTTCAACCTATCATGGCTCCTGAGTGGAAATGGGACTGTATTACTATGGACTTTTAACGGGTTTGACGCTGACACCGAACAAGAAATATGACGTATGGGTTGTAGTAGATAGATTTACGAAGTTGGCCTATTTCATACCGGTACGTGTTGATTTTTCGCTTGATAAGTTCTCACACTTGTATGTTTCTGAGATTGTGAGGCTACATGGAGTACCTTAATCGATTATATCGGATAGAGATCCAAGATTCACATCCCGATTTTGGAAAAGTTGCAAGAGGCCTTGGGCACAAAGTTGAGTTTTAGTACGGCTTTACACCCCCAAACTGACAGACAGCCGAAGAGGTTAATACAGATACTTGAAGATATGCTCCGGTGTTGTGTTCTTGAGTTTCAGTGCAGCTGGGAAAAGTACCTATCGTTGGTAGAGTTTGCTTATAATAACAGTTTTCAGTCGAGCTTGGAAATGGCGCCTTATAAGGCTTTGTATGGGCGTAAGTGTCGAACGCCTTTATATTGGATTGAACTCAAGGAAAATTAGGTTCACAGGGTCGATCTGGTTAGAGAAACCGAAGAGAAGGTAAAGATAATTCGCAATTGTTTAAAATCTACTTCTGATAGACAAAAGTCCTACTCAGACTTGAAACGAAAAGAGATTGAGTTTCAAGTTGGAGATAAGGTATTCTTAAAAGTGTCACCATGGAAGAAAGTTCTTAGATTTAGCTGAAAAGGCAAATTGAGTCTGCATTTTATCGAACCGTATGAGATCACAGAGAGGATAAGGCCGGTGGCCTTTCGATTGGCTTTGTCGTCTGAATATGAAAAGATTCATGATGAGTTCCATGTGTCAATGTGTCGTTACTGTTCAGATCCTTCGCATGTGATTACACCGACAGAGGTTGAAATTCAACCCGATATGACTTATGGTGAAGAACTGGTTAAGGTTTTATCACGAGAAGTTAAACAATTAAGAAACAAAAGTATAGCTCTTGTGAAAGTATTGTGGCAAAGACATAGGATAGAAGAGGCTACATGGGAGCTCGAGGAGGCCATGAGAAACTAGTACCCAAACCTTTATGCTGGTAAGATTTTCGGGGACGAAAATCCCTGAGGGGGAGAATTGTAACAGCCTAATTTAGGGCCTAGTCGGAATAGTGGTTATGAGACCACAAATCCAAAGTAGAAATATGTGTTTTATGATTTTTATGTGGCTTATGATGTGTTTGCATGATTATGTGAAAATTTCATGAGGAAATTTCATTTATTAGTGATTAAACTGTCCATAAGAACTAAATTGCAAAGATTAGAAAATATGAGATTCTAGAAGATTTAAATATGAAATTGAATTATAAAAATTACTAGAGGTCATTATTTAGCAATTAGACCATTAATTGTCAAGATGAACAAAAATGGACATGGGAAGGAAAAATCTCAAGAAAGGGCCTGAAGGGCATTTTTGTCATTTGGTTAATAAAAGAATTAAAAGGGAAAAAGAAGTCAAAAATTCATGTCCATCTTCTTCCTAAGTGCCGAAATTTTCAAGCTCTCCATAGCTAGGGTTTCATCATCTTTCAAGCTTGATTGTAAGTACCTCCTAGCCTCGTTTTTTAATGTTCTTCGTATTTTTGAGATCCCCGTAGCTCGATTTAGCTATTTCTAGCTATATTTTGAGCTAGGGTTTACGTTAAAAAATTTACCCCTGAATGAAATGCATGTATTTTGATGTTTTATGGAAGAATATGAAAGTTTGATGTATGATAAACAACTTTTTCTAAGTGATTTTCATGAAAAATGCATAAAAGGACCAAATTGTAAAAGTTATAAAAATGGTCATACATGAGTTAAATAATGGAAATTAGGGGCTGTTGTAGTTAAGAAAATAATTCGGCTAGGCTTGAAATACAAGAAAGTTGAATAAAAATCATTTTACGAGCCTCGGGGCAAAAGTGTAATTATGAGAATGTTTAGGGGCAAAATTGTAATTCTGCCAAAGTATGATTCATGAGTCAATTTAGTTAATGTGAGTATTAAACAAGTGAAATAGTTATTATAGATCAAGAAACACAAAGCCCGGATCGAAACCGAGGCAAGGACAAAGTATTAGACTAAATCGAACATCCACACACATTTTGAGTACCAAGGTAAGTTTGTGTAAAATAAAAGTTTCATAGTGTTTTCATATTTTAAATTACTTGATATTATGATAAAGAATACTATTCCCATGAAAAATAGACTAATGAAGCCTCGATGAGAAAATGATGAGAACATGCTAAGTTGAAGTCCCGGTTGAAGATTCAGAATAACGAGGATACCTATGTCACCACATGAGATAAGGAAGGTCCCGTATAAGACCATGTCTGGGACATGGCATCAGCACCAAATGTAGATCTTGTATAAGACTATGTTTGGGACATGGCATCGGCACCGAACGTAGATTCCGTATAAGACCTTGTCTAGGACATGGCTTTGGTATCAAAGAGGTGATCCCATGTAAGACCATGTCTGGGACATGGCATCGACATCGAGTTAAGAGATCCTGTGTAAGACCATATCTGGGATATGGCATCGGCATCAAGAGGTGATCCCATGTAAGACCATATCTAGGATATGGCATCAGCATTAAAAAGTGATCCCATGTAAGACCATATCTGGGATATGGCATTGGCATTGTGATACATGTATGATGAGATTGAGTATCCTCCAGTATTCTGAGTAGTTCAACAAGAAAAAGAGCTAAGTAGGTAAAGATGATAAGGAGCTAAGTTATACAAGGATGACAAAGAGTTCCATTTAAGTTAAGGAATATAATGATTAAGTTTATGTTCAAGATATCATAAGTGCTAAATTATGTGCTGAAGTGATACAGGTACCATGAGTAAAATTTCGAGTTATGGAACCGTAATGTGATATGTGATGGGTAAGAATAAGTATGAGTAAGTATGTTTAAGTTCTTGAGAACTTTTGTTGTTATTGCTCTTTGAGATGAATGGATTTTACCATGAGTACTTATGTTGCTATTTTAATTCATGCAAACTTTCTAAGCTATATGCTTACCCCTCTCTTTTTCCTCTTTCCTTGTAGTATCGCCAAGCTAGCTCGGGGATCGTAGAACGTCGGAGCTTGGATCAGACTATCAATCATTCTTTTTGTATAGTAAAGTTGTTTTATTTTGAGTGTGGCATGTATAGAAACTTAGTCATCTTGTGTTATGTCATATTTGGAAGCCAAAATATTGGCTACTAATGTTACTTACTCATTTTGTAAATGGCCATTGGGAATTGGCCAATATTTGTCCAGTTTCATATATTTAATGATGACGAGTTTATATGCAATTGATGGATGAAGTGTATGAATGATGATTAATGATTCTTCATAGTGTATCATTGCCATGTTATATGTTGCTTGTGTTGGTATAGTTGTGTTTATGTTTCAGGGTGGCAATTGGCTTGGAAAATAGCCTTCTAATTGTCCACAAGGGTAGACACACGGGCGTGTGTTTAGGCCGTGTGTGACACACGGTCAGCCCCATGGGTGTTGATAAGCCGTGTGTCCCCTGCATCAAATTTGCCAGTATTCGATTCATCACATGGGCCAGTACACAGTCGTGTGCCTAGGCCGTGTGCCCCTTAAGAGGCTGCTGATGTCATAAACAAAATACCCAGGTTTTTCACACACGGGCGAGAACACGGGCCTGTCTATGCCGTGTGAGGGATACGGGCTAATGACACGGGCGTGTGTCCGGCCGTGTGAAAACCCCTATAGGTTCAAAATGAAAAATAAATTCCACGCGGGCTAGGAAATTAGGCGCGTGTGACCACACGGCCTGCGCACATGGGTGTGTGGCCCTGTTTAGGCAAAAATTTTCTATGAGTACAAAAGTTTCCGGATTAATTCCGAAACCTCCCGTATGTATGTTTAAGGCCTCATAGGTCCATTATAAGGATGTTATGTAAATGAATGAAATGTTTTAAGTTGATATGAAATTTTATAGCCCAATAATGTATGTTCAAGCAAGGTAAGTTCAGTAATGCCTCGTATTCGGTTCCAGCGTTGAACACGGTAAGGGGTGTTACAGCATTGACATGATCATGCTTAGTATCTGATAATGTATATGTTTATATTCTTGTGATTGAGTTTTTGCTAATGTCACACTGGGCTTAAAAAGCTCCCTCCCTTAGTGTTTTAACCTTCCAGGTAACACTCGAATAGAGGAGTTAGATTCAACACTCAGTGGAGCCTCTTGGATGATTTTATCTTATGGATATTAATGACTTTTAAAACTATTTGGATTTTGATTTGTGGACTTTTGACCTTAATTTAATTTTGGGTTGTGACTTATTTTTATAAATTTAGAACTATCACGCATGCATGCAAATTAGGAGATTTCAAGTATTTTTTTTTATTTTGGAAGTCATCTAAATTATTTACGTTTTTATTTGGTTTTTAAACAAAATAATAACTTGTAAATTTTTTAAATAGTTTTATGAAAATCCACTCCGAAGTTCTTTATTAAAATTATTTCTATATTTATAATGCAAAGTTCTTTGTTTTAAATAACTTAAAGCAATATTTCGAAAAACTTTCACCCTTTTCAAGTAAACATATTTTATTAAGAATTTTTCAAAGAAATAAAATTAGTCGACCTTCAAAATTTCAAGTTTTCACAAAACAAGTCAAACCTAATTAATTTCAATAAGGAAATAATTTCGAGTGTCATTAATGTAACTTACGAGATTTGGCCATAACGTCTAGGCCGAGTTTAGGGCGTTACAAACCTATTGTTGTTCAATCTTTGGATCAATTATCTGTTGTTGTTCTCGAATTTCTCCGAGTTTAATTCTTCTACCACTTCCTTTAGTTTCCTTGATGAAACATCCTTAGCCCGTATCCATTGTAACACCCCAACCCGGCCTAGAAGTTAGGCCTGAATCTGGAATGTCACATTAAAGGCACACTTCAAAACAATTTTACTAATTAACCATTTAAGGCCCAAAAGCCCAAAACCCTTGTATCTTGTTAAGTTACTTTGAAAAGCCCATATTTTAGAACACATTCATAGGTTAAGTTATTTCGAAAACCATGTTGACTTTAAAAATTTTATGAAATTTATTAAGCGAATAGTTGAAACAATAATAATAAAACCGAAAATCAAAAGTCAATTAGGAGTTACATGACCTTATTACAATCCAATGAAAAAAAAAACAAAGTATTTAAAATAAATTCCTTTGAACGAAATAAAACGTTTGATCAGCTTGTAGTGTGGCCATCTCTGAGTCCTCTCCCACGTCGAGCCGTCTATTCAGGATCACCTGAAATATTAAATATTCAGGATCACCTTATGACTCCTATGGCGAATTCTAGCTCGACCCACCCTCCGCTAGACACCAAAGGTAGCCCGGTTGCGGTACTACCGAACGTTGTAGCGAAGCTGCTAGTTATATATTGGGCTTAAAGCCTCCGGTGGATCCATACCATACGGCCATGCGATCCTCAATTCTTCCTTCGTACCATAATTCCCACCCCATATGCATCCTAAGTAGAATATCATATGAATGCATCAACACACAAGTAACATCCATATACTCATATTCGTCACATAGGGGTATTTTCATCATTTCACTACACAGGGGTATTTTCGTGATTCTACCCTACAGGGGTATTTTGGTAATTTGGCAAAATAGGGTGTCTTGGTAATTTTGCAAAATAGGGGCATCTTGGTAATTTTACAAAATAGGGGTATTTTGGTACTTTTGCAAAACAAGGGTATTTTGGTAATTTTGCAAAATAGTGGTATTTTGGTATTTTTGCAAAACAAGGGTATTTTTGTAATTTACAATTCTTGGGGTATTTTAGTAATTCTTTAAACATAAGTGTATTTTAGTAATTTTTCAAATATAAGGGTAATTGGCCCCTCTCGGGTTTTATTTATGAACTTTGGCCGATCAACAAATCCTCGCGGCTAAAGTGAACAGACACTACGCACCAGGTAGGATTCTAAAGAAGAGGAGGTGGCTCACTAGGATCGCTTAAGTACGAAGCTCTCCCTAGATCCAATCCTAGACATGTGTATGCCTGTTGCCACACTCCAACCCAGCGACTTGTTCACAAACATGTTTAATTAGATTAAGTCTTATGAAATTGAAGAGTTTTCAAGCTAGGCCTAAGTCCATAAACCCTAACATATTTGTCTACGTCCCCATAAAGCCTATCAAACCCAAATTACAACCTTACGGCCCATTAGGCCCAAATCTTATCATATGGCCTACTAGGCCGAAAACAAATCCAAATCGTGTATCATGCGTGACTAAATCAATACGTTTAACAAACCAAACCATTCATCAAACTTAGCCTCAGGGCCCACCGGGCCCATTTAGCCAATGTCGGCTTTTCGGCATTACCGATATCGTGTGTGTAGTGTTTGTACACACCTGGTAACCTCACGTGCTGAAACCTCTTAATCTCGAACCTACAATTGACATTACTAGCGATTAACCAAAGCTTTAACACATTGTTATCAAAAACCGAAACCTCACCGTACCCTTACCGTCTCCCTCATGTTCTAGTAGCCCTTCCTTTGCTACTATTGGCGATTATCCTCTAGATCTGCACCCAAACACCTATTTCATAAAAACCAAGTGACCCGTATTGATCATAAGTCACCCCTATGAGCCACATTAGATTCGTCCATTTACTAAACCATGACTAGGTCGAGAACACTTACCACCTTGTTAGCAATCCTTACCTACCACACTTGCGATTGTTGAGTCTTACCCTTGTTAATACATGTTAACGACAAGGAGGGGTTAGATAGCCCTTCGGCTTTTAACAAAACACATTAAAAAGTTCAACTAAGCACTTACCAAAATTCTCCTTTGACCCTGCGGCTTAGATATCTACTTGAACAAGATTCGACTTCCAAACGTGACTAAGAGTAGATAATAATCGATTGAGGTGGAGGAACAAACAACCAAGAATCAGCATAAACAGGGGTTTCGGCAAACAAGGATTTCGGCAAACAGGGGTGGTGGTATTTGGCAATGGAAGAAAATAAGGATGAGGGGAAAAAAAGAAAGAAAGATGGAAACTCCAAGAACCCCTTCTAAGGATTTCGGCAACGCCCTTTTATAGCCAAAGCCGAACTACCTTCCCCCCACTATCCTATTTGGCCCCAACACTGCACCCTCCTCATCTCCTATCTTTTCTCTCTGTTAATACCTTTATCTTATCCGAAATATCCTCCACATCCATCAGTCCTGCTTACTACAAACTCTCCACGATAAGAGTACAAAACCAACACAACTCTTGCCGTCCACCTATGCAAAATAAAACACTCCAAAATACACTCCTCCTGCTCGAACCTTGGACCTCTTTAGCTTTCACACACGCCACCTCATAGCTCCCAAGTGACACCACTTTCCACTGGACCACAAGCCCATTTGTTTCCTATTTTCACTTAATCTACTTAAGAGGCCTCATGCCTGAGACTAGGGTCCACTAAGCAAGAAAAATAAATTTTTCCCTACGGTCTCCCCTATCTAAGGCTTCAAATAATCCCGATATTACCTTAATATTATTATTCTAAGTGCTACACCTATCTCAAAAAAAATTTAAACGCTCCCATTCCCAAGGCCCATTGGGCCCAATTCTTCTAGGCCCAAATTCAGGGCGTTACAATTCTACCTTCCTTAAAGAAATTTCGTCCTCAAAATTTCCAACTAACTACTAAACGCACCGCTCAAGTCACTCCACTATGCTTTCGCTGCGCACTCTGATTTAATAACATATAAACATTGCACGCATACAATTTCTATACCCAAGAATATAGCATCCACACAGAACATACCCGACTTAACGGTGATTGAACAATCCCGAGCCTTATGCTCCTCAGACCCGCATCTTAAACAAGTTCCTAACTTCCTCCAGCATTTACCCGGATGATGCCTTCAGCAATATTCGCAAGCTGGATAGTTTGGGCATACCTTAAAATGCTTCACAGAATAAGGCTGCGACCCTAGAAAACTGTGATCTCTTTTTTTCTTACAGTCCATGCACCTAACCTGAAGTGTTTCACCAATTTCTTTAACCTCCTCCAATACCTTCCTAACTAGCTGAGTCAGCATATTAGCCCTAGCACTTCCACGGCCTCTGCTGCGACCCCTTGCTCCTCTTCTAGTGCTCATAGTTGCATATTTCTAAATTAAGAATTTTATGAAATTAGTACTTAGTTCCACTTGTTTAGGGTATATGTCTTATGTAAGTAACAACAATTTTCTTAAAGTTATTCCGTGGTCGAGAATCCACTACAGGTTTAGGTTCCCTACGGGCTTTAGTCTCTAAAAGCCTATTTTTAAGTAGCCCATTATCTATACAGTTTAGTAATTTAAGCAAAGGTAAACACAGAAAACTTACTAGGCTCTACGTTGAAGGCTCGGTGAACCACACTTCAAGAATCCTGCCAAAAACTTTTTAAAACCCAAAATCTAAGGCCCATTTCATAGGCCGAGCTTTGTAACTGGGCTCTGATAGCACTAAATGTAACACCCAAACCCAGCCTAGAAGTTAGGCCCGAATCTAGAATGTCACATTAAAGGCGCACTTCAAAACGTTTTTACTAATTAATTATTTAAGGCCCAAAAGCCCAAAACCCTTGTATCTTGTTAAGTTACTTTGAAAAGCCCATATTTTAGAAAACATTCATAGGTTAAGTTATTTCGAAAACCATGTTGACTTTAAAAATTTTATGAAATTTATTAAGCGAATAGTTGAAACAATAATAATAAAACCGAAAATCAAAAGTCAATTAGGAGTTACATGACCTTATTACAATCCAATGAAAAAAAAAAACAAAGTATTTAAAATAAATTCCTTTGAACGAAATAAAACGTTTGATCAGCTTGTAGTGTGGCCATCTCTGAGTCCTCTCCCACGCCGAGCCGTCTATTCAGGATCACCTGAAATATTAAATATTCAGGATCACCTTATGACTCCTGTGGCGAATTCTAGCTCGACCCACCCTCCGCTAGACACCAAAGGTAGCCCGTTGCGGTACTACCGAACGTTGTAGCAAAGCTGCTAGTTATATATTGGGCTTAAAGCCTCCGGTGGATCCATACCATACGGCCATGCGATCCTCAATTCTTCCTTCGTACCATAATTCCCACCCCATATGCATCCTAAGTAGAATATCATATGAATGCATCAACACACAAGTAACATCCATATACTCATATTCGTCACATAGGGGTATTTTCATCATTTCACTACACAGGGGTATTTTCGTGATTCTACCCTACAGGGGTATTTTGGTAATTTGGCAAAATAGGGGTGTCTTGGTAATTTTGCAAAAAAGGGGCATCTTGGTAATTTTACAAAACAGGGGTATTTTGGTACTTTTGCAAAACAAGGGTATTTTGGTAATTTTGCAAAATAGTGGTATTTTGGTATTTTTGCAAAACAAGGGTATTTTTGTAATTTACAATTCTTGGGGTATTTTAGTAATTCTTTAAACATAAGTGTATTTTAGTAATTTTTCAAATATAAGGGTAATTGGCCCCTCTCGGGTTTTATTTATGAACTTTGGCCGATCAACAAATCCTCGCGGCTAAAGTGAACAGACACTACGCACCAGGTAGGATTCTAGAGAAGAGGAGGTGGCTCACTAGGATCGCTTAAGTACGAAGCTCTCCCTAGATCCAATCCTAGACATGTGTATGCCTGTTGCCACACTCCAACCCAGCGACTTGTTCACAAACATGTTTAATTAGATTAAGTCTTATGAAATTGAAGAGTTTTCAAGCTAGGCCTAAGTCCATAAACCCTAACATATTTGTCTACGTCCCCATAAAGCCTATCAAACCCAAATTACAACCTTACGGCCCATTAGGCCCAAATCTTATCATATGGCCTACTAGGCCGAAAACAAATCCAAATCGTGTATCATGCGTGACTAAATCAATACGTTTAACAAACCAAACCATTTCATCAAACTTAGCCTCAGGGCCCACCGGGCCCATTTAGCCAATGTCGGCTTTTCGGCATTACCGATATCGTGTGTGTAGTGTTTGTACACACCTGGTAACCTCACGTGCTGAAACCTCTTAATCTCGAACCTACAATTGACATTACTAGCGATTAACCAAAGCTTTAACACATTGTTATCAAAAACCGAAACCTCACCGTACCCTTACCGTCTCCCTCATGTTCTAGTAGCCCTTCCTTTGCTACTATTGGCGATTATCCTCTAGATCTACACCCAAACACCTATTTCATAAAAACCAAGTGACCCGTATTGATCATAAGTCACACCTATGAGCCACATTAGATTCGGCCATTTACTAAACCATGACTAGGTCGAGAACACTTACCACCTTGTTAGCAATCCTTACCTACCACACTTGCGATTGTTGAGTCTTACCCTTGTTAATACATGTTAACGACAAGGAGGGGTTAGATAGCCCTTCGGCTTTTAACAAAACACATTAAAAAGTTCAACTAAGCACTTACCAAAATTCTCCTTTGACCCTGCGGCTTAGATATCTACTTGAACAAGATTCGGCTTCCAAACGTGACTAAGAGTAGATAATAATCGATTGAGGTGGAGGAACAAACAACCAAGAATCAGCA
The DNA here is from genome assembly GCA_005393395.2 of Gossypium australe. Classification (NCBI taxonomy): domain Eukaryota; kingdom Viridiplantae; phylum Streptophyta; class Magnoliopsida; order Malvales; family Malvaceae; genus Gossypium; species Gossypium australe. The sequence continues at coordinate 82,613,963 of CM016614.1, forward strand.
TAAACAGGGGTTTCGGCAAACAAGGATTTCGACAAACAGGGGTGGTGGTATTTGGCAATGGAAGAAAATAAGGATGAGGGGAAAAAAAGAAAGAAAGATGGAAACTCCAAGAACCCCTTCTAAGGATTTCGGCAACGCCCTTTTATAGCCAAAGCCGAACTACCTTCCCCCCACTATCCTATTTGGCCCCAACACTGCACCCTCCTCATCTCCTATCTTTTCTCTCTGTTAATACCTTTATCTTATCCGAAATATCCTCCACATCCATCAGTCCTGCTTACTACAAACTCTCCACGATAAGAGTACAAAACCAACACAACTCTTGCCGTCCACCTATGCAAAATAAAACACTCCAAAATACACTCCTCCTGCTCGAACCTTGGACCTCTTTAGCTTTCACACACGCCACCTCATAGCTCCCAAGTGACGCCACTTTCCACTGGACCACAAGCCCATTTGTTTCCTATTTCCACTTAATCTACTTAAGAGGCCTCATGCCTGAGACTAGGGTCCACTAAGCAAGAAAAATAAATTTTTCCCTACGGTCTCCCCTATCTAAGGCTTCAAATAATCCCGATATTACCTTAATATTATTATTCTAAGTGCTACACCTATCTCAAAAAAAAATTTAAACGCTCCCATTCCCAAGGCCCATTGGGCCCAATTCTTCTAGGCCCAAATTCAGGGCGTTACAATTCTACCTTCCTTAAAGAAATTTCGTCCTCAAAATTTCCAACTAACTACTAAACGCACCGCTCAAGTCACTCCACTATGCTTTCACTGCGCACTCTGATTTAATAACATATAAACATTGTACGCATACAATTTCTATACCCAAGAATATAGCATCCACACAGAACATACCCGACTTAACGGTGATTGAACAATCCCGAGCCTTATGCTCCTCAGACCCGCATCTTAAACAAGTTCCTAACTTCCTCCAGCATTTACCCGGATGATGCCTTCAGCAATATTCTCAAGCTGGATAGTTTGGGCATACCTTAAAATGCTTCACAGAATAAGGCTGCGACCCTAGAAAACTGTGATCTCTTTTTTTCTTACAGTCCATGCACCTAACCTGAAGTGTTTCACCAATTTCTTTAACCTCCTCCAATACCTTCCTAACTAGCTGAGTCAGCATATTAGCCCTAGCACTTCCACGGCCTCTGCTGCGACCCCTTGCTCCTCTTCTAGTGCTCATAGTTGCATATTTCTAAATTAAGAATTTTATGAAATTAGTACTTAGTTCCACTTGTTTAGGGTATATGTCTTATGTAAGTAACAACAATTTTCTTAAAGTTATTCCGTGGTCGAGAATCCACTACAGGTTTAGGTTCCCTACGGGCTTTAGTCTCTAAAAGCCTATTTTTAAGTAGCCCATTATCTATACAGTTTAGTAATTTAAGCAAAGGTAAACACAGAAAACTTACTAGGCTCTACGTTGAAGGCTCGGTGAACCACACTTCAAGAATCCTGCCAAAAACTTTTTAAAACCCAAAATCTAAGGCCCATTTCATAGGCCGAGCTTTGTAACTGGGCTCTGATAGCACTAAATGTAACACCCAAACCCAGCCTAGAAGTTAGGCCCGAATCTAGAATGTCACATTAAAGGCGCACTTCAAAACGTTTTTACTAATTAATCATTTAAGGCCCAAAAGCCCAAAACCCTTGTATCTTGTTAAGTTACTTTGAAAAGCCCATATTTTAGAAAACATTCATAGGTTAAGTTATTTCGAAAACCATGTTGACTTTAAAAATTTTATGAAATTTATTAAGCGAATAGTTGAAACAATAATAATAAAACCGAAAATCAAAAGTCAATTAGGAGTTACATGACCATATTACAATCCAATGAAAAAAAAACAAAGTATTTAAAATAAATTCCTTTGAACGAAATAAAACGTTTGATCAGCTTGTAGTGTGGCCATCTCTGAGTCCTCTCCCACGCCGAGCCGTCTATTCAGGATCACCTGAAATATTAAATATTCAGGATCACCTTATGACTCCTGTGGCGAATTCTAGCTCGACCCACCCTCCGCTAGACACCAAAGGTAGCCCGTTGCGGTACTACCGAACGTTGTAGCAAAGCTGCTAGTTATATATTGGGCTTAAAGCCTCCGGTGGATCCATACCATACGGCCATGCGATCCTCAATTCTTCCTTCGTACCATAATTCCCACCCCATATGCATCCTAAGTAGAATATCATATGAATGCATCAACACACAAGTAACATCCATATACTCATATTCGTCACATAGGGGTATTTTCATCATTTCACTACACAGGGGTATTTTCGTGATTCTACCCTACAGGGGTATTTTGGTAATTTGGCAAAATAGGGGTGTCTTGGTAATTTTGCAAAACAGGGGCATCTTGGTAATTTTACAAAACAGGGGTATTTTGGTACTTTTGCAAAACAAGGGTATTTTGGTAATTTTGCAAAATAGTGGTATTTTGGTATTTTTGCAAAACAAGGGTATTTTTGTAATTTACAATTCTTGGGGTATTTTAGTAATTCTTTAAACATAAGTGTATTTTAGTAATTTTTCAAATATAAGGGTAATTGGCCCCTCTCGGGTTTTATTTATGAACTTTGGCCGATCAACAAATCCTCGCGGCTAAAGTGAACAGACACTACGCACCAGGTAGGATTCTAGAGAAGAGGAGGTGGCTCACTAGGATCGCTTAAGTACGAAGCTCTCCCTAGATCCAATCCTAGACATGTGTATGCCTGTTGCCACACTCCAACCCAGTGACTTGTTCACAAACATGTTTAATTAGATTAAGTCTTATGAAATTGAAGAGTTTTCAAGCTAGTCCTAAGTCCATAAACCCTAACATATTTGTCTACGTCCCCATAAAGCCTATCAAACCCAAATTACAACCTTACGGCCCATTAGGCCCAAATCTTATCATATGGCCTACTAGGCCGAAAACAAATCCAAATCGTGTATCATGCGTGACTAAATCAATACGTTTAACAAACCAAACCATTTCATCAAACTTAGCCTCAGGGCCCACCGGGCCCATTTAGCCAATGTCGGCTTTTCGGCATTACCGATATCGTGTGTGTAGTGTTTGTACACACCTGGTAACCTCACGTGCTGAAACCTCTTAATCTCGAACCTACAATTGACATTACTAGCGATTAACCAAAGCTTTAACACATTGTTATCAAAAACCGAAACCTCACCGTACCCTTACTGTCTCCCTCATGTTCTAGTAGCCCTTCCTTTGCTACTATTGGCGATTATCCTCTAGATCTGCACCCAAACACCTATTTCATAAAAACCAAGTGACCCGTATTGATCATAAGTCACACCTATGAGCCACATTAGATTCGGCCATTTACTAAACCATGACTAGGTCGAGAACACTTACCACCTTGTTAGCAATCCTTACCTACCACACTTGCGATTGTTGAGTCTTACCCTTGTTAATACATGTTAACGACAAGGAGGGGTTAGATAGCCCTTCGGCTTTTAACAAAACACATTAAAAAGTTCAACTAAGCACTTACCAAAATTCTCCTTTGACCCTGCGGCTTAGATATCTACTTGAACAAGATTCGGCTTCCAAACGTGACTAAGAGTAGATAATAATCGATTGAGGTGGAGGAACAAACAACCAAGAATCAGCATAAACAGGGGTTTCGGCAAACAAGGATTTCGGCAAACAGGGGTGGTGGCATTTGGCAATGGAAGAAAATAAGGATGAGGGGAAAAAAAGAAAGAAAGATGGAAACTCCAAGAACCCCTTCTAAGGATTTCGGCAACGCCCTTTTATAGCCAAAGCCGAACTACCTTCCCCCCACTATCCTATTTGGCCCCAACACTGCACCCTCCTCATCTCCTATCTTTTCTCTCTGTTAATACCTTTATCTTATCCGAAATATCCTCCACATCCATCAGTCCTGCTTACTACAAACTCTCCACAATAAGAGTACAAAACCAACACAACTCTTGCCGTCCACCTATGCAAAATAAAACACTCCAAAATACACTCCTCCTGCTCGAACCTTGGACCTCTTTAGCTTTCACACACGCCACCTCATAGCTCCCAAGTGACGCCACTTTCCACTGGGCCACAAGCCCATTTGTTTCCTATTTTCACTTAATCTACTTAAGAGGCCTCATGCCTGAGACTAGGGTCCACTAAGCAAGAAAAATAAATTTTTCCCTACGGTCTCCCCTATCTAAGGCTTCAAATAATCCCGATATTACCTTAATATTATTATTCTAAGTGCTACACCTATCTCAAAAAAAATTTAAACGCTCCCATTCCCAAGGCCCATTGGGCCCAATTCTTCTAGGCCCAAATTCAGGGCGTTACAATTCTACCTTCCTTAAAGAAATTTCGTCCTCAAAATTTCCAACTAACTACTAAACGCACCGCTCAAGTCACTCCACTATGCTTTCGCTGCGCACTCTGATTTAATAACATATAAACATTGCACGCATACAATTTCTATACCCAAGAATATAGCATCCACACAGAACATACCCGACTTAACGGTGATTGAACAATCCCGAGCCTTATGCTCCTCAGACCCGCATCTTAAACAAGTTCCTAACTTCCTCCAGCATTTACCCGGATGATGCCTTCAGCAATATTCGCAAGCTGGATAGTTTGGGCATACCTTAAAATGCTTCACAGAATAAGGCTGCGACCCTAGAAAACTGTGATCTCTTTTTTTCTTACAGTCCATGCACCTAACCTGAAGTGTTTCACCAATTTCTTTAACCTCCTCCAATACCTTCCTAACTAGTTGAGTCAGCATATTAGCCCTAGCACTTCCACGGCCTCTGCTGCGACCCCTTGCTCCTCTTCTAGCGCTCATAGTTGCATATTTCTAAATTAAGAATTTTATGGAACCGTAATGTGATATGTGATGGGTAAGAATAAGTATGAGTAAGTATGTTTAAGTTCTTGAGAACTTTTGTTGTTATTGCTCTTTGAGATGAATGGATTTTACCATGAGTACTTATGTTGCTATTTTAATTCATGCAAACTTTCTAAGCTATATGCTTACCCCTCTCTTTTTCCTCTTTCCTTGTAGTATCACCAAGCTAGCTCGGGGATCGTAGAACGTCGGAGCTTGGATCAGACTATCAATCATTCTTTTTGTATAGTAAAGTTGTTTTATTTTGAGTATGGAATGTATAGAAACTTAGTCATCTTGTGTTATGTCATATTTGGAAGCCAAAGTATTGGCTACTAATGTTACTTACTCATTTTGTAAATGGCCATTGGGAATTGGCCAATATTTGTCCAGTTTCATATATTTAATGATGACGAGTTTATATGCAATTGATGGAGTGAAATATGAAGTGTATGAATGATGATTAATGATTCTTCATAGTGTATCATTGTCATTTTATATGTTGCTTGTGTTGGTATAGTTGTGTTTATGTTTCAGGGTGGCAATTGGCTTGGAAAATAGCCTTCTAATTGTCCACAAGGGTAGACACACGGGCGTGTGTTTAGGTCGTGTGTGACACACGGTCAGCCCCATGGGTGTTGATAAGCCGTGTGTCCCCTGCATCAAATTTGCCAGTATTCGATTCATCACATGGGCCAGTACATGGTCGTGTGCCTAGGCCGTGTGCCCCTTAAGAGGCTGCTGATGTCATAAACAAAATACCCAGGTTTTTCACACACGGGCGAGAACACGGGCCTGTCTATGCCGTGTGAGGGATACGGGCTAATGACACGGGCGTGTGTCCGGCCGTGTGAAAACCCCTGTAGATTCAAAATGAAAAATAAATTCCACGCGGGCTAGGAAATTAGGCGCGTGTGACCACACGGCCTGCCCACATGGGTGTGTGGCCCTGTTTAGGCAAAAATTTTCTATGAGTACAAAAGTTTCCGGATTAATTCCGAAACCTCCCGTATGTATGTTTAAGGCCTCATAGGTCCATTATAAGGATGTTATGTAAATGAATGAAATGTTTTAAGTTGATATGAAATTTTATAGCCCAATAATGTATGTTCAAGCAAGGTAAGTTCAGTAATGCCTCGTATCCGGTTCCAGCGTTGAACACGGGTAAAGGGTGTTACAGCATTGACATGATCATGCTTAGTATCTGATAATGTATATGTTTATATTCTTGTGATTAAGTTTTTGCTAATGTCACACTGGGCTTAAAAAGCTCCCTCCCTTAGTGTTTTAACCTTCCAGGTAACACTCGAATAGAGGACTTAGATTCAACACTCAGTGGAGCCTCTTGGATGATTTTATCTTATGGATATTAATGACTTTTAAAACTATTTGGATTTTGATTTGTGGACTTTTGACCTTAATTTAATTTTGGGTTGTGACTTATTTTTATAAATTTAGAACTATCACGCATGCATGCAAATTAGGAGATTTCAAGTATTTTTTTATTTTGGAAGTCATCTAAATTATTTACGTTTTTATTTGGTTTTTAAACAAAATAATAACTTGTAAATTTTTTAAATAGTTTTATGAAAATCCACTCCGAAGTTCTTTATTAAAATTATTTCTATATTTATAATGCAAAGTTCTTTGTTTTAAATAACTTAAAGCAATATTTCGAAAATCTTTCACCCTTTTCAAGTAAACATATTTTATTAAGAATTTTTCAAAGAAATAAAATTAGTCGACCTTCAAAATTTCAAGTTTTCACAAAACAAGTCAAACCTAATTAATTTCAATAAGGAAATAATTTCGAGTGTCATTAATGTAACTTACGAGATTTGGCCATAACGTCTAGGCCGAGTTTAGGGCGTTACAAACCTATTGTTGTTCAATCTTTGGATCAATTATCTGTTGTTGTTCTCGAATTTCTCCGAGTTTAATTCTTCTACCACTTCCTTTAGTTTCCTTGATGAAACATCCTTAGCCCGTATCCATTGTAACACCCCAAACCCGGCCTAGAAGTTAGGCCTGAATCTGGAATGTCACATTAAAGGCACACTTCAAAACAATTTTACTAATTAACCATTTAAGGCCCAAAAGCCCAAAACCCTTGTATCTTGTTAAGTTACTTTGAAAAGCCCATATTTTAGAAAACATTCATAGGTTAAGTTATTTCGAAAACCATGTTGACTTTAAAAATTTTATGAAATTTATTAAGCGAATAGTTGAAACAATAATAATAAAACTGAAAATCAAAAGTCAATTAGGAGTTACATGACCTTATTACAATCCAATGAAAAAAAAACAAAGTATTTAAAATAAATTCCTTTGAACGAAATAAAACGTTTGATCAGCTTGTAGTGTGGCCATCTCTGAGTCCTCTCCCACGTCGAGCCGTCTATTCAGGATCACCTGAAATATTAAATATTCAGGATCACCTTATGACTCCTGTGGCGAATTCTAGCTCGACCCACCCTCCGCTAGGCACCAAAGGTAGCCCGGTTGCGGTACTACCGAACGTTGTAGCAAAGCTGCTAGTTATATATTGGGCTTAAAGCCTCCGGTGGATCCATACCATACGGCCATGCGATCCTCAATTCTTCCTTCGTACCATAATTCCCACCCCATATGCATCCTAAGTAGAATATCATATGAATGCATCAACACACAAGTAACATCCATATACTCATATTCGTCACATAGGGGTATTTTCATCATTTCACTACACAGGGGTATTTTCGTGATTCTACCCTACAGGGGTATTTTGGTAATTTGGCAAAATAGGGGTGTCTTGGTAATTTTGCAAAATAAGGGCATCTTGGTAATTTTACAAAACAGGGGTATTTTGGTACTTTTGCAAAACAAGGGTATTTTGGTAATTTTGCAAAATAGTGGTATTTTGGTATTTTTGCAAAACAAGGGTATTTTTGTAATTTACAATTCTTGGGGTATTTTAGTAATTCTTTAAACATAAGTGTATTTTAGTAATTTTTCAAATATAAGGGTAATTGGCCCCTCTCGGGTTTTATTGATGAACTTTGGCCGATCAACAAATCCTCGCGGCTAAAGTGAACAGACACTACGCACCAGGTAGGATTCTAGAGAAGAGGAGGTGGCTCACTAGGATCGCTTAAGTACGAAGCGCTCCCTAGATCCAATCCTAGACATGTGTATGCCTGTTGCCACACTCCAACCCAGCGACTTGTTCACAAACATGTTTAATTAGATTAAGTCTTATGAAATTGAAGAGTTTTCAAGCTAGGCCTAAGTCCATAAACCCTAACATATTTGTCTACGTCCCCATAAAGCCTATCAAACCCAAATTACAACCTTACGGCCCATTAGGCCCAAATCTTATCATATGGCCTACTAGGCCGAAAACAAATCCAAATCGTGTATCATGCGTGACTAAATCAATACGTTTAACAAACCAAACCATTTCATCAAACTTAGCCTCAGGGCCCACCGGGCCCATTTAGCCAATGTCGGCTTTTCGGCATTACCGATATCGTGTGTGTAGTGTTTGTACACACCTGGTAACCTCACGTGCTGAAACCTCTTAATCTCGAACCTACAATTGACATTACTAGCGATTAACCAAAGCTTTAACACATTGTTATCAAAAACCGAAACCTCACCGTACCCTTACCGTCTCCCTCATGTTCTAGTAGCCCTTCCTTTGCTACTATTGGCGATTATCCTCTAGATCTGCACCCAAACACCTATTTCATAAAAACCAAGTGACCCATATTGATCATAAGTCACCCCTATGAGCCACATTAGATTCGGCCATTTACTAAACCATGACTAGGTCGAGAACACTTACCACCTTGTTAGCAATCCTTACCTACCACACTTGCGATTGTTGAGTCTTACCCTTGTTAATACATGTTAACGACAAGGAGGGGTTAGATAGCCCTTCGGCTTTTAACAAAACACATTAAAAAGTTCAACTAAGCACTTACCAAAATTCTCCTTTGACCCTGCGGCTTAGATATCTACTTGAACAAGATTCGGCTTCCAAACGTGACTAAGAGTAGATAATAATCGATTGAGGTGGAGGAACAAACAACCAAGAATCAGCATAAACAGGGGTTTCGGCAAACAAGGATTTCGGCAAACAGGGGTGGTGGTATTTGGCAATGGAAGAAAATAAGGATGAGGGGAAAAAAAGAAAGAAAGATGGAAACTCCAAGAACCCCTTCTAAGGATTTCGGCAACGCCCTTTTATAGCCAAAGCTGAACTACCTTCCCCCCACTATCCTATTTGGCCCCAACACTGCACCCTCCTCATCTCCTATCTTTTCTCTCTGTTAATACCTTTATCTTATCCGAAATATCCTCCACATCCATCAGTCCTGCTTACTACAAACTCTCCACGATAAGAGTACAAAACCAACACAACTCTTGCCGTCCACCTATGCAAAATAAAACACTCCAAAATACACTCCTCCTGCTCGAACCTTGGACCTCTTTAGCTTTCACACACGCCACCTCATAGCTCCCAAGTGACGCCACTTTCCACTGGACCACAAGCCCATTTGTTTCCTATTTTCACTTAATCTACTTAAGAGGCCTCATGCCTGAGACTAGGGTCCACTAAGCAAGAAAAATAAATTTTTCCCTACGGTCTCCCCTATCTAAGGCTTCAAATAATCCCGATATTACCTTAATATTATTATTCTAAGTGCTACACCTATCTCAAAAAAAATTTAAACGCTCCCATTCCCAAGGCCCATTGGGCCCAATTCTTCTAGGCCCAAATTCAGGGCGTTACAATTCTACCTTCCTTAAAGAAATTTCGTCCTCAAAATTTCCAACTAACTACTAAACGCACCGCTCAAGTCACTCCACTATGCTTTTGCTGCGCACTCTGATTTAATAACATATAAACATTTCACGCATACAATTTCTATACCCAAGAATATAGCATCCACACAGAACATACCCGACTTAACGGTGATTGAACAATCCCGAGCCTTATGCTCCTCAGACCCGCATCTTAAACAAGTTCCTAACTTCCTCCAGCATTTACCCGGATGATGCCTTCAGCAATATTCGCAAGCTGGATAGTTTGGGCATACCTTAAAATGCTTCACAGAATAAGGCTGCGACCCTAGAAAACTGTGATCTCTTTTTTTCTTACAGTCCATGCACCTAACCTGAAGTGTTTCACCAATTTCTTTAACCTCCTCCAATACCTTCCTAACTAGTTGAGTCAGCATATTAGCCCTAGCACTTCCACGACCTCTGCTGCGACCCCTTGCGCCTCTTCTAGCGCTCATAGTTGCATATTTCTAAATTAAGAATTTTATGGAACCGTAATGTGATATGTGGTGGGTAAGAATAAGTATGAGTAAGTATGTTTAAGTTCTTGAGAACTTTTGTTGTTATTGCTCTTTGAGATGAATGGATTTTACCATGAGTACTTATGTTGTTATTTTAATTCATGCAAACTTTCTAAGCTATATGCTTACCCCTCTCTTTTTCCTCTTTCCTTGTAGTATCGCCAAGCTAGCTCGGGGATCGTAGAACGTCGGAGCTTGGAACAGACTATCAATCATTCTTTTTGTATAGTAAAGTTGTTTTATTTTGAGTATGGCATGTATAGAAACTTAGTCATCTTGTGTTATGTCATATTTGGAAGCCAAAGTATTGGCTACTAATGTTACTTACTCATTTTGTAAATGGCCATTGGGAATTGGCCAATATTTGTCCAGTTTCATATATTTAATGATGACGAGTTTATATGCAATTGATGGAGTGAAATATGAAGTGTATGAATGATGATTAATGATTCTTCATAGTGTATCATTGTCATGTTATATGTTGCTTGTGTTGGTATAGTTGTGTTTATGTTTCAGGGTGGCAATTGGCTTGGAAAATAGCCTTCTAATTGTCCACAAGGGTAGACACACGGGCGTGTGTTTAGGTCGTGTGTGACACACGGTCAGCCCCATGGGTGTTGATAAGCCGTGTGTCCCCTGCATCAAATTTGCCAGTATTCGATTCATCACATGGGCCAGTACACGGTCGTGTGCCTAGGCCGTGTGCCCCTTAAGAGGCTGCTGATGTCATAAACAAAATACCCAGGTTTTTCACACACGGGCGAGAACACGGGCCTGTCTATGCCGTGTGAGGGATACGGGCTAATGACACGGGCGTGTGTCCGGCCGTGTGAAAACCCCTGTAGATTCAAAATGAAAAATAAATTCCACGCGGGCTAGGAAATTAGGCGCGTGTGACCACACGGCCTGCCCACATGGGTGTGTGGCCCTGTTTAGGCAAAAATTTTCTATGAGTACAAAAGTTTCCGGATTAATTCCGAAACCTCCCGTATGTATGTTTAAGGCCTCATAGGTCCATTATAAGGATGTTATGTAAATGAATGAAATGTTTTAAGTTGATATGAAATTTTATAGCCCAATAATGTATGTTCAAGCAAGGTAAGTTCAGTAATGCCTCGTATCCGGTTCCAGCGTTGAACACGGGTAAGGGGTGTTACAGCATTGACATGATCATGCTTAGTATCTGATAATATATATGTTTATATTCTTGTGATTGAGTTTTTGCTAATGTCACACTGGGCTTAAAAAGCTCCCTCCCTTAGTGTTTTAACCTTCCAGGTAACACTCGAATAGAGGACTTAGATTCAACACTCAGTGGAGCCTCTTGGATGATTTTATCTTATGGATATTAATGACTTTTAAAACTATTTGGATTTTGATTTGTGGACTTTTGACCTTAATTTAATTTTGGGTTGTGACTTATTTTTATAAATTTAGAACTATCACGCATGCATGCAAATTAGGAGATTTGAAGTATTTTTTTATTTTGGAAGTCATCTAAATTATTTACGTTTTTATTTGGTTTTTAAACAAAATAATAACTTGTAAATTTTTTAAATAGTTTTATGAAAATCCACTCCGAAGTTCTTTATTAAAATTATTTCTATATTTATAATGCAAAGTTCTTTGTTTTAAATAACTTAAAGCAATATTTCGAAAATCTTTCACCCTTTTCAAGTAAACATATTTTATTAAGAATTTTTCAAAGAAATAAAATTAGTCGACCTTAAAAATTTCAAGTTTTCATAAAACAAGTCAAACCTAATTAATTTCAATAAGGAAATAATTTCGAGTGTCATTAATGTAACTTACGAGATTTGGCCATAACGTCTAGGCCGAGTTTAGGGCGTTACAAACCTATTGTTGTTCAATCTTTAGATCAATTATCTGTTGTTGTTCTCAAATTTCTCCGAGTTTAATTCTTCTACCACTTCCTTTTGTTTCCTTGATGAAACACCCTTAGCCCGTATCCATTGTAACACCCCAAACTCGGCCTAGAAGTTAGGCCTGAATCTGGAATGTCACATTAAAGGCACACTTCAAAACAATTTTACTAATTAACCATTTAAGGCCCAAAAGCCCAAAACCCTTGTATCTTGTTAAGTTACTTTGAAAAGCCCATATTTTAGAAAACATTCATAGGTTAAGTTATTTCGAAAACCATGTTGACTTTAAAAATTTTATGAAATTTATTAAGCGAATAGTTGAAACAATAATAATAAAACCAAAAATCAAAAGTCAATTAGGAGTTACATGACCTTATTACAATCCAATGCAAAAAAACACAAAGTATTTAAAATAAATTCCTTTGAACGAAATAAAACGTTTGATCAGCTTGTAGTGTGGCCATCTCTGAGTCCTCTCCCACGTCGAGCCGTCTATTCAGGATCACCTGAAATATTAAATATTCAGGATCACCTTATGACTCCTGTGGCGAATTCTAGCTCGACCCACCCTCCGCTAGACACCAAAGGTAGCCCGGTTGCGGTACTACCGAACGTTGTAGCAAAGCTGCTAGTTATATATTGGGCTTAAAGCCTCTGGTGGATCCATACCATACGGCCATGCAATCCTCAATTCTTCCTTCGTACCATAATTCCCACCCCATATGCATCCTAAGCAGAATATCATATGAATGCACCAACACACAAGTAACATCCATATACTCATATTCGTCACATAGGGGTATTTTCATCATTTCACTACACAGGGGTATTTTCGTGATTCTACCCTACAGGGGTATTTTGGTAATTTGGCAAAATAGGGGTGTCTTGGTAATTTTGCAAAACAGGGGCATCTTGGTAATTTTACAAAACAGGGGTATTTTGGTACTTTTGCAAAACAAGGGTATTTTGGTAATTTTACAAAATAGTGGTATTTTGGTATTTTTGCAAAACAAGGGTATTTTTGTAATTTACAATTCTTGGGGTATTTTAGTAATTCTTTAAACATAAGTGTATTTTAGTAATTTTTCAAATATAAGGGTAATTGGCCCCTCTCGGGTTTTATTTATGAACTTTGGCCGATCAACAAATCCTCGCGGCTAAAGTGAACAGACACTACGCACCAGGTAGGATTCTAGAGAAGAGGAGGTGGCTCACTAGGATCGCTTAAGTACGAAGCTCTCCCTAGATCCAATCCTAGACATGTGTATGCCTGTTGCCACACTCCAACCCAGCGACTTGTTCACAGACATGTTTAATTAGATTAAGTCTTATGAAATTGAAGAGTTTTCAAGCTAGGCCTAAGTCCATAAACCCTAACATATTTGTCTACGTCCCCATAAAGCCTATCAAACCCAAATTACAACCTTACGGCCCATTAGGCCCAAATCTTATCATATGGCCTACTAGGCCGAAAACAAATCCAAATCGTGTATCATGCGTGACTAAATCAATACGTTTAACAAACCGAACCATTTCATCAAACTTAGCCTCAGGGCCCACCGGGCCCATTTAGCCAATGTCGGCTTTTCGGCATTACCGATATCGTGTGTGTAGTGTTTGTACACACCTGGTAACCTCACGTGCTGAAACCTCTTAATCTCGAACCTACAATTGACATTACTAGCGATTAACCAAAGCTTTAACACATAGTTATCAAAAACCGAAACCTCACCGTACCCTTACCGTCTCCCTCATGTTCTAGTAGCCCTTCCTTTGCTACTATTGGCGATTATCCTCTAGATCTGCACCCAAACACCTATTTCATAAAAACCAAGTGACCCATATTGATCATAAGTCACCCCTATGAGCCACATTAGATTCGGCCATTTACTAAACCATGACTAGGTCGAGAACACTTACCACCTTGTTAGCAATCCTTACCTGCCACACTTGCGATTGTTGAGTCTTACCCTTGTTAATACATGTTAATGACAAGGAGGGGTTAGATAGCCCTTCGGCTTTTAACAAAACACATTAAAAAGTTCAACTAAGCACTTACCAAAATTCTCCTTTGACCCTGCGGCTTAGATATCTACTTGAACAAGATTCGGCTTCCAAACGTGACTAAGAGTAGATAATAATCGATTGAGGTGGAGGAACAAACAACCAAGAATCAGCATAAACAGGGGTTTCGGCAAACAAGGATTTCGGCAAACAGGGGTGGTGGTATTTGGCAATGGAAGAAAATAAGGATGAGGGGAAAAAAAGAAAGAAAGATGGAAACTCCAAGAACCTCTTCTAAGGATTTCGGCAACGCCCTTTTATAGCCAAAGCCGAACTACCTTCCCCCCACTATCCTATTTGGCCCCAACACTGCACCCTCCTCATCTCCTATCTTTTCTCTCTGTTAATACCTTTATCTTATCCGAAATATCCTCCACAGCCATCAGTCCTGCTTACTACAAACTCTCCACGATAAGAGTACAAAACCAACACAACTCTTGCCGTCCACCTATGCAAAATAAAACACTCCAAAATACACTCCTCCTGCTTGAACCTTGGACCTCTTTAGCTTTCACACACGCCACCTCATAGCTCCCAAGTGACGCCACTTTCCACTGGACCACAAGCCCATTTGTTTCCTATTTTCACTTAATCTACTTAAGAGGCCTCATGCCTGAGACTAGGGTCCACTAAGCAAGAAAAATAAATTTTTCCCTACGGTCTCCCCTATCTAAGGCTTCAAATAATCCCGATATTACCTTAATATTATTATTCTAAGTGCTACACCTATCTCAAAAAAAAATTTAAACGCTCCCATTCCCAAGGCCCATTGGGCCCAATTCTTCTAGGCCCAAATTCAGGGCGTTACAATTCTACCTTCCTTAAAGAAATTTCGTCCTCAAAATTTCCAACTAACTACTAAACGCACCGCTCAAGTCACTCCACTATGCTTTTGCTGCGCACTCTGATTTAATAACATATAAACATTGCACGCATACAATTTCTATACCCAAGAATATAGCATCCACACAGAACATACCCGACTTAACGGTGATTGAACAATCCCGAGCCTTATGCTCCTCAGACCCGCATCTTAAACAAGTTCCTAACTTCCTCCAGCATTTACCCGGATGATGCCTTCAGCAATATTCGCAAGCTGGATAGTTTGGGCATACCTTAAAATGCTTCACAGAATAAGGCTGCGACCCTAGAAAACTGTGATCTCTTTTTTTCTTACAGTCCATGCACCTAACCTGAAGTGTTTCACCAATTTCTTTAACCTCCTCCAATACCTTCCTAACTAGCTGAGTCAGCATATTAGCCCTAGCACTTCCACGGCCTCTGCTGCGACCCCTTGCTCCTCTTCTAGTGCTCATAGTTGCATATTTATAAATTAAGAATTTTATGAAATTAGTACTTAGTTCCACTTGTTTAGGGCATATGTCTTATGTAAGTAACAACAATTTTCTTAAAGTTATTCCGTGGTCGAGAATCCACTACAGGTTTAGGTTCCCTACGGGCTTTAGTCTCTAAAAGCCTATTTTTAAGTAGCCCATTATCTATACAGTTTAGTAATTTAAGCAAAGGTAAACACAGAAAACTTACTAGGCTCTACGTTGAAGGCTCGGTGAACCACACTTCAAGAATCCTGCAAAAAACTTTTTAAAACCCAAAATCTAAGGCCCATTTCATAGACCGAGCTTTGTAACTGGGCTCTGATAGCACTAAATGTAACAACCAAACCCAGCCTAGAAGTTAGGCCCGAATCTAGAATGTCACATTAAAGGCGCACTTCAAAACGTTTTTACTAATTAATCATTAAGGCCCAAAAGCCCAAAACCCTTGTATCTTGTTAAGTTATGTTGAAAAGCTCATATTTTAGAAAACATTCGTAGGTTAAGTTATTTTGAAAACCATGTTAACTTTAGAAATTTTATGAAATTTATTAAGCGGATAGTTGAGACAATAATAATAAAACCCAAAATCTAAAGTCAATTAGGAGTTACATGGCCTTATTACAATCCAATTAAAAAAACAAAGTATTTAAAATAAATTCATTTGAGCGAAATAAAACGTTTGATCAGCTTGTAGTGTGGCCATCTCTAAGTCCTCTCCCACGTCGAGCCGTCCATTCAGGATCACCTGAAACATTAAATAAAAGTTGTGAGTTTCGAAACTCAGTGTGTACAACCCTTGGCAATCAAATCACATACAAATATTCACATTGGGCCTAAGCCCTACCAAAATCGGTGGTCTTGGGCCTTAGCCCACAATGACCTCATATCATATCATATCATATCGTATCATATACAAACAAGGTAATGCAAAACCCACCCCAAAAATCCATCCGCTACACACACCATTTCCCTTCCAACCTTATGACTCCTGTGGTGAATTCTAGCTCGACCCACCCCTCCGCTACACACCAAAGGTAGCCCGATTGCGATATTACCGAAGGTTGCAGCAAAGCTGCTAGTTATATATTAGGCTTAAAGCCTCCGGTGGATCCATACCATACGACCATGCGATCCTTAATTCTTCCTTCGTACCATAATTCCCACCCATATGCATCCTAAGCATAATATCATATGAATGCATCAACACACAAGTAACATCCATATACTTATATTCGTCACATAGGGGTATTTTCATCATTTCACTGCCCAGAGGTATTTTCGTGATTCTACCCTACAGGGGTATTTTTGTAATTTGGCAAAATAGGGGTATCTTGGTAATTTTGCAAAACAGGGGTATCTTTGTAATTTTGCAAAACATGGGTATTTTGGCACTTTTGCAAAACAGGGGTATTTTGGTACTTTTGCAAAACAAGGGTATTTTGGTAATTTAGCAAAATAAGGGTATTTTGGTATTTTTGCAAAACAAGGGTATTTTGGTAATTTACAATTCTTGGGGTATTTTAGTAATTCTTTAAACATAAGGGTATTTTAGTAATTTTTCAAATATAAGGGTAGTTGGTCCCTCTCCGGTTTTAGTTATGAACTTTGGCCCATCAATAAGTCCTCGCGGCTAAAGTGAACAGACACTACGCACCAGGTAGGATTCCAGAGAAGAGGAGGTGAGTCACTAGAACCGCTTCAGTACCAAGCTCTCCCTAGATGCAATCCTAGACATGTGTATGCCCGTTGCCACACTCCAACCCAGCGACTTGTTCACAGACATGTTTAATTAGATTAAGTCTTATGACATTGAAGAGTTGTTCAAATTAGGCCTAAGTCCATAAACTCTAGCATATTTGTCTACGTCCCCATAAAGCCCATCAAACCCAAATTACAACCTTACGGCCCATTAGGCCTGAATCTTATCATATGGCCTACTAGGCACAAAACAAATCCAAATCGTGTATCATGCGTTACTAACTCAATACGTTTAACAAACCAAACCATTTCATCAAACTTAGCCTTAGGGCCCACCGGGCCCATTTAGCCACTTTCGGCTTTTCGACTTTTCGGCATTGCCGATATTGTGTGTGTAGTGTTTGTACACACCTGGTAACCTCACGTGCTGCAAACCCCTTAGTCATGAACCTACAATTGACATTACTAGCGATTAACCAAAGCTTTAACATATACTTATCAAAAATCGAAACCTCACCGTACCTTTAACGTGTGCCTCATGTTCTAGTAGCCCTTCCTTTGCTACTATTGGTGACTATCCTCTAGATCTGCACCCAAAAACCTATATCGTCAAAACCAAGTGACCCATATTGATCATAAGTCACCCCTATGAGCCACATCTTGCGATTGTTGAGTCTTACCCTTGTTAATACATGTTAACGACAAGGAGGGATTAGATAGCCCTTCGGCTTTTAACAAAACACAACAAAAAGTTCAACTAAGCACTTACCGGAATTCTCCTTTGATCTTGCGGCTTAGATATCTACTTGAACAAGATTCGGCTTCCAAACGTGACTAAGAGTAGATAATAATCGATTGAGGTGGAGGAACAAACAACCAAGAATCAGCATAAATAGGGATTTCAGCAAACAGGGGTGTTGGTATTCGGCAATGGAAGAAAATAAGGATGAAGGGAAAAAAAGAAAGAAAGATGGAAACTCCAAGAACCCCTTCTAAGGATTTCTGCACCCCCTTTTATAGCCAAAGCCGAACTACCTTCCCCCCACAGTTCTATTCGGCCCCAACACTGCACCCTCCTCATCTCCTATCTTTTCTCTCTGATAATACCTTTATCTTATCCGAAAGATCCTCCACATCCATCAGTCCTGCTTACAACAAACTCTCCACGGCAAGAGTACAAAACCAACACAACTCTTGCCGTCCACCTATGCAAAATAAAACACTCCAAAATACACTCCTCCTGCTCTAACCTTGGACCTCTTCAGCTTTCACACACGCCACCTCATAACTCCTAAGTGACGCCACTTTCCATTAGACCACAAGCCCCTTTGTTTCCTATTTTCACTTAATCTACTTAAGAGGCCTCATGCCTGAGACTGGGGTCCACTAAGCAAGAAAAATAAATTTTTCCCTACGGTCTCCCCTATCTCTAAGGCTTCAAATAATCCCGATCGTACCTTAATATTATTATTCTTAGTGCTACACCTATCTCAAAAAAAATTTAAACGCTCCCATTCCCAAGGCCCATTGGGCCCAATTCTTCTAGGCCCAAATTCGGGGCGTTACATCCATCGCCAGATTAGGACTACGGAGCATTACCAAATCATAACGTCAAAAAATGAAAAATTTACAACCATAAACAAATCACAAATTAAATCATGGTAATATCAATCAAAAACATTCATACAGTCCCTTATATGAGCCCTCGAGGCCCAAAACAGACATTGTAAATGACTCGGGACTAAATCAGAAACATATGAAAATTTTAGAAAAAAGTTAAAATTTTTCAAACTGCAGGGGTCACACGACCGTGTCGCCAGGCCGTGTGAGACATGCCTGTGCCTTAGGCCCTGTGGGCATTTGAAATAGGGACACGCGACCGTGTCTCGGTTCGTGTCTACAGCCGTGTAACTCACTAACTTGGGCCACACGGTCAAGCCACACGCCCGTGTGCCAAGTCGTGTAACCTTCAAAATAACCCCACACACCCGTGTGTCAGACCATGTGCTAGGCCATGTAATAGCCTAACTTGCAACCCTTTGAATGCTACATGGGACACATGGCCGTGTCGCCTGGCCATGTGTCACACACGGCTGAGACACACGGCTGTGTCTCTACCCGTGTGGATGAAAAATAGGACATTTCCAAGCCAATTTTCTCACCCAAACTCACAACTAATACACAAGCCAATTGCACCTAAAATCAAGCATTCAAACTCACTTTGCATATGCATATCTAAGCTTAATCAACCTAAAATACAACCATTCAACCAATATGCCAAAATGACACCTCAATTCAGCAAAACAAATTTAATTTAACACCTAACCAATTCAATCCACAATTAAACTACTAATTGGATCATCCCAATACTATACTTGTCACAATGTTCATAAACCAAATATGCATACATAACCAATACAAAATAGCCATATACACAACTAACTTATACCATACCAAATTTACCAAAAGATGATCACTTCCAAACTACCAAATCAAGCCAATAGCAACCTTATGAACTATTTCCTTTTTCACAATTCACCAACTCATATTATAACATTTCCATTCCATCATTTTCACCAACACCATAGCAAGTTACTAACCACTTAAATATACATCATATCAAATAGATCATTAACCATAATATCATATATATATATATATATATATATACAATCCACACTTAATGGCTAGAATTCATCAAACAAAACACCTTATACATGCCATTATAACCATGATCCAAAATATTCAAAATATATCAATATAATCGATGTATAGGGTGATGCCCAAATGGTCTTCTGATATCTAGAAACACAAAGAAATTAACACGAAGTAAGCATGTAATGCTTAGTAAGTTCGTAATTCAAAAATAAAGCTTACCATTTCAATTTATAAGCATAAAACAATTTGAGACAATCTAACATGACTTGGCATTAGCCTAAGCAGCAACAACCTCTCAAATTAGATAATCACATAGTTTAACAAATCATCTCAAAACATCATAGCATATTTGCACACTACTTATAAGCATTCATATTTTCAAGCATATGGCTAAGCATATTTCAACCATCATAAACTCATACCTTTTCATACTTTCATAGCAACTCTAATTTATGCATTTTTCGATCCTTCTTTTTTTTTTTTTATACCCGTTGAACCACTAGAATAATATCAGATACGTGGGAATCTCGCACACTATGTGCCAACATGTGGTCGAAACCACTACTATCCCATATCTCATATCATAAATGGGTCTGCCCACAAAAGCTGTTAGTCAAGACGTAGATACACAGTGCTGCTCACACAAGCTGTCAAGTAACTGCAACACATGTCGAAAACTCAGCAAGCGGTAGGACGTACGAGACCAGCACCCAGAACACGGTAACCCCTAATGACATGTCATTTGTATCTTATATATTCCTAAGGTTCAAACAGGGTCTGAAAGTCACCGAAACTTCATTGGATATTTCCGTAGAGTCGTAATACCAAGAATATAACATAAAAGCATTTAAATCAATCATAATTTAATGCTAATTAAATATACGAACTTACCTCAAACACGTACGAAGAAAAATGATCGATTAATCCAGTACTTTTTCTTTTCCCTGATCTAAATCTGTTCGTTGCTTTTCTTGATCTATATAATCAAATTTAACTAATTTACACTTCATTCTATTAAATTTAATCCAAAAATCATGTTTTGACAAAATTACACTTTTGCCCCTTAAATTTTAAATTCAATACAATTTAGTCCCTAGCTCATAAAAATGCAAATTCATGCAATTTAATCCATACCCATGTTAGCCGAATATTAACTTAGTCCATAGCAATCCCTATATTTCCCTTGTTTCATAATTTAACCATGAATATTTTTCTATTTTTCAATTTAACCCTTACATTTCCTTTATTAAAGTTGTTCAACTATCATCAAGCATTCATTTTCATTCATAAAACATAAAAAACAACTAACATGCATTCATAGTAAAACCCTAGATCTTTAACATTTTCGCAAATTAGTCCTCGGGCTAGCTAGATTAAGCTACAACGACTCCAAAAACATAAAAATTATTAAAAATGGGACAAAAATACTCACTATGCACCCAAGGATACCATGGGACAAAAATCGATTGAAGATGGTGAAGAAAGATGATAGCCATGTTTTGTTTTATTTAATTTATCTTTATTTACTAATTTATTTTAATAACCTTTAAAAATATTAAAATTTTCACTTTTACCAAGCCATAATCATCCACTATCTTCTTTAATGGTATAAATGCCATTTAAGGCCACTCATTTTTAAATTTCATAGCAATTTAACATCTTTTACTAATAGCACACAAGTTTTGCACTTTACGTGATTTAGTCCTTTTGTCAAATTTAGCATGCAAACTATAAAATTTCTTCACAAAATTTTTATACGATGCTACTATCATGATACAGACCAAAAAATAATAATAAAAATAAATTTTATAACTTCAGATTTGTGGTCTTGAAACTACTATTCCTATTTAACTGAAAACAGGTTGTTACACTTAGGATATCCCACAAAGATACACTTTTGAGATTTGGTTTTTAGCTTAGTATTTGTTTAACCCTTAACATAAGCTTCACAATCCTAAATCTTCATGAAATACATACTCGGACGCTTCCCAGTCCACATCTCATATGGTATCTTCTGAACCGATTTAGATGGAATACGATTTAGTGTGAAAGTAGATGTTTCAAATGCATGTCCCCAAAAAGAAGAAGTGTAACGCTTCAAAAATTGGGCCTAGAATAAATGGGTTTCGGGTGTCGCGAGAATGGATTTTGGCGTTCGAAAAAAAAAGAGAGGGAATAATGAATTAAGTGTGAAAAAAATAAAAAAATTATGATTGCATGTTTAGTTTAATTTTTAGGTGATTTAGGAAGGGTTGGTGGTGTTGGAAAAGTCCTGGGCTCGATCTAAGGCTTTAGCAAAAAAAAAAAATTGTTTTTTTACCCTTAAATGAGGTTGGTGTTAGTATAAAGGCTTTTAAAATATTTTTGGGTTAAAAGATAGCACAAGGAAGTAGGTGATCTGGTGGCTTGGAACGTTTTGAATAAGCTGGTGGTCAAAGGTTCAAGTCTTGGACTTGGCAAAAAATTTTATTGCGCATAAGTTAGTATGAAGGATAGAATTTAGGCCTTATAATTAGTTGGGGCTGATTTACAACACAAAGAAACGCCTGGCCCAGTGGCAGAGGCGTTAGGATCAGGAGGGGGAGCAAGGCTCTAGTCGCGGCGTGCGCTAAATGTTGGGTTTTTTTTTAAGTAAACCTGGAGTGTGGCAGAAAGGGTTATATAATTAATTAGGGAGGAAATATGACTCAAATAAAATAAGCGGCACAGTGGCAAGGGACGTGTGTCATAGTGAAGAGGTCGGAGGTTCGAAGCTGGGTGTTGGCTAATATTTTTAGATTTTTTTGGATGATTCGGTCGCTGGAAAATATGCTTTAAAAGAAGTTGAGAATGGAACATATCACAAGAAGGGTTGTGGTCCAGTGGCGAGAAGTGTGTGGTGGTGCTTGGAGGTCTTGGTTTCGAGTTGCCTTGTGCACAATAATATGCTACTTTGCTGCTAGCGTGGGGAATGTATTTGAAGTTGGACCAAAACGCCAAAAGATGGATGCTATTCGGGGAAAGCAATTTGAATGTAATTCAAATTGGATTTTTGGTTAAATAAAGGAATTTTTAGGATGGGGATGAAGATAAAATCTGGGGAAAATAAAGGAATTTAATTGGTGATAAGTTTGAGTCGATTGGGGAGTGTAGGTTTATTTTATTTATTTATTTATTTATTTTTTTCTTTAGTATATATATGAGTGCCGAATTAAGTTCATAGGTTAATGCCGAATTTTTACTTTCCTTCTGACCGAATTTCTTCACTTGTAAGATGCTCGGACATCTTTTTTTTTTTTCTAAGTGTGCCAAAGCCAAATCCTTCATATCCTCCCTTCTCAAATTCCTTTTTGGTTCACCACTCGGTTCTAGCCAAATCACTTTTATTTCTTATTCCCCCTAGTGTTGCCGAATTGCCTCTGTCACCTTACTAGTCTCAAAAGCCAGACTTAAGCTGCAGGATCAAAGGAAGATTTCGGTAAGAGCTTAGTTGAATTTTTAGTGTGTTTTATTAAAAGTCAAAGGGCTATCTAACCCCTCTTTGCCGTTACCATGTACTAACAAGGGTGACGCTCAGCAATCGCAATCACGGTAGGTAAGGATTGTTATCAAGGCAGTAAGTATTCTCGATTCAGTTAGAGTTTTAATAAGTGACCGAATCTATTGTGGCTCATAGGGGTGACTTATGATCAATATGGGTCACTTGGTTTTGACGTTATAGGTGTTTGGGTGCAGATCTAGAGGATAATCGCCAATAGTAGCAAAGGAAGGGCTACTAGAATGTGAGGAACACGGTAAGGGTATGGTGAGGTTTCGGTTTTTAGTCAGTGCATGTTAAAGCTTTGGTCAATTGCTAGTAATGTCGATTGTAGGTTCGTGACTAAGGGGTTTGCAACACGCGAGGTTACCAGGTGTGTACAAACACTACACACACGATATTGGCAATGCTGAAAAGCCGAAAAGCAGAAAGTGGCTAAATGGGCCCGGTGGGCCCTGCGGCTAAGTTTGATTAAAGGGTTTGGTTGGTAATACGAATTGAATTAGTCATGCATGATACAAGATCTGGATTTGTTTGGGCATAATAGGCCATATGATGAGATTTGGGCCTAATGGGCCGTAAGGATGTGATTTGGGCTTGATGGGCTTATGGGGACGTAGACAAGTATGTTAGGGTTAATGGACTTTAGGCCTAGTTTAAACAACTTTGAAATTTCATAAGACTTAATTTAATTAAACATGTCTGTGAACAAGTTGCTGGGTTAGGGTGTGGCAGCTGGCATACGCATGTCTAGGATTGGATCTAGGGGGAGCTTGGTATTTAAGCGGTCCTAGTGGCCCACCTCCTCTTCTCTGGAATCCTACCTTGTGCGTAGTGTCTGTTCACTTTAGCTGCGAGGACTTGTTGATGGGCCAAAGTTCATAACTAAAACCCGAGAGGGACCAATTACCCTTATATTTTAAAAATTACTAAAATACCCTTATATTCGTAAATTACTAAAATATCCCTAAATTTGTAAATTATCAAAATACCCATGTTTTGTAAAATTACCCAAAATATCCCTGTTTTGCAAAAGTACCAAAATACCCCTATTTTGTAAAATTACCAAAATACCCCTGTAGGGTAGAATTACGAAAATACCCTTGGATAGTGAAATGACGAAAACACCCCTACGTGATGAATGTAAGTTTATGGATGTTACTTGTAACACCCTTATCCCGTGTCCGTCGCCGGATTAGGGTTAGGAGCATTACCGAATAGATCAGAAAAAACATTTACATCATTTCATACATTCATTTATCATTCTCAAGCATAGTGTCCCTTCATACGGTCTATGAGACCTTAAACATGCTTATAAACCGAGTCGGGACTAAATCAAGACACATATAGAAATTTCAGAAATTTAAAACTTTTTCTAAGTTTCAGGGGTTACACGCCCGTGGGGGTAGGCCGTGTGACTCCCACGGCAGCTAGACACACCCGTGTGTCCTCCCCGTGGTCAAAACTGACTTATCCTCCACGGCCACCAAGCATGCCCGTGCGCTGAGGCCGTGGTCGATCCTATCAAAAATTACATGGCTACTAGGCAGCAGGCACGCCCGTGTGCCAAGGCCGTGTACTCTTGTGCTAGCTATTACCTAGCCCATGGTCACTAGGCACGCCCGTGTGCCACGACCGTGTGACATTATAGGCCATTTTCAAGGCCAAAATGCCACCCATTTGGGTCTCACCTACAAGCAACATTTACCAACCCATATCAAGCATGTATGGCAACCAAAAACATACTAAATTGACCATTCAGTCTATACATTTGATACCCATTTCATTCATGTCAACTTTCAAGACAAAACATATATAAAACTAAAGCATATTTCATTCATTTACTTACCCAAAAACTTGACCATTTCATGAGCATCAAACCATACCAAAACAACTACACATACCACATTCATCAAGACAAAATATAAACCAATAATTAGTCACATCTCATGACCAAGTTTATACATCAACTTATATCAAAACTAGCCTATACATGCCATATATATATATACATTTCCAAAATGTACCAAAATGAGTTTAGTAGTGTGATGACAATCCTTGACGGTCCCGAGCCTTTAGTAGCTTTGACGACCTATAAACCAGAGAAAACACACACACAGAGTAAGCTTTCCAAAAGCTTAGTAAGTCAATATACAAACAAACTTAGCATGATTTGCACATAACCGAATTAATAAGATAACCGATATGGTTCTCATGACAAAAATCACTTCATTCTTTCTTGAGCTCATATGCTTAGCTATAACTTACCATATTTCCAAATCAAGTACCATATACTTAACATCATAATATGCTCACATGGATACTTACCTTATATACATAGATAGTACATAAGAACGTACCTGTAACGGATATTTATTCATTTAACATATCAAAGCTCGGATTTGCTATTCGTATCACAGACTTGCCCGTTGAATAGTAAGGAATCTAGTAGGATACTCAGAAAGTTCAAAATAGTCGTACAATGCCAACGTCCCAGACGAGGTCTTATATGCACTCTGATATCAATGCCACTGTCCCAGACAGGGTCTTACACGAATCAATATGATGCCAATGTCCCAGACATGGTCTTACACTCAAGGATCATAACGATGCCAACGTCCCAGACGTGGTCTTACACGTAAAGCTCATATCGATGCCAACGTCCCAGACGTGGTCTTACACAAGTCTCAAATCAACGCCAACGTCCCAGACGTGGTCTTACATGATAAAAACAGAATTGATACCTATGTCATGACATAGCTAATTCTATCTATTCCTAGGTTTATACGGGACTTCTCAGACTTAGTCACTATATCGAACTTATCTCAGAATTCATATGCATAACCTCTCATAAGCATTCATTATTGACATTAGTCATATAAGCAACTACAATTTCATACAAGTACGTTTATTTGCATAATGACTTACCTCGGATTCGATCTATCGGAATGAAAACGGCTACTCGTTTACTTTCACTTTCCCGCGATCTAAGTCCGTTTTCCTCGGTTCTTGATCAAAACATATTCAAAATTAACCCTTTTATTCACTAATTCATTCAATTCAATCCATACACACATATTTAGGTCTATTTACAATTAACCCTCATATTTGCACAGTATATCAATTTAGTCCATTTTTCTTAAAACATCAAATTCAGAAAATCAACCCACACTCATGCTTAGCCGAATGTACATATATATCATACAAGCCCATATTTCCCATAAAATTAGCAATTTAGTCCCTCAATTTGCTATTTTCACCATTTAGCCCTATTTAGCTAAATTCATCAAAACTTCAAGAACAAAGTATGATCATCTAGCTTAAAACTTTCATTTAACACCATAAATCATCACAAAGCTCAACATAACATCAATGGCATTTCTCATGAATAATATCAATTCACAAAATTGAGACATGGGTTTTGTAGCTCTCAAAGCAACGATTATAAAAACGTAGAAATTATCAAAAACGGATCAAAACCTAACCTTGAATTCAAGCTTGTATGTGTCGAAAATTTGAAAGCTTTTAAACCTTTCTTTTCTTTTGATTTTCGGTGGATGAAGACATGAAATAATGTCCATTTTCATACTATTTTACTAATAATTCAATTACCAAAATAGCCTTCATTCATATAATTAAAACAAATTATACAATATGGGCATTTAATATTTTAATCCACCCACTATCTATAATTTGGTATAATAACAACATAAGGCCTCCACCTTAACAAAGCCACAACACATTGATACTTTAACAAATAGCAAGCAACTTTCACATTCATGCAATTTCATCCTTTTGTCAAATTAAACACACACACGGACAAATTAGCTTATGAAAATTTAACACATGCTTAGTCACATATTAACGGCATAGAGAATAATATTAAAATATCATACGGACTCGGATTTGTGGTCCCGAAACCACTGTTCTGACTAGGGTACAAACTGGAATGTTACAATTCTCCCCCTCAGGGATTTTCGTCCCCGAAAATCTTACCGTTAAACCGATTCGAATATTGCTGTCTCATTGAATCTTCCGGCTCCCACGTTGCCTCTTCAATTCCGTGTCGATTCCCTAATACTTTTACTAACAGAATTTTCTTGTTTCTCAACTCTTTCACTTCGCAGGCTAAGATACGGATCGGTTCTTCTTTGTAAGTCATATCAGATCGAATTTCATTTTCAGATGGGGAAATCACATGTTATGTATCGAACTGATATCTACGGAGCATCGAGACATGAAATACATTATGAATCTTTTCTAACTCAGACGACAACTTTAATCTATATGCAACAGGTCTGACACGTTCAATGATCTCATACGGTTTGATGAATCTCGGACTCAATTTGCCTTTACGTCCAAATTGGAGCATTTTCTTCCACGGAGACACTTTCAGAAATACTTTATTGCCGGTTTCAAATTCTATATCCTTTCGTTTCAAGTCCGCATCAGACGTCTGACGATCAGATGCTATTTTCAAACAATCTCGGATTAGTTTCACTTTCTATTCTGAATCTTTTATCAAATCAACCCCATGTAACTTATTTTCACTGAGCTCGGTCCAATACAGAGGTGTACGACATTTACGTCTGTACAAAGCTTCATATGGTGCCATTTTGATGCTCGTCTGAAAACTATTATTATATGCAAATTCGATCAATGGTAGATACTATTCCCACGAACCATTAAACTCAAGTATACAGCCTCTTAACATGTCTTCAAGAATCTGAATAATTCGTTCAGACTGACCATCTGTTTGCGGATGAAAAGCTGTACTGAAGTGTAATTTCGTACCCAAAGCTTCTTGCAACTTCTTCCAGAATCGCGATGTGAATCTCGGATCTCTATTTGACAAAATGGATAGTGGCACCCCGTACAATCTCACAATCTTAGAAATATAAAGCTCGGCTAATCTGTCAAGTGAATAATTAGATCTTATTGAGATAAAATGGGCAGTTTTCGTTAATCTATCAACCACGACCCATATTGCATCTTTCTTTCTCGGAGTTAAAGGCAAACCAGAAACAAAATCCATCGTCACTCTATCCCATTTCCATTCGGGAATCAGAATTGGTTGTAGCAAACCAGATGGAACTAGATGTTCAGCTTTTACTTGCTGACAAACTAAACATTTCGAAACAAAGTCTGAAATGTCTCGTTTTATACTAGACCACCATTAGTGTCGTTTCAAATCATGATACATTTTAGTACTTCCCGGATGAACAAATAAACTACTATTATGAGCTTCACTCAAAATCAACTGAATCAACTCTGGATTTCTCGGAATACAAATACGATTCTGGAATCTCAAACAATCATCAACAATTTGAAATTCAGATTTGGAATTCACTTCACACTGAGCTCGTTTCGCTAGCAATTCATTATCAGATTTCTGAGCATCACATATCTGTTGTAAGAACAACGACTTTGCTTTTTATTCAGCTATCACAGAACTATCATCAATCAAATCTAATTGGACATTCAGAGCATGTAGTGCAAACAATGATTTTCGACTCAATGCATCTGCAACAACATTCGCTTTACCCGGATGATAATCTGTCACTAGCTCATAATCTTTTAACAGTTCTAACAACCTTCTTTGACGCAGGTTCAAATCTTTCTGAGTCATCAGATATTTCAAACTTTTATGATCTGAAAACACATGACATTTCTCACCATACAGATAATAGCACCAAATCTTAAGTGCAAACACGATCGCAGCAAGTTCAAGGTCGTGTGTCGGATAATTCTTTTCATGAGGCTTCAACTGTCTCGAGGCATAAGCTACAACTTTGCCTTCCTGCATCAAAACATATCCCAGGCCATTTAACAAAGCATCACTGTATATAACAAATTCTTTAACCGGTTCTGGCTGTACTAACACTGGAGCTTCTGTTAACAGAGTTTTCAACTGATCGAAACTTTTCTGGCATTTATCCAACCATTCAAATCTAACATCTTTCTGAAGTAATCTAGTCAATGGAGTAGCTATCACTGAAAACCCCTTTACAAATATACGGTAATAACCAGCCAAACCCAAAAAACTGTGGACTTCAGACACGTTCTTCGGAGGTTTCCAATCCAGAATAGCAGAAATCTTGCTTGGATCCACTCGGATTCCAGAAGCTGACACAATATGCCCCAGAATAGCAGAAAACATTAACGGACAGTTCTTGCATACTTTATCAACCAAAACACTTTTACCTAAGGGGTTTGATACTTTTATAGCAAACTCAGTAGACTCTACAGGCAAAGTCTTGCTAAATACTAAATTCATGCATATATACAAATGCGTAGAACCAGGGTCTATCAATACAATCACAGAAGTATCGTAAAGAGTAAAAGTACCCATTATAACATCTGGTGATGAAGCTTCCTCTCGAGCTCGAATAGCATACGCTCTGGCAGGCGCTCTAGCTTCAGATCTGACAACATTGTCTCTCGTAGTTCTCTGACTACCAGTAACATTTCTTACATTCTTCGATGGTCTACCTCTCACAGATGCATTATCAGATTTCAAATTCTGAACAATTTCTGGCTCGACAGTCTCAGGCCAATCACGGATAAAATGATCAAGTGATCCACATCTGAAGCAAGGTCTATCGTTTAATCTACAGCTTCTCGGATGCCTTTTTCCGTAATGTTTACATTTAGGTCTCTCAGATCGAGCATTTCTAACGCTAGCCTCTGAAGTTGCTGGAGTTTTAGAACTCATTTGCAGTCTAGATTGATTTATATTCGAATATCCCACATTATCTCTGGAACGACTTTGATCATCTCTGAATCTTTTCGCAGCAGACTGAAATGATTTACTCTGAAATCTCTTCCTCATATCACGAGCTTCAGACCCAGCCTTTCTTTTATCTTTCCCAAGTGCCTCAGCTTTACAAGCTCGATCAACGAGTGTAATGAACTCTTTTATTTCCGAAATCCCGACTAACAAACGAATGTCTTCATTAAGACCATCTTCGAACCTTTTGCACATTATCGCTTCAGATGATACACATTCCCGAGCATACTGACTCAGCCTCAAGAACTCTCGTTCATATTCCAAAACAGTCATACGGCCTTGTTTCAATTCCAGAAATTCCTTTCGTTTTTGATCAACGAATCTGTCACTGATATACTTCTTCTGAAACTCGGTCTGAAAGAAGTCCCATGTAATTCGTTCTCTTGGAACAACTGAAATTAAGGTTTTCCACCATTGATAAGTCGCATCTCAAAGCAAAGATACAACACACCTTATGCATTCTTCCAAAGTCAGAGACATCTCATCAAATACTCGGATCATGTTTTCAATCCAGAACTCGACCTTTTCAGCATCATCATCATTAGTAGCCCGAAACTCTTCAGCCCCATACTGACGAATCTTGTCAACCGGAGGCTTATTCCCTAGATTCAGATTTGCAGTCGGAGGAATATCGAATGTCTGAAGGGGATTAACCGGGGGCGGAGGTTACGATATAGTCAGGTTATTTCTTATGAATTGAGTGAACCATTCACACATCATTTGGAAGAAAGCTTGTTTAGCTTCTCCCTCTTGACTGCTCGTAGCCGGTCTCGAATTAGAGGACGTTGTCCCTTGCGCGAGAGCAGGCGCATTACTTTCTACGTCATCAGCTACGGCTCTTTCGGGATCCATTACTATATGAAAATCACATTTTATACGTCAGGATTCATCACACTATCAGAATTCAGATATATGGCATGTTGATCGCTGAAATCAGAGCTTTAAAATTTATAAAACGAATGATCAAACCTAGAAACTAACTCTGACAACGATTAAAGGCAAGTGTACCTATCGAATAGTAGTATAGTTTAGGCAAGACTGGATTGTCGAACCCAAAGGAACTAAAAGTACTAATACTAACTTTCTTTTTATTATTTAGCCTTAAAAATAGAATGAAGTTGCTTTTAAACTAAATTTACAATGACTAAGCTAAGGACACAAAGACGAAGAGAACGAATTGGGAAATAGCTTGAAGAAAAACTCAGTTGACTACGACGATACCCTCAGGAAGAATCGACCTAGACTTCTCTTGTTACCTAACACTGAACCACATGATTTCTTTACTTAGCTTGATCCATAAGACTCCCTAACCTATATTAAACTCTCTCTCGAGGCGAATAACGTCTAACCCTAGGTTAATTAGTGGAACTCTCGTTCACTTATAATAACCCCTAGAATAGTAGTAAATCGATCAATGGACTCCCATATTAGGTTTCACCCTAATCCGGCAAAATCTCGTAACCCTATCTCTCGGCGTTCGATCAACTCTGCTTAATTATGTTAGATCTACTCTTAGGCAGGGTCTATTCCTCCTCCACCTAAGCACATCAGATTTGGATTAAGCAACATAATTAGGAACAAACTAAGTAATTATCATATAATTCAAAAATCAAATAAAAAAATTCATCTAGGTTTCATCCCCTCTAGGTATCTAAAGGGTTTAGTTCATAATGAATAAAAAGAACATCTCAAGAGAAAAGACAAAACAAAACATAAGAAAACCCTAAAACCCCCTGAAGGATTTGAAGGAGAATTCCGCCGTCTTGAGTATAATTCCGGCTTCTTGGGATGGATCAACTGGCTATCCTCGCGTTATTCCCTAACTCTGACCTTCTCGGCTTGGCTCCTTAGCCTAGCTTTGACGCCTCTTCAAAGGTGGCACTTAGGGGATATATATAGGCTTTTGGAATGCGATTCTTTCTCCCTAAGTATCCTTTTCTAACTGAAATTACTCTTTCCAGTGACAGAGGCACGACCATAGCACACGCCCATGTGGATCGACTTCAGACCGTGTTCGAATTTCTAATTTGAGGCACGGCCGTGTGAGGTGAGGTTGAGGTCGTGCTCTAGGTGATTGTCAAGGCACGGCCATGTGGACTTCGAGCCCTTTTTGTGTTCTTTTCATCTTCAGGTGCTTTCCTGGGTATAAGACATGAAAAGAAAGGATTACAAGCACCTTTTTATATAAATCAAGGAATAAATCATCGAACAGTGAGCTAAATGTGGGATGAAAATATGTTATAATTACGGTTTATCAAATACCCCCACACTTAAGCTTTTGCTTGTCCTCAAGCAAAATTCTCATCTTACAATTAAAATGAACTTTCCTTAATTCATAATTCCTATCAACAATGCCTTATCATAATTCATAGAGGATTCATACATGGATAATTCGACTCAAAGAGTCCTAAAGATTTAAATGAGATAAGTCATGAGTTTGTACTTCAAAAACATAGGTGTCTCCCTTTATTTAAATAACTACCCTTTCAATTCAAAACCGTCAAGGATTGATGTCCTTACTAAGGATTCACTCAAATCACTCTAAAGTGTTTAAGGTTCAGGAAAAGATCGCTCATAAGTCGAACCTGAAAAGTTAATCCCATAGGCTTGCCTGAAAATCAAATCTCCACCACTGTAATATGAGATGATAAACAGATCAAAAGGTCTTTGTTATGGTTGTAACGGGGCTAGGGTTAAAGGTGTGGTTAAAGGCTGAAATTAGAGGGTTAGAATCGAGATCGAATTGACAAGTACCTACTTGAAAATTCATCAACTGAAAAGTAATAAACCTACTAATGCGAGCTTTCCTTTTAAAAATAGACTTTGATCGTGTAAACTTCACTATTTATACTACCAATATTGAATACCTTGATTTTTTTTTATTTTTTTAAGAACAAACTAAGTAAAACGAGATAAATTTAACAACTAGAAAAAAAATACTTAGGTAACTTGATCAAAATAATTCTTGATTAAGGGGTAGTCAAAAGAAAGGGTGAATACAAAGAGGCTTTGGGTTAATATTAGTAGGTGAGTCAATAAAAAGGGTTTGTTAGGATCAACGGGTTTCACTAGGGGTTAGTTGTGAAGGTATGCTATTTAGTGGTGTAAGTGGGTTAAAACCTAGGTGCCTTTATCAACTCTGTAATATCAAATCAAAAGTGTGGTCTCGACATGCATAAACGAGGCAAGGTGTAGAATAACAGTTCATGGTAGACATACTCATAATCAAAGGATGAGCACGAAAAAGAATGTATGCTCTTATAAGGTTTAAAATCTCACAAAAATTATGGGTGTTTTGACATCATCCTCGTGAATTTCAAATTTCAAGGTAGTCTTTAAATTTAGGTCAACAACCTAGCAAAATTTTAATTCATGAAGAATAGACTTATCATGCTTGATTCTCTAGTATTCTTCAAATTTAATCATCAATGTACAATTAACTATGACTTATTCTAAAACATGCCAATAAAAATCACAAATCATTAGAAATTTCATCCTAATTAGTAATATGACAACTTTGCATAAAAACAAGACTAAATCAGGGATTCGAGAATAATGAAAAAAAGTTTGGCACTGTTATTCCACTTTTACCCTCAGGGATTTGAGAATAATGCAAAACGTTAGGCACTTTTACCCCCCACACTTAAGATGTACATTGTCCTCAATGTACAAAGATAGATAATATCTCTATTTTTATAGAAATCAAAAGTGAGGGTTCGAGGTACTCCTTGAATTTTTGAGCGGGTTTCGTAGAGGATGTGGCAATTACGGTGAAGGCGTCGGTATGGTGGTGGTGTTGGTTCCCGAGTTCTGTGCTAGATGAAGAAATTGGGGAACTCGTGAAGGATTAGCCATGGGTCATTAAGACATAATTAAACTAAATTAAATATAAATTTTAAAACAAGAAAGAAAAAGGAAAGGAGACTAAGAAGAAAACTGAAATAAAAAGATAATACTAATGGACTATGAAGTCCTTATTGAAGGATGGTTCATAAGGTGGGAATCAATGCTAAGATTGGGGATGTGATGGCAGTGGCGGAAGTGAAGAGGTTGTCGTGGTGGTCGGCGTGATTCCCAAGCAGCCTGGTTCTCCTGACACTAAGAAACTAAAGGAGATTTAAACAAAAAGAGCAGAAGAGAAGTTTAGATAAGGAAAATAAAGGAGAAGAGAAACAAAAAGGAAAAATAAACTGGTCTCAAAGACCCTTGGTTTGGTGATTAGTCGAAGCTGCCGACATGAACTCATGTTGACCGATCTCCTTTGGGGAGACTATGCTTAGCTTCTTCCGTTTCTTCAACATGTTTATGTGTGGCTCCAAGGATTTAGAGTTTTAGTCTGGGGATAGAAATGTTTTGAGAGGGAGAAAAGAGAGGAAGAGAGGGTAGAGAATGAAGGAGAGGAATGGGTGAAGGGAGGGGTAGTATTTAAATAGGAGTTCAAGTCTGCCATGTCCCCACGGCCGTGGTCCTAGGGTGTGTCGATTTACACGGGCGTGTGTTTGGATGTGTTGTTCCCTCATGTCCGTGTTTCATCCACCCACGCCCGTGTTTGTAAAGTTTGTATGTTAGCACGGTTGGGCTGCACGGGCGTGTCTTGCCTGTGCTCGATAAGTTAGGAGCTTCGCACAGTTTGCAGGCACGGGCGTGTTCTTCCCGTTGTGTGGAAGTCAGTAGCTTCACACGGTTGAGGGGCACGGCCATGCGATTTTGTCGGTGCCCGTGGGGGGTGGTTGGATCCGTGACGTGGGAGGGTGGTTGGACTGAATTGCACGGCCTCTGTCTTGTCAGTGTGGCAATTCCGGTGGTCCACACGGCCACGGACACGGTCGTGTGTAAGGCCGTGTGGCCTGGAAATCTGCACTTTTGGTTAGTCTAAAAGGAATGTAAAAAGAAAAATAAAATAAAATTCAAGCAAACGTAAAAAGAAACAAATTTAGTGCTCGGGTTGCCTCCCGAGAAGTGCTCGTTTATAGTCTTAAGCTAGACTTTCCTTGTATTTGGAACTTTTAGGGAGGTTTAAAGGTTTGAATATCTTCCCTCATGCTTACAGTTCTATTTCCTTGATAAGGTTGAAGTCGAGAAGCGTTTACCTTTAAATTGCTGAATATTGGATTGCTTACCTCGACTATTCCATGTGGGAAGATATCGTGTACCTTAAGAAGAATTTCTCCCTTTGCCCTCCGGTCTATTGTAGTGATGTGAGGATAGGCTTTGTCTAACAGTACCTGGTCTCCTATTTTTAAGTGGTTAGATGTCCATACAAGCTCTTCTGGTGGTTCCTCTGGTTTTACTTCGTGTGGATCTGGTTCTTCTTTGACGTGTGCTTGCTGCTCTTCTAATTTGTTTACCTTAAGGCTTTATTCCTTGTATGACTCTACTTTGTCGACTTGGGGTCTATGAGTTGGCTTAGGTTTGTGTTCTTGTGATGTTTCCTGTGATGGAGGTTGAACAATTTGATTATCTATTGAAGTAACTTTCTTACCTTCATCGACTGTTGTCCTGGCCGAGTCAAGAGCTTGAAGATTGATTGATTCATCACCTACACGAAGTATGAGTTCACCTGTGGCAACATCAATTTTAGTCTTGACGGTTGCTAGGAAAGGTCTTCCTAGAATTAAGGGGATTGAATTATCCTCATCCATGTCTAAGATAACAAAGTCTACTGGGAAAGCAAATTTATCGATTTTTACGAGAACATCTTCAATAATGCCCCTAGGAATTCTAACAGTTTTATCAGTTAATTGAATACTCATCCTAGTTTGTTTGGGCTTCCCTAGACCTAGTTGTTTAAACAGTGAATAAGGCATGACATTTATGGTTGGCCCTAAATCAGCTAACGCATTATCAATATTTAAACTACCAATTAAACATGGAATTGTAAAACTCCCTGGAACTTTTAGTTTCTGTGGTCACGTGGTGCTCTTCATCTATTTTGCGTTTGTTGGTCAAGAGATGTCTTAAAAATTTCCTCGAATCTGGCATCTGAAAAAGAGCTTCAAGAAGAGGTAAGTTAATATGTAATTTCTTTAGGAGTTTAAGAAACTTACTGAATTGTTCCTCTGAATCGTCTCTTTTTATGGCTTCGGGGTAAGGTATGCGAGGCTGGTACTCTTTAATTGCCGGTTTTGGCTTTTCTTGCGTTACCTCTATTTTACCTTCATCTACCTTATTTTCTAGCCTTGTATCAGGTTTATCTCATCATCTCATCGAGGGTCGGTTTCTTCTCTTGTGGATAGGGCTAATTTTGGAAATTTTGAGGAGGTTTTTGCCTTTGATTTCCTTGATTTCCTTGACCTCCCCATGAAAAATTTGGGTGGTTCCTCCAACCTGGATTGTAAGTGTTACTATAAGGATTATTATTGGATCAAAAATTATTACCTATATAGTTCATCTGTTCGCTCTCTGCTTCCGGTTGGTAGGGTGGGTACTCAAGATTCGCCACGATTCCACTTGCGTCGCACTGCATGATTGGATGTGCCTGCGAGGAACACAAACTATCAAGCTTTTTATTCATCATCTCTAGCTGCATTGATAGCATGGTCACTGCATCGATGTTGAAAACTCCCGCAGATTTTGTTGGTTTGGTTCTTGAAGCCTGCCACTGGTAATTATTCAGTGACATCTCTTCGATGAACTCGTATGCTGCTTCTGAAGTTTTGTTGTTCAGTGTTCCACCGGCGGCTGAATCAATTAGTTGCCTCGTTGAGGGGTTTACACTGTTATAAAAGGTTTGGACTTGTAGCCACAAGGGTAAGCCATGGTGTGGGCACCTCCTCATGAGATCCTTAAATCTCTCCCATGCGTCGTATAATGTCTCTAAATCCATCTGCACAAAAGAAGAGATATCATTCAGTAATTTGGCCATTTTGGCCGGTGGAAAATATTTCATTAAAAACTTTTCGGTCATTTGATCCCATGTAGTGATTGACCCTTGTTGTAATGAGTTTAACCACTGTTTAGCTTTATTTCTCAACGAAAAAGGGAATAATCGAAGACGTATTGCATCATCAGAAATGCCATTTATTTTGAAAGTATCACAGAACTCTAAAAAGTTAGCTATATGCCTGTTTGGATCTTCGTCCTGCAAACCATCAAATTGAACAAACTGTTGAATCATTTGTATTGTGTTAGGCTTTAATTCAAAATTGTTAGCAGCTATAGCAGGCCTAACGATACTTGATTCTGCTCCTGTTAAATGCGGTTTCGCATAATCAAACATTGTACGTGGAGCATTATTTTCCCCCACATCACGTGGTTGTGGGTGGTTCTCGTCCATCCCTTCAGTAAGATTGGATCTGTCTTCTTCCTCTCTTTCTGTGTAATTTAGGGCTCGCCTGGTTTCCTGACGATTCCTGGAAGCGGTTGCTTCAATATCACTATCGTATTCCAAAGGTCCTCTCGGGTTCCTTCTAGTCATAAACTAGAGTTACCTGCTGGAAAAAAAAGAGAAAGAAGATTCAGTAAAAAGTAAAAAATAGGAATAAAAACAAAAACAAAAATAAGTTGCAAAAAATAAAAAATTAGGGTTAAAGTAATAAAAATAGAGTTTTCTTAATATTTTAGTTCCCTAGCAACGGCGCCAAAAACTTGATCGCTGAAATCAGAGCTTTAAAATTTATAAAACGAATGAGCAAACCTGGAAACTAACTCTAACAACGATTAAAGGCAAGTGTACCTATCGAACAGTAGTATAGTTTAGGCAAGATCGGATTGTCGAACCCAAAGAAACTAAAAGTACTAATACTAACTTTCTTTTTATTATTTAGCCTTAAAAATAGAATGAAGTTGCTTTTAAACTAAATTTACGATGACTAAGCTAAGGACACAAAGACAAAAAGAACGAATTGGAAAATAGCTTGAAGAAAAACTTAGTTGACTACGACGATACCCTCAGGAAGAATCCACCTAGACTTCTCTTGTTACCTAATACTGAACCACATGATTTCTTTACTTAGCTTGAGCCATAGGACTCCCTAACCTATATTAAACCTTCTCTCGAGGCAAATAACGTCTAACCCTAGGTTAACTAGTGGAACTCTCGTTCACTTATAATAACTCCCTAGAATAGCAGTAAATCGATGAATGGACTCCCATATTAGGTTTCACCCTAATCCGGCAAAATCTCGTAACCCTATCTCCAGGCATTCGATCAAATCCGCTTAATTATGTTAGATCTACTCTTAGGCAGGGTCTATTCCTCCTCCACCTAAGCACATCAGATTTGGATTAAGCAACATAATTAAGAACAAACTAAGTAATTATCATATAATTCAGAAATCAAATAACAAAATTCATCTAGGTTTTTTCCCCTCCAGGTATCTGAAGGGTTTAGTTCATAATGAATAAAAAGAACATCTCAAGAGAAAAGATAAAACAAAACATAAGAAAACCCTAAAACCCCCTGAAGGATTTGAAGGAGAATTTCGCCGTCTTGAGTATAATTCCGGCTTCTTGGGATGGATCAACTGGCTATCCTCGCATTATTCCCTAACTTTGACCTTCTCAGCTTGGCTCATTGGCCTAGCTTTGACGCCTCTTCAAAGGTGGCACTTAGGGGATATATATATAGGCTTTTGGAATGCAATTCTTTCTCCCTAAGTATCCTTTTTCGACTGAAATTGCTCTTTCCAGCGATAGAGGCACGGCCATAGAACACGCCCGTGTGGATCAACTTCAGACCGTGTTCGAATTTCTAATTTGAGGCCCGGCCGTGTGAGGCGAGGTTGAGGCCATGCTCTAGGTGATTGTCGAGGCACGGCCGTGTGGACTTCGGGCTAGGCCGTGTCAATCTCGTGCTAAGGCCCATTTACTCCGTTTTGGGCCCTTTTTGTGTTCTTTTCATCCTCGGGTGCTTTCCTGGGTATAAGACAAGAAAAGAAAGGATTACAAGCACCTTTTTATATAAATCAAGGAATAAATCACCGAACAGTGAGCTAAATGTGAGATTAAAATATGTTATAATTACGGTTTATCACATGTATAGCTAGACTTTGAAATGGCTACGTTAGTCTGAGAAACGGCTAAACCGTAGCTCTGATACCAACCAAATGTAACACCCCTATCCCGTGTCCGTCGCTGGATTAGGGTTAGCAGCGTTACCAAACAGATCGAAAAAAAAACATTTACAGAATTTCATACATTCATTTATCATTCTCAAGCATAGTGTCCCTTAATACGGTCTACGAGACCTTAAACATGCTTATAAACCGAGTTGGGACTAAATCGAAACACACACAGAAATTTCAGAAATTTAAAACTTTTTCTAAGTTTCAGGGGTTACACGCCCGTGGGGGTAGGCCGTGTGACTCCCACGGCAGCTAGACACACCCGTGTGTCCTCCCCGTGGTCAAAACTGACTTATCCTCCATGGCCACCAAGCACGCCCGTGCGCTGAGGCTGTGGTCGATCCTGTCAAAAATCACACGGCTACTAGGCAGCAGGCATGCCCGTGTGCCAAGGCTGTGTACTCTTGTGCTAGCTATTACCTAGCCCACGGTCATTAGGTACGCCCATGTGCTACGACCGTGTGACATTATAGGCCATTTTCAAGGCCAAAATGCCACCCATTTGGGTCTCACCTACAAGCAACATTTACCAACACATATCAAACATGTATGGCAACCAAAGACATACTAAATTGACCATTCAATCTATAAATTCGATACCCATTTCATTCATGTCAACTTTCAAGACAAAACATATATAAAACTAAAGCATATTTCATTCATTTACTTACCCAAAAACTTGACCATTTCATGAGCATCAAACCATACCAAAACAACTACACATACCACATTCATCAAGACAAAATATAAACCAATAATTAGTCACATCTCATGACCAAGTCTATACATCAACTTATATCAAAACTAGCCTACACATGCCATATCTATATATATATACATTTCCAAAATGTACCAAAATGAGTTTAGTAGTGTGATGACGATCCTTGACGGTCCCGAGCCTTCGGTAGCTTTGACAACCTATAAAACAGAGAAAACACACACAGAGAGTAAGCTTTCCAAAAGCTTAGTAAGTCAATATACAAACAAACTTAGCATGATTTGCACATAACCGAATTAATAAGATAACCGATATGGTTCTCATGACAAAAATCACTTCATTCTTTCTTGAGCTCATATGCTTAGCTATAACTTACCATATTTTCAAATCACGTACCATATACTTAACATCATAATATGCTCACATGGATACTTACCTTATATACATAGATAGTACATAAGCAACGTACCTGTAATGGATATTCATTCATTTACCATATCAAAGCTCGGATTTGCTATTCGTATCACAGACTTGCCCGTTGAATCGTAAGGAATCTAGTAGGATACTCAGAAAGTTCAAAATAGTCATACAATGCCAACGTCCCAGACGAGATCTTATATGCACTCTGATATCAATGCCACTGTCCCAGACAGGGTCTTACAGGAATCAATACGATGCCAATGTCCCAAACATGGTCTTACACGCAAGGATCATAACGATGCCAATGTCCCAGACGTGGTCTTACATGTAAAGCTCATATTGATGCCAACGTCCCAGACGTGGTCTTACACGAGTCTCAAATCAACGCCAACGTCCCAGGCGTGGTCTTACTTGATAAAAAATAGAACAAATACCTATGTCATGACATAGCTAATCCTATCTATTCCTAGGTTCGTACGGGACTTCTCGGACTTAGTCACTATATCTAACTTATCTCGAATTCATATGCATAACCTCTCATAAGCATTCATTATTGACATTAGTCATATAAGCAACTACAATTTCATACAAGTACGATTATTTGCATAGTGACTTACTTTGGATTCGATCTATCGAAATGAAAACGACTACTCGTTTACTTTCGCTTTCCTGCGATCTAAGTCTATTTCCATCGGTTCTTGAACTAAACATATTCAAAATTAACCCTTTTATTCACTAATTCAGTCAATTCAATCCATACACACATATTTAGGGCTATTTACAATTAACCATCACATTTTTACAGTATATCAATTTAGTCCATTTTTCTCAAAACATCAAATTCACAAAATCAAC
Organism: Gossypium australe; assembly: GCA_005393395.2. Lineage (NCBI taxonomy): Eukaryota > Viridiplantae > Streptophyta > Magnoliopsida > Malvales > Malvaceae > Gossypium > Gossypium australe. The sequence goes on from CM016614.1 coordinate 82,655,203, forward strand.
CCACACTCATGCTTAGCCGAATGTACATATATACCATACAAGCCCATATTTTCCATCAAATTAGTAATTTAGTCCCTCAATTTTCTATTTTCACCATTTAGCCCTATTTAGCTAAATTTATCAAAACTTCAAGAACAAAGTATGATCATCTAGCTTAAAACTTTCATTTAACACCATAAATCATCACGAAGCTCAACATAACATCAATGTCATTTCTCATGAACAACATCAATTCACAAAATTGAGACATGGGTTTTGTAGCTCTCAAAGCAACGATTACAAAAACGTAAAAATTATCAAAAACGGATCAAAAACTAACCTTGAATTCAAGCTTGTATGTGCCAAAAATTTGAAAGCTTTTAAACCTTTCTTTTCTTTTGATTTTCGGTGGATGAAGACATGAAATAATGTCCATTTTCATACTATTTTACTAATATAATGTTAATAATTCAATTACCAAAATAGCCTTCATTCATATAATTAAAACAAATTATATAATACGGGCATTTAAGACTTTAATCCATCCACTATCTATAATTTGGTATAATAACAAGATAAGGCCTCCACCTTAACAATGCCATAACACATTGATACTTCAACAAATAGCAAGCAACTTTCACATTCATGCAATTTTATCCTTTTGTTAAATTAAACACACAGACGGACAAATTAACTTATGAAAATTTAACACATGCTTAGTCACATATTAACGGCACATAGAATAATATTAAAATATTACACGGACTAGGGTACAAACCAGACTGTTACATTACTTGTGTGTTTGATGCATTCATATGATATTCTGCTTAGGATGCATATGGGTAAGAATTATGGTACGAAGGAAGATTTGAGGATCGCATGGCCGTATGGTATGGATCCACCGGAGGCTCTAAGCCCAATATATGATTAGCAGCTTTGCTGCAACGTTCAGTAGTATCGCAACCGGGCTACCCTTGGTGTGTAGTAGAGGGTTGGGCCGAGCTAGAATTTTGGGGTTGGAAGGGAAATGATGTGTGTAGCGGATGGACTTTTGGGGTGTGTTTTGCATTATCTTGTTTGTATACGATGCAATATGATTTGATATGAGGTCATTGTAGGCTAAGGCCCAAGACCACCGATATTGATAGGGCTTAGGCCCAATGTGAATAATTGTATGTGATTTCATTGCCAAGGGTAGTACACACTGAGTTTCGAAACTCACACCCTTTAATTTAATGTTTCAGGTAATCCTGAATAGACGGCTCGACGTGGGAGAGAACTCGAAGATGGCCATACTGCAAGTTGTTCAAATGTTATAATTTATTGAAATGATCTTGTTTTAAATACTTTGTTTTTTTTCATTGGATTGCGATAAGGCCATGTAGCTCCTAATTGAATTTATATTTTGGGTTATTATTATTGTTTCAACTACCCACTTAAGAAATTTCATAAAATTATTAAAGTGTTAATATGGTTTTCGAAATAAACTTTTGTTTTGGGCTTTTGGGCTTTAAATGGTTAAATAGTAAATTGTTTTGAAGTGCGCCTTTAATGTGACATTCCAGATTCGGGCCTAACTTCTAGGCCGGGTTTGGGGTGTTACATTTAGTGGTATCAGAGCCCTGTTGTAAAGCTCGGGCTGTGAAATGGGCCTTATGTTTTGGGTTTTAAAACAAGTAAATTAAGAAATTTTTGCAGGATTCTTGAAATGTGGTTCACCGAGCCTCGACATCGAGCCAAGTAAGTTCTCTGTACTACATGTGCTTAAATTGTTAAACTATGTAGATATTGGGCTACTTCAAAATAGGCCTTTAAAGACTAAAGCCTGTAGGGAACCTAAGCCTGTAGTGGATTCTCGACTGAGGAATAACTTTAAGAAAAAGTGTTAATACTTACATAAGACATATGTTTAAAACAAATGGAACTAAGTACTAATTTCATAAAATTTTTAATTCAGATAATACGAGAATCAGCGATGAGGGCTAGAAGAGGAAGAAGAGGCTATGACCGAGGCCGTGGAAGTGTTAGGACTGATGTGTTGACTCAGTTAGTTAGGGAGGTACTGAAGGAGGTTAAAGAAATCGGTGAAACACTTCGGGTTGGGTGCGTGGACTGTAAGAAAAAAAAAGAGATCGCAGTTTTCTAGGGTTGCAGTCTCGTTCTGTGAAGCATGTTAAGGTACGCCCAAACTTTCCAGCTTACGAATATTGCAGAAGGCGTCATCCGGGTGAATGTTAGAGGAAGTCAGGAACGTGTTTAAGATGCGGGTCTGAGGAGTATAAGGCTCGGGATTGTTCACCATTAAGTCGAGTATGTTTTGTGTGGATGCTATATTTTTGGGTATAGAAACTGTATGCGTGCAATGTTTATATGTTATTAAATTAGAGTGCACAGCGCAAGCATAGTGGTGTGACTTGAGCAGTGCATTTAGTAGTTAGTTGGAAATTTCAAGGACGGAATTTCTTTTAGGAGGGGTGAGTTGTAACGCCCCAAAAATTGGGCCTAGAATAAATGGGTTTCAGGTGTCGAGAGAATGTATTTTGGCGTTCGAAAAAAAAGAAAAAAAAAAGAGGGAATAATGAATTAAGTGTGAAAAATAAAAAAATTTATGATTGCATGTTTAGTTTAAGTTTTAGGTGATTTAGGAAGGCTTGGTGGCGTTGGAAAAGTCCTAGGCTCGATCTAAGGCTTTAGCAAAAAAAAAAATTGTTAGTGAGGTTGGTGTTAGTAAAAAGGCTTTTAAAATATTTTTGGGTTAAAAGATAGCACAAGGAAGTAGGTGATGTGGTGGCTTGGAACGTTTTGAATAAGCTGGTGGTCAAAGGTTCAAGTCTTGGACTTGGCAAAAATTTTTATTGCGCATAAGTTAGTATGAAGGCTAGAGTTTAGGCCTTATAATTAGTTGGGGCTGATTTACAACACAAAGAAGCGCCTGGCCCAGTGGCAGAGGAGTTAGGATCAGGAGGGGGAGCAAGGTTCTAGTCGCGGCGTGCGCTAAATGTTGGGTTTTTTTAAGTAAACCTGGAGCGTGGTGGAAATGGTTATAATTAATTAGGTAGGAAATATGACTCAAATAAAATAATCGGCGCAGTGGCAAGGGACATGTGTCATAGTGAAGAGGTCGGAGGTTCGAAGCTGGGTGTTGGGTAATATTTTTAGATTTCTTTGGATGATTTAGTCGCTGGAAAATATATTTTAAAAAAAGTTGAGAATGGAACATATCACAAGAAGGGTTGTGGTGCAGTGGCGAGAAGCGTGTGGTGGTGCTTGGAGGTCTTGGTTTCGAGTTGCCTTGTGCACAATAATATGCTGTTTTGCTGCTGGCGTGGGGAAGGTATTTAAGTGGACCAAAACGCCAAAAGATGGCTGCTGTTCGGGGAAAGCAATTTGAATGTAATTCAAATTGGATTTTTGGCTAAATAAAGGAATTTTTGGGATGGGGATGAAGATAAAATTTGGAGAAAATAAAGGAATTTAATTGGTGATAAGTTTAAGTCGATTGGGGAGTGTAGGTTTATTTTATTTATTTATTTCTTTCTGTAGTATATATATGAGTGCCGAATTAAGTTCCTAGGTTAATGCCGAATGTTTACTTTCCTTCTAGCCGAATTTCTTCACTTGTGAGAGGCTCGGACATCTTTTTTTTCTAAGTGTGCCAAAGTCGAATCCTTCATATCATCCCTTCTCAAATTCCTTTTTGGTTCACCACTCAGTTCTAGCCAAATCACTTTTATTTCTTATTCCCCCTAGTGTTGCCGAATTGCCTCTGTCACCTTACTAGTCTCAAAAGCCGGACTTAAGCCGTAGGATCAAAAGAAGATTTCGGTAAGAGCTTAGTTGAATTTTTAGTGTGTTTTATTAAAAGCCGAAGGGCTATCTAACCCCTCTTTGCCGTTACCATGTACTAACAAGGGTGAGGCTCATCAATCGCAGGCGCGGTAGGTAAGGATTGTTATCAAGGCAGTAAGTATTCTCAATTCAATTAGAGTTTTAATAAGTGACCGAATCTATTGTGGCTCATAGGGGTGGCTCATGATCAATATGGGTCACTTGGTTTTGGCGATATAGGTGTTTGGGTGCAGATCTAGAGGATAATCGCCAATAGTAGCAAAGGAAGGGCTACTAGAACGTGAGGTACTTGGTAAGGGTATGGTAAGGTTTCGGTTTTTAGTCAGTGTATGTTAAAGCTTTGGTTAATCGCTAGTAATGTCAATTGTAGGTTCGGGACTAAGGGGTTTGCAACACGCGAGGTTACCAGGTGTGTACAAACACTACACACACGATATCGGCAATGCTGAAAAGCCGAAAAGTCGAAAGTGGCTAAATGGGCCCGGTGGGCCCTGAGGCTAAGTTTGATGAAATGGTTTGGTTGGTAATACGAATTGAATTAGTCATGCATGATACATGATCTGGATTTGTTTGGGCATAATAGGCGGGCCTAATAGGCCATATGTTGAGATTTGGGCCTAATGGGCCGTAAGGATGTGATTTGGGCTTGATGGGCTTTTGGGGACGTAGACAAGTATGTTAGGGTTAATGGACTTTAGGCCTAGTTTAAACAACTCTGAAATTTCATAAGACTTAATTTAATTAACCATGTCTGTGAACAAGTCGCTGGGTTAGGGTGTGCCAACGGGCATACGCATGTCTAGGATTGGATCTAGGGAGAGCTTGGTACTTAAGCGGTCCTAGTGGCCCACCTCCTCTTCTCTGGAATCCTACCTGGTGCGTAGTGTCTGTTCACTTTAGCCGCGAGGACTTGTTGATGGGTCAAAGTTCATAACTAAAACCCGAGAGGGACCAATTACCCTTATATTTTAAAAATTACTAAAATACCCCTATATTCGTAAATTACTAAAATATCCCTAGATTTGTAAATTATCAAAATACCCATATTTTGTAAAATTACCCAAAATACCCTTATTTTGCAAAAGTACAAAAATACCCCTATTTTGTAAAATTACCAAAATACCCATGTTTTGCCAAATTACCAAACTACCCCTGTAGGGTAAAATTACGAAAATACCCATGGGTAGTGAAATGACGAAAACACCCCTACGTGACGAATGTAAGTTTATGGATGTTACTTGTGTGTTTGATGCATTCATATGATATTCTACTTAGGATGCATATGGGTGGGAATTATGGTACGAGGGAAGATTTGAGGATCGCATGGCCGTATGGTATGGATCCAGGATCGCATGGCCGTATGGTATGGATCCACCGGAGGCTTTAAGCCTAATATATGATTAGCAGCTTTGTTGTAACGTTCGGTAGTACCGCAACCGGGCTACCCTTGGTGTGTAGCGGAGGGGTGGGTCGAGCTAGAATTCCCCACAAGAGTCATAAGGTTGGAAGGGAAATGGTGTGTGTAGCGGAAGGACTTTTGGGGTGGGTTTTGCATTATCTTGTTTGTATACGATGCGATATGATTTGATATGAGGTCATTACGGGCTAAGGCCCAAGACTACCGATATTTATAGGGCTTAGGCCCAATGTGAATAATTGTATGTGATTTCATTGCCAAGGGTAGTACACACTGAGTTTCGAAACTCACACCCTTTAATTTAATGTTTCAAGTAATCCTGAATAGACGGCTCGACGTGGGAGAGGACTCAGAGATGGCCATAGTACAAGTTGTTCAAATGTTTTAATTTATTCAAATGATCTTGTTTTCAATACTTTGTTTTTTTTATTTGATTGCGATAAGGCCATGTAACTCCTAATTGAATTTATATTTTGGGTTATTATTATTGTTTCAACTACCCACTTAAGAAATTTCATAAAATTATTAAAGTGTTAATATGGTTTTCGAAATAAACTTTTGTTTTGGGCTTTTGGGCCTTAAATGGTTAAATAGTAAATTGTTTTGAAGTGCGCCTTTAAGGTGACATTCCAGATTCGAGCCTAACTTCTAGGCCAGGTTTGGGGTGTTACATTTAGTGTTATCAGAGCCCGGTTGCAAAGCTCGGGCTGTGAAATGGGCCTTATGTTTTGGGTTTTAAAACAAGTAAATTAAGAAGTTTTTGCAGGATTCTTGAAGTGTGGTTCACCGAGCATCGACGTCGAGCCAAGTAAGTTCTCGGTACTACATGTGCTTAAATTGTTGAACTATGTAGATATTGGGCTACTTAAAAATAGGCTTTTAGAGACTAAAGCCCGTAGGGAACCTAAGCTTGTAATGGATTCTCGACCGCGGAATAACTTTAAGAAAAAGTGTTAATACTTACATAAGACATATGTTCTAAACAAGTGGAACTAAGTACTAATTTCATAAAAAAAAAATTTAATTCAGATAATACGAGAATCAACGATGAGCGCTAGAGGAGGAAGAAGAGGCCTCGGCCGAGGCCGTGGAAGTGTTAGGATTGATGTGCTGACTTAGCTAGTTAGGGAGGTACAAAAGGAGGTTAAAGAAATAGGTGAAACACTTCGGGTTGGGTGCGTGGACTATAAGAAAAAAGAGATCGCAGTTTTCTAGGGTTGCAGTCTCGTTTTGTGAAGCATGTTATGGTACATCCAAACTTTCCGGCTTGCGAATATTGTAGAAGGCTTCATCCGGCTGAATGTTGGAGGAAGTCAGGAACGTGTTTAAGATGCGAGTCTGAGGAGCATAAGGCTCGGGATTGTACACTCACCATTAAGTCGGGTATGTTTTATGTGGATGTTATATTTTTGGGTATAGAAACTGCATGCGTGCAATGTTTATATGTTATTAAATTAGAGTGCGTAGCGAAAGCATAGTGGTGTGACTTGAGCAGTGCGTTTAGTAGCTAGTTGGAAATTTCAAGGACAAAATTTCTTTTAGGAGGGGTGAGTTGTAACGCCCCAAAAATTTGGCCTAGAATAAATGGGTTTCGAGTGTCGAGAGAATGGATTTTGGCGTTTGAAAAAAAAAAGAAAAAAAAAAGAGGGTATAATAAATTAAGTGTGAAAAAAACAAAAAAATTATGATTACATGTTTAGTTTAATTTTTAGGTGATTTAGGAAGGGTTGGTGGTGTTGGAAAAGTCCTGGGCTCGATCTAATGCTTTAGCAAAAAAAAAAAATTATTTTTTACCCTTAAATGAGGTTGGTGTTAGTAAAAAGGCTTTTAAAATATTTTTTGGTTAAAAGATAGCACAATGAAGTAGGTGACCTGGTGGCTTGGAACGTTTTGAATAAGCTGGTGGCCAAAGGTTCAAGTCTTGGACTTGGCAAAAATTTTTATTGCGCATAAGTTAGTATGGAGGCTAGAGTTTAGGCCTTAGAATTAGTTGGGGCTGATTTACAAGACACAAAAATGCCTGGCCCAGTGGCAGAGGCGTTAGGATCAGGAGGGGGAGCAAGGCTCTAGTCGCGGCGTGCGCTACATGTTGGGTTTTTTTTTTTTAAGTAAACCTGGAGTGTGGAAGAAAGGGTTATAATTAATTAGGGAGGAAGTATGACTCAAACAAAATAAGCGGCACAGTGGCAAGGGACGTGTGTCATAGTGAAGAGGTCGGAGGTTCGAAGCTGGGTGTTGGGTAACATTTTTAGATTTGTAACAGTCCAAATTTGACCCAAATCGGAACGGTGGTTTCGGGACCATGAATCTGAGTCCGAGAAATATTTTAATATTATAATTTGAGTCAGTTATATGTGAATTAATGGGTGTGAAAGTTTCGTATAAAAATTTAAATGTTTGTGAGCTCAATTAGTTAAAAAGGGCTAAATCAAGTAACGGGTAAAAGTGGCCTTTTTAATTTGATTTATGGTTAGATTGATGTGGCTTTATTTTAGTGAAGTACTTAAAGGGTAATATAACCATTTTAAGTCATAGTGGACGGCAATGTGGTCCTATAACATGTTTTTAAGTAATATTTTATATGTTAAAGATTATATTATAATTGTTTTATAATTTAATACTAAATTGTAATAAAATCCCACTTGGGAACAACTCGATTTTAGCCTGATCAGAAATGTGATTTCGGGACCACGAGTTCTAGTCGGAAAAAAATAAATTAATATTATTTTTCGTGTTAAATATGTATGATTGAGCATGTGTTAAAACTTCGTGAAATTATTTGACTGTTGGTATGTTTAATTTAAGAAAAAGGACCAAATTACATAAGTGGTAAAAAGTAGCATTCATTAAATAAAAGGGGTTAAATTGAAGTGTTGTTTGAAAGAATGAAATTGCATGTCAATTTCCCCAATTCTTCTTGTGGTGGACGGCAAGATAATATTATATCATGTGTTTGTTTATTTGTTAAGTTAAATATATGTTTTATATTAATAATATAAAATGTTATATTAGTGGGATAAAAACATAAAATAAGGAAGAAAGCTATGCATGTTCATCATTCTCTTCCATGGCCGAAACTAGTAAAAGAAAAAGAAGGGAGAAGTTCAACAAGGGTTCGGCACATATCCATTTCAATTAAGTAAGTTTTAGCTTTGGGTTTTCAATGATTTTTGCATTTTTGAGATGAATGTTCATCCTATTATAAAGCCCATGTGTTAATTTCGTGAAATGGTCTTGTATGTTGGTTATGCCATTGATGATAACTTAAGTTTTAGGATGATTTTTGGTAGTAAATGGGAGATTTGAGCTAGATGGAAATATTTTACTCTTGGGTCTTAGGTGAATGTAGCTAATTTAAAATTTGGTTGTGAAAACATTCTCATGGAAGGGCCAAATTGAGAAAATATTGAAGTATATGGACTTATATAGTCCTTAGGATGATTCGGGCCTAAAGGAAGTTGGGTAAATTTTGAGTAATTCATGAGTATTGTAGTAGGGACTAAATTGTATAGATTGTAAAAGTAAGGGTAAATTCATAAATTGCTAAATTAAGTATTTATGGATCAAATTGAATGAATATAAATTTATTGGGTTTAAATTGGAATTATTTAGATAAAGAATAAAAGAAAACGGGTTTGGATCGGGGGAAGGCAAAGTTGAACGAATAGTCGGAAAGCTCAATACGCCAAATTTCGAGGTAAGTTTTTAAGAAATCGGATTAATTTGAATTATCGCTATATTAAATTGTACATGTTTGAGTGACATGACAAATTTTATTGTCAAATTGCCGAATAAGGCATAGGAATTATTATATGTGATAGCCGAATGCGGATTAATAAATACATGTATATATCTATAACCATTGAATAATTAAGTTGGCAAAATATACGCACTTGCGATAAGAGATAAATATATATAATTATAAATATGTATGTTAAAGGGTGGCTTAGATGGATCGTTATTTTTAAAAGTATAATTTAATATGATTACGCTTAGTTCGATTGAGATATGATGTTCGAAAAATTCGTACAAGGATCATGAAGTATATAAAAGTTTCGATATATGAATTGGTTGCGAAACAACTTTATAAATATGATAGTATTCGGGCTTTAAGCCTAGCAGGCTTTGTGCCGGTGTATAATAACAGGCTTTAAGCCTAGCAGGCTCTGTGCCGGTGTATTACATAATACTTTATGCCTAGCTAATTTTTACGGGAGCAACGGTAAGAATAATCAAACGTGCTAAATGAGTTAAAGTGAACAGGTACGTAACAATTTATTTTCTTTTTAGAAATAAGGTAAGTTAATTATTTGATATGTGATACAAGTTAAAAATGACGTTAATGGTAGTGAATGTGTACATGAAAAGCCATGTATGGATTAATGCACAAATATGTGATATTAATGTTTGATTTTTGAGCTTATATTCGGCCTAATGTTACATGAGGAATAAATTGAATTGTAAAATTTATATTAAAATTAAAAGATTTATGTGCATTCGATTAGTAGGTATTTCAAATGTGAACCTTTAACGTGTTTATAGGGATTAAGCGTATATATATATATATTGGCGAAATTAAGGTCTATGGGATATTAAACATATTAATGATCAATGTGTGTTTGGAAATGTAATAATTCAGGCGTGGAAAAATGTTTGGTAGTTAAATTTCATAAGTATGGCTTGTTTGTACCTTAATAAATTATCAATGTCATGGAGGTAATATTTGAATTAAATTAAGCTATGAAGTAAGTGAATGAAACCATATGTTTAAGCATATGATTGGTTATATTCGGTTTAATGTTATAAATATATATGATATGTAAATGCGAAATTCATATTCATGCCAAAGTTTATATGTGCAATTGTCTATAAGGTAATTGAATGCGAGATCATGACTAAGGAAATGTGAATTGTATAAATGTATTATGATAGTATGTGTTCGGTTAAATGAAATTTCTATTGCTACCGAGTGAAAAGAGATGCTTGTTTGGACAAAACTTATTTCATGTTTAGTTACATATGAATATTTGAATTTACAAGTATGGTTTGGTTATGTTTTATTAGATTATTATTGTTATTGGGTTATTATTTGCATATGACTTACTAAGCTACGATAGCTTAACCCGTGTGTGTTTAATATTGTTCCATTTATAGATTTGATCTAGCTACGGACTCGAGAAAACGTCAGCAGAGTCAACCACACTATCGCCTTCCTTTGGTATTTTGAATTTTGGTTGCGATTTAGAAGGCATGTATAGGCTAGATGAAGTTTTAAAAACATACGATGTTTGACCTTGTATATAACAGCCATGCGAATATGGCTAAATATTTAGTTAAGTATGTTTTTTGGGGTTTTTGTCATAAATGTCGGTAATATTGGTACTCTTTTAAATCGATGATGTTATAATATCATGTGAATGTTTTAAGTACAAGCTAACTTTCGTAAATGATTAAAATGCATGGATGGTACGAATTGCATGTGAGTATATTCGGTTATAAGCTAGAGATCATATTTAGTATAGAAACAGTCTTTAATTACAGCAGTGAAGTAATTTCGAAAAATCACCAAAAATAGGATAAGTTGAATTAGATGGTTAATGAGGTATAGAATTAAACCTTATTGTGTCTATTTTTACATGAAAGAAACAGAGTAGCAAAAGATTGATACATTAGGAGATAATTAAGTTTTAGTGAGACCTGCTCTGAATGAATTCGTCAGTCACTGTTCTGTTTTGGAAAAATTTCCATAAATTGTACAAAAATAATTGAGAAGCATGGTTTATATGTGTAGAACCCTTAATGAGTCTATTTTTCGTTGGTATAAACAAGAACATCATAGGAAATTTGTGCAATTAGATAACTGCAGTTTTATAGGGACAGGTCAGAATTGTCAAGCAGTGTAATAAGGGTAACTTTGAAGAATAAACTGTACTAATTGGCCACATGAAAAATTCTGGAAAAATTATGGTGAATAGTTATATGAGTCTAGTTTCAAGGAAAATTTACGGATCTAAATTTCGAGTTTTGTAACTCGAGTTATGGCCGATTTAGTCAGCGTGACGCAGTTGGACAGCTTTAAAAATTTTACTCCCCGAGTTAATGGTCACGTCTAGTAATGCCACGTACTCGATTCCGGCAAGGGTTTCGGGTAAGGGGTGTTACAAGATTTCTTTGGATAATTCTGTCTCTAGAAAATATGCTTTAAAAGAATTTGAGAAAGGTACATATCACAAGAAGGGTTGTGGTGTAGTGGCGAGAAGCGTGTGGTGGTGCTTGGAGTTCTTGGTTTCGAGTTGCCTTGTGCACAATAATATGCTATTTTGCTGCTGGCGTGGGGAAGGTATTTGAAGTGGACCAAAATGCCAAAAGATGGCTGTTGTTCGGGGAAAGCAATTTGAATGTAATTCAATTTAGATTTTTGGCTAAATAAAGGAATTTTTGGGATGGTGATGAAGATAAAATTTGGAGAAAATAAAGGAATTTGATTGGTGATAAGTTTGAGTCGATTGGGGAGTGTAGGTTTATTTTATTTATTTATTTTTTTTTATTTAGTATATATATGAGTGCCGAATTAAGTTCCTAGGTTAATGCCGAATTTTTACTTTCCTTCTGGATGAATTTCTTCACCTGTTAGAGTCTCGGACATCTTTTTTTTTCTAAGTGTGCCAAAGCTGAATCCTTCATATCCTTCCTTCTCAAATTCCCTTTTGGTTCACCACTCAGTTCAAGCCAAATCACTTTTATTTCTTATTCCCCCTAGTGTTGCCAAATTGCCTCTGTCACCTTACTAGTCTCAAAAGCCGGACTTAAGCCATAGGATCAAAAGAAGATTTCGGTAAGAGCTTAGTTGAATTTTTAGTGTGTTTTATTAAAAGCCGAATGACTATCTAACCCCTCTTTGCCGTTACCATGTACTAACAAGGGTGAGGCTCAGCAATCGCAAGCGCGATAGGTAAGGATTGTTATCAAGGCAGTAAGTATTCTCGATTCAGTTAGAGTTTTAATAAGTGAACGAATCTATTGTGGCTCATAGGGGTGACTAGTGATCAATATGGGTCAGTTGGTTTTGACGATATAGGTGTTTGGGTGCAAATCTAGAGGATAATCGCCAATAGTAGCAAAGGAAGGGCTACTAGAACGTAAGGTACACGGTAAGGGTATGTTGAGGTTTCGGATTTTAGTCAGTGTATGTTAAAGCTTTGGTTAATCGCTAGTAATGTCGATTGTAGGTTCGTGAATAAGGGGTTTGCAACACGCGAAGTTACCAGGTGTGTACAAACACTACACACACGATATTGGCAATGCCGAAAAGCCAAAAGTGGCTAAATGGGCCCGGTGGGCCCTGAGGCTAAGTTTGATTAAATGGTTTGGTTGGTAATACGAATTGAACTAGTCATGCATGATACATGATATGGATTTGTTTGGGCATAATAGGCCATATGATGAGATTTTGGCCTAATAGGCCATATGATGAGATTTGGGCCTAATGGGCCGTAACGATGTGGTTTGGGCTTGATGGGCTTATGGGTACGTAGACAAGTATGTTTGGGTTAATGGACTTTAGGCCTAGTTTAAACAACTCTGAAATTTCATAAGATTTAATTTAATTAAACATGTCTGTGAACAAGTCGCTGGGTTAGGATGTGGCAACGGGCATACACTTGTCTAGGATTGGATCTAGGGAGAGCTTGGTACTTAAGCGGTCCTAGTGGCCCACCTCCTCTTCTCTGGAATCCTACCTGGTGCTTAGTGTCTATTCAATTTAGTCGCGAGGACTTGTTGATGGGCCAAAGTTCATAACTAAAACCCGAGAGGGACCAATTACCCTTATATTTTAAAATTACTAAAATACCCCTATATTCATAAATTACTAAAATACCCCTAGATTTGTAAATTATCAAAATACCCACATTCTGTAAAATTACCCAAAATACCCCTGTTTTGAAAAAGTACCAAAACACCCCTATTTTGCAAAATTACCGACATACTCTTGTTTTGCCAAATTACCAAAATACCCTTGTAGGTAGAATCACGAAAATAACCCTAGGTACTGAAATGACAAAAACACCCCTACGTGACGAATGTAAGTTTATGGATGTTACTTGTGTGTTTGATGCATTCATATGATATTCTACTTAGGATGCATATGGGTGGGAATTATGGTACGGAGTAATATTTGAGGATTGCATGGTCGTATGGTATGGATCCAGGATCGCATGGCCGTATGGTATGGATCCACTGGAGGCTTTAAGCCTAATATATGATTAGCAGCTTTGCTGCAACGTTCGGTAGTACCACAACCGGACTACCCATGGTGTGAAACGGAGGGGTGGGTCGAGCTAGAATTCCCCACAGGAGTCATAAGGTTGGAAGGGGAATGGTGTGTGTAGCGGATGGACTTTTGGGGTGGGTTTTGCATTATCTTGTTTGTATACGATGCGATATGATTTGATATGAGGTCATTGTGGGCTAAGGCCTAAGACCACCGATATTGATAGGGCTTAGGCCCAATGTGAATAATTGTATGTGATTTCATTGCCAAGGGTAGTACACACTGAGTTTCGGAACTCACACCCTTTAATTTAATGTTTCAGGTAATCCTGAATAGACGGCTCGATGTGGGAGAGGACTCAAAGATGGCCACACTACAAGCTGTTCAAATGTTTTAATTTATTCAAATGATCTTGTTTTAAATACTTTGTTTTTTTCATTGGATTGCGATAAGGCCATGTAACTCTTAATTGAATTTATATTTTGGGTTATTATTATTGTTTCAACTACCCACTTAAGAAATTTCATAAAATTATTAAAGTGTTAATATGGTTTTCGAAATAAACTTTTGTTTTGGGCTTTTGGGCCTTAAATGGTTAAATAGTAAATTGTTTTGAAGTGCGCCTTTAATGTGACATTCCAGATTCGGGCCTAACTTCTAGGCCGAGTTTGGGGTGTTACAAGTAGGAAGATCAACATGAGTCATCATTGATCGAACCATGTCTAACAGTGTTCGATTTCTCCTTTCAGAAACTCCATTCCATTGTGGAGTACTAGGAGGTGTAAGTTGTGAGATAATCTCACATTACTTCAAAAACTCATCAAACTCTAAGTGTAACAACTAGTTTTTAGTGAAATCAGAACAGTGGTTTTGGGACCATAAATACGATGTGAGAATAATTATTTTATTATTATTTTTGTGGTTTTGGGATCGTTGTAGCTTAATCTAGCTAACCCAGGGACTAATTTGCAAAATTGTTAAAATACTAATGTTTTTCCATGAATGAATTCATGTTTTTTGTGAAGTTTGATGGTAGAAAATGAATCTTTGTGGTTAGATAAACAACTTTTGTAAAGTGATTTTGGTTGAAAATGTCAATTAGGGATTTATTTGTAAATTGTATAAAATATGTGGTGGAAATTATGAAATAATGAAATGTATGAGCTGCTATGAGCCTATACAAAATTTGACTAGACTTTGGTTGTAACATCCTGAAATTGGGCCTAGTAGGATTGAGCCCAATGGGCCTTAGGCGTAGTGGCGTTTAAAATTTTAGAGAACGGTATTAATGCAAGTTAGACTTATTAGGTAAGTGATTTTGGAAGGTTAGAAGGCTTCTAGGAAGTCCCGGGATCAAATTTAGGCTTTAGGGAAATTTTGGTTTTAGGCGGAAAAAAACCCTGGAAGTTGGCAGGTAGGCCTTAAGAATTAAAAGTGGAGGAAAATGACACAAGTGGAATGTGTGGTGTAGTGGCAAAGTGATGCCACATAAGAGACAAGGGGGTGACGCCACAAGGAATGAAGGAGGTCCAAGGTTCAAGTCTTGGCTTTTGCATTTTGGGGTCTTTTTACTTGGATCTTAGAATTTGGACCATAATTTATATTTAGTTGCGCATGGTTTAAGACACAAGAGGAGCTTGTGGCGAAGTGGTTAGCGGCGTGGATTATGTTACAAGGGAGCCTGGGTTCGAATCTCATGAGAAGCAGGGGAGTATTTATTTTGCGGATTGGACGGCAAGAATTTCAGTTGAATTTAAACTCTACTGACGAAGGGATCCCACATCGGAAAGATACAAAGAGGGAAGGTGAAGAGCTAGCTATATAAAGAGCATTCCAGGAGGAGAGTTAGCATACCTGGTTGGCGTTGGGCATAAGACCATTCGGAGTGCGGATTAGCTTCAGATTCCTATCAGGTGTGTAACTCTCTCTACTCTAGTTGTAGAGCGGCAAATGCCGAAGTGCCAATCACGGCAATAGTAGCCACACGAGCGTGCGAGCGCACGTGTGGGGCTTCGACGCGATAGTTGAGGCCAACAGTAGTATTCTTGTGGGTTGGGGCTGCTTGGGTCATGATGGGCCGAAGTGGGCCCAATGGGCCCATGGGCCTTTATGGGTAAAATTGCGATTGTGTAGTATATAGTGAACTAGACTAGGTGGAACTTATATACGTGGCTAGATTTGTGCTAGGTGGGCCACACGAGCGTGTGGGCCCGAATGGGCCGAAATCGAGTTTTAGGTCCAATAGTCTGGTAAGGACCGGAAGTGGTAGCTGAATCACTCGGGGCGACATTAGGCATTCAGAAAGGCCATTGCAGGTGCGAATTTACGAAAATACCCTTGGTGGGTAAATTACGAAAATACCCTTGGTAGGTAAAATTACTGTTATATTCTTAGAGGTTGGTTGGCTTGATTATGTTGTATATTATTATTCTGATTATGATGGTAATTCGTTTCATACGTTGTCTGATATGTTCATAATGATTACATTGTCATTTCATCATAATATATTGTATGTTCATGGGGATCGGTTTATATTTAATGAAGGAAAGGGTGTATATTTATGTACGTGGATTGATGTCAGCCTTGAGCTACATCGTGGATTGATGTTGGCTTCGTGCCTCATCGTGGATTGATGTTGGCTATTTGCCTCATCGTGGATTGATGTTGGCTATGTGCCTCATCGTGGATTGATGTTGGCTATGTGCCTCATCGTGGATTGATGTTGGCTATGTGCCTCATCGTGGATTGATGTTGGCTATGTGCCTCATCGTGGATTGATGTTAGCTTTGTGCTTCATCGTGGATATTGTGATTTGGTCACATAGTGATCGGTGGCTAGGCCACGTTATATTTGGTCACATGGTGATCGGTGGCTAGGCCACGTTATATTGACTTTGAGCTGCATGACTGCCAAAGAGGTGTGTAGCGGATGGAGGGTCGATTTAGTAATCCCCTGGTATGTGGTGGATGGATATATGGGGGTGTGTAGCGGATGGACACTAGGTGGGGTTGGGTTAACATTTTGCATCATAATGCGTGGTATGTGGTTTGATGTGGATTTGGGGCCAAGCCCATTTGTGGAATCATGTGGATTAATTGCATTGCACTCATTCTTGATATGCCATGACATTGGGCTAATATAGTACTGTGGGCTTAGGCCCAGTTATCGTGGTAAGCGAAATTACACACTGAGTCTCGATGACTCACCCCCTCTTTTTAAATGTTTCAGGTAATCATTAGATCGTAGATTTGGGAGCCGAGGCAGACTTGTGGTGGCCCTGCAATGTTTTCTCGTAAACTCGTTTCTTTTATTTAAACTTACTTTTAATTTTGGGATTTTGTTATGTAATAAGGCCAATATAACTTTAGCTTAGGTATTTTATTTGGTTTAGCTTTTAATTTGATTACTACATATTATTATTAAATGTTCAATATGGGATTTTCCTAAAGTGATAATAAACCGTTTCTTATTCAAAATTTCTTAAACTCGATTTTCACAACAAATTCAATTTTATTCAAATTAGTAACAAGGAGCTAGTTGGTAAAATGGGCATTAAATGAATCGGCTTTTATAAACAAACCACAAAACGTGGAGTTTCAAAAAGAATACGAACTTTTTAACAAACGTACAGTTTTTTTAGACATTCCTTTCATGTGACATGCCAGATCCAGTCGTAACGTCTAGGCCGGGTTTGGGGTGTTACATTGGTATGGATGAATTTGCATGAATTTCATTTTACGAGCTTAATGACTAAATTGTAAGAAATCAAATTATTAGGGGCAAAAGCATAATTTTGCAAAAATATGAATTTTGATTTATTTGAATGGAATGATTATTAAATGGATTGAATTTATTCATTTAGATCAAGATAGACCTCGTACGGCTTTAGATCGAGTCAAAATAAAGTCTCTAATTAATTGACTCCATATCTACGTTTATCATCGAGGTATGTTTGTACGTTTAAATAACGTTTTAAATTTATGTCTTAAATGTTATCATATTATATTGTCAAATTATGTTTCGGTAGAAAAATCCAATGACATATCGACGATCATCGATCAATGAAAAGGAATGGTTTTGACCATCGATTATGAAAAGGGATAGTTTCGACTATCAACTATGGAAAGGGATGGTGACTACCATCAACTATAAAAAGGGATGGGGACGACCATCGTATATGAAAAGGGATAGTTTTGGCTATCGACTATGAAAAGGGATAGTTTCGACTATCGACTATGAAAAGGGATGGTGACGACCATCCTTAGCACACTTCGTGTGAGCTTCGGTAAGGGTTTTCGAAGCAATTTACTTTGTTATTATGGAAAGGTAGAAAATATGTGTATTCATAATTATGGATAGTATAAGTTCATATGATTTATACTTATGAAATTTATCTTATCATGTGTTGAAATTGAAGTTATGTGATTAAGCACTAATTTGGGTTGTTGGTGACGCCTAGGCTTGTGCCAAGCTTGTGTTGGATTGATCCATATTTATTTTAAGCTTATTCATTGTAATGGTAAGCATTGTTTATGAATTACGAACTTACTAAGCATTATATGCTTACTTTGTGTTCTTTTTCTATGTTTTATAGTTAATCAGAAGCTCGTTCGGGTTGGAAGATTTTCGGAGGCCTATCATAATATCTATCAACTAAATCAGTAGATTTTGATTTTTTTAAGTCATGGTTATAATGGGATGTATAGGTGTTTTGTTTTTTGATGAAATGGCCAATATATTTGGTTTGTAATTAAGGTACTTTGGTGAATGATATTTTGATATTTTAGTGCTTGTTTGCTAATGTTGAAGTGGTTAGAAATGATATTTATAGAATGACTCTTGTGGTATGCTTGAATATGATCTTGGTATATAGTCATTATGGTAGAATTCGGTATGAAAATTTGTTGCAATTGTTGAGTTGTTAAATGGCTAAGTTATGCCTGTGTTTGAGTATATTTAATGTCATGTGAATTGAGGATATTGAAACCATTGGATATAGTTGGCATGACATAGGATTGTGAGTGCTCACCTATATGCACAATGTTTTAGGCATTGAGGCCCTTGGACATGTTGGAGGGATAAGGCAATGTGAGCTAAGCTCCATTCAACGGGACATGTGAGGGGAAATAAGGAGAGTGTTAGCTTTATGCTTCACTTTTGGGACATGTTTGACTTTATAAGTCAATGTGAAGTGTTGGCAATCCATGTATCCGGTGAGTGATGGTAGAGCTCACTTTATGTTTCATAGCTTAAGTGTCAATTTACTTATACACATGTTTTTGAGTATTGTGATATATGCTTGAATGTTTTGTGATAATGAGTATTGTGATATATGCTTGAATGTTATGTGATTATATGAGAATTATTATATATGCTTAAATGTTATGTGATTATATGTGTAATGTGATATATTCTTAATAGTGATTATGATTTCCATTTAAATGAACTAGTAAATAATACATGAGTAAGTATAATATGACACTAGAGTTGAAACTGTTAAGGTTGTGCTATATGGTTGTTTCGTTAATGCTTGATGAATTGTTTGCATGGTAATTGTCCTAGGCATTCACTGATCTTATTAAGCTCACCCACTCCCTTCTTAAACCATTGTAGATTAGTAGTGTGCCGGTGTGAGTGGTGTGCTTTCGAGGGGTGATCCAAGCAAGTCTATTTTCGTGTTTCTATTGGTATTATCATTATTTGCTTTCGTTTTGGAAATAAAGTAATGTGCTAGATTTAATTATATTTGTCATCATGTTTTGGAAGTTCCATAGCTTAATTTCTATTAAGATTTTGAGAATTGATTCGTATTGTGCCGATTACCATTTGGACTTATTTTCATGTTTAAGACTACTATTATGGCCACTTTGATGGTTATTTGATGATGATATGATAGCATGATGAATTGGTACAAGTTGGAATGACTTATATGCTTAAAAATTGTAACAATCCGGTTTAGACCCTAGTCAGAATAGTGGTTTCGGGACCACAAATCCGAGTCAAAATAATATATTAATATTATTTTTCGTGCTTCTGATATGTGAATTAGTATGTGTGAAATTTCTGTGAGTTAAATTGTCCGTTTGTATGCTCAATTTGAGAAAAGGATTAAATTGCATTAAATGCAAAACTAGCATGATATTTGTAAAAGTGCCTAAGTGATTGGCTTTTTAAAAGTGGAGGTCTTATGTGGCAATTAAGCCATTTATAAGATAGTGGTTGGTTAATAGACAAAAATGACCTTAGTGCATGAAAGCTTATATTGATTATTAAAAGGTTAATTTTGTAAATGATCAATAATGTTAGTATAATTAAATAAAACATAAAAAGATGGCTATTCTCATCTTTATCTAGCCAAAAATAAGAAGAAAAGTGAAGCCATGGATGAATGCTAGGGTTCGGCCATTGTTGGAATCAATTAGGTATGTTTTTGAACTCGGTTTTTGATAATTTCTACGTTTTTGTAATGTTGCTTCGAATAATTTGAAACCTATGCTTATATTTTGAGAGTTGATGATGTTTTTGAAATGTGCCATTGATGAACACGTAAGTTTTGTGATGTTTGATAGTGAAATATGAAAGATATGTGTTTGATTATCATAGTTTGTCTTTGGAGTTTTGTTGAATTTGAGTATTTTGGATTAAATTCAGAAAATGAAATTTTGAAGGACTAATTTGTGAAATAAATGAAATATATGGACTAGTATAAAGCATGTGAAAATTCGACTAGGCATGGATAACTTGAAATTATGTGTATTTTATGATTTTGTGAAATAGGGACTAAATTGTCCAAATGTGAAAATGTGAGGGCTAATTTGCAAATTTCCTTAAATATGTGTTTTTGGATTGAATTGAATGAGTTGATGAATAAACAGATTAAATTTGTAAATGTATAGATCAAGAAACGAAGAAAATGCACTTAGATCGCAAGAAATCGAAAGTGGTTGAATAGTCGAGTCTGTTCGTTAATCTGAATCCGAGGTAAGTCGATATACAAATAAATGTATTTGAATTGACTTATATGTGAATAAATGAAATTTGAATTGCTTTGAATAATACTCAAAATGATGAATATATGGATTCCGAGAAAGTATTGAGAGATGGTTAATGTCCGAGAAGTCCCGTCTGAACCTAGGAATAGATAGGATAGTATATGTCATGACATAGGTGTCCGATATGTGATATCATGTAAGACCACATCTGGGACGTTGGCATTGATTCGAGATTTTGTGTAAGATCACTGCTGGGATAGTGGCGTCGATATTTGAGTACATGTGTAACATCCTAGAATTAGGGATTCTACATTTTGTGCTATTTTATGTGTTTGGCTCGTTTAGCATGTTATTTTGGTGTGATTGGGGGTCTTGGGGAGGCTCGGGTTCAAGCCAGAGCTTTGGTAAACTTTTCTCTCTAGGGCACTTTAGGGGGAGAACTAGGGGAAGTAGGCTTTAAGGATATTCATTTGCGTTTGATGACAAAAAGTGAGCACTTGGTGGAGTGGTGGTGGCGTCACTGGCAGACAAGGAGGAGAGGGGTTTGAATCTCATCTGTTGCATTGTGGAGTCTTATTTTTTTGTGCTCAAAGAGAGGAGGAGGTGGCATTCGGCTGTGACTCTTCTATGAGGTGCTTGAATGAGTCAAATCATTTGAAATGAATGGATGAGAGGTGCTTGAGGAGTTGAATTGGTCAAACCATTTTGAAAGAGTGGTGGGGAGAATTTGGTGGAGCAAAATAAGGGATTTGGTGTGTGGTAGAGGTGTTGGCTGAATGTGGGGGTCTTTGAGGGGAGAATTTCGATCATGAAAGGGGTCTTTTGGTGAGAGCATTTCGGTTTTAGCTAGGGGAGGTGGGTGCTGAAACTTTCTTTTGGGTGTCGTGCCGAAAATTCCCTAGTGCATCTAAGGTCTCTTCTTTTTTATTTTTTTCTCTCTTTTCAACTTCTATTCATCTTTTGGTTCTTGTTGTCAAACCTTTCCTTGCCTATTCATACATTTCTTTCCCTTCAAGGTTACTAGAAACATTCTTGGCCAAATCTAGTTTTGACTCCCCTACACCTAAGCCGAATCTTGTGCCATCTTCCCTGCACTTTCATTCTCTTCTACTCATTCTCTTCTGTTAGCCGAATTTCTTTCATCTTTCCTTTCGTTTTTCACCATAGCAGGAACCTCTTTTCTTCCATGTTATCTAACTGAAACTCCATCACTTCTCACTCTTTCTTGTTGCGTTCTTCTCTCGTAGTTGTGGAGTGGGGTGGCCGAATCTCTTTTCTCCTTCAACTCATCAGTAAATGCAAGGTAAGGGTAATTTTGTTCATCTCTTTATTTCTCTTTTCGGTATTGGGTTGCTCTTAGCCAAAGTGGCTATCTCCTTTAATGTTAGATTTCGACTAATCTCTCCTTTTCTTCTCTCATTATGGAACGTTTACCCCGGTGAACCCCATTAGTCGAACGTGTTGGAGTCTGAAGGTTGAAGGTCCGTTGATTGCCGAATCTTACCATTCATTCGGGTTCTTAAGCAGTAAAGGCTGAATCTCCTATTTGGGTCTTTCAAAGAATAGGTAACACTTTCTTTACCCTTCTTTTAGTTGTGGTCAAATAATGATGTCACAAGCCAGGCACTCATTACCTCGATCTTGCATGGGGTTGTTTATCGTTGTGTAAAGGTTTGATTCTCAATTGATCAAGAACTTGCTTTTGCCGAATTAAGGGAATCCAGTCAAGAGGATAGAAATCTGCGTTGACTCTTAAGGTAAGGAGTCATATTCTCGGTTTCTTGGCTATTGTTCCTTTTCGTTTTAGTTTACCTTAACCGAATTTCCTTGTTAGACAGCCAAAATTTCTCTCTGAGTACTGATCAAGATTCTCATCATGGATGCGAGTGCTAGCCAATCCAAGGAGAGGAGTGGCTCGTAGTCTCTGCCCTAAGTTTAAATGACGTGTTGTGCCGGCAGTTCGAGACTTTCTGCCGGGTTGTGGTAGAGAGCCGACATCGTTTGGGATAGACAAATCGCTATTATTCCCGCTAATGAGAGTGTCGACGATCTAGAGTGTTTAGTTCTTCACGTAATCAGGTGTGTAATACTCACACCTTCCTTTATCATTTTGCATTAATGACTGTGTTGGCTGAAAGCCGAAACGACTGTATAGACAGTTGAGATACCCTTGTGGGTAAGGTGGGAGACACCAAGTAAGTACTTTTATGATTCTGTCTATCGAATAACATAGCCTAAATATATGTATGATCTGATTATCTGTTGTACATTGGAGATATGATTGCATTCATCACAATATGATAATATGTTGCATGGGCTTTGGGATATGATTGGAAGGGGAAGTGTAATTCGGTGACTCTGTCACAGTGGTTTGGTACCACATATACATACATCAGTGACTATGTCACGTTATTTCAGTGGTCTGGAACCACAGTGGTTTGGTACCACATTTATATATATCGTGACTCGTTACAGTGGTTTGGTACCACAGTGGCTTGGTGCCACAGGTGTTTGGATGGTTCAGGTGATGTAGAGGATGGAATACTAGGTTGGGTTGGGCTGCATTGCATACACTTTTTAATATGCCATGTTGTGAGGGCTAAGGCCCAATGTGCTTCTGTGGGCTTAGGCCCAGATTGCGTTCGTAAGGGGAATTACACACTGAGTCTTGGTGACTCTCCCCTCTACTTAATTTTGCAGGTAACCCCTACTCGAGGATTCGGAGCCGGGGCGGACTTTGAGGTGGCCATGCATTGCTTCTTTCGTAATCTCTGTTTTCTCTATTTGAACTTATTCTAAATTTGGAATTTTGTTATGTAATAAGGCCTCCGGGATTTTATAATTCGGTTTTCAATTTATTACGGTAATTTACATTATATGAAGCGTTAAAATGGGAGTTTTCTAAACAAAATGAAAGCAAACATTTCTTTCAAACATGATACTCAGTTAATAAGCAAGCAAATAATTAAATTCGAAAAATTACTTAAAACTACAAACATTGTTTTCAAAATGTCACGTTTCGGAATACCACTAGTTTTCGTTTTTTTTCGTATCACAAAACCTGTTTTTGACTGTTAAGATTATTCATAAAATTTTTGCAAGGAAACTTTAAAACTCACTTTAAGTTTCAAAATGTTAACACAACACGAAGTATTCTTTTTCTTTAAAATTTCAAATTTCTTTAAAACAACCTTTCCATGTGACATACCAGATCGGATCATGATGTTTAGGCCAGGTTTGGGGTGTTACAACATGTAAGACCTCGTCTGGGACGTTGGCATTGTACGATTATTCTGAGCATTCTGAATATCCTATTTGGTTCCGAACGGTTCAACGGGCTAGTTCGAGAAACGAATGACTATGTGATTTGTATATTCGTTTCAGGTACGTTTGATATGTACACATTGTGTGTATAAAAAGGTAAGTATATTCATAAACTTACCTAGATGAGTTATGTATTTGAATATGAGAAGGTAAATGTGTTACATGAATGGACAAGCTATGATCCAATAAAATATATGGTGATATGTAAGATTAAAAGATAAATGGCTAAGTGAATGTGCCAAGAAGAATTATGGCTATGCAATTGAACTATTAGTAAATTTATATTGATTTATGTTTTGAATGTTTATATGCTATGTTTATTTGTATATGGCTTACTAAGCTTTTAAAAGCTTACTTTATGTGTGTTTGCTCTGTTTTATAGATCTTCAAAGCTACTGAAGGCTCGGGACTGTCGAGGATCGTCATCACACTACCTAAGCTCATTTTGGTATCTTTTGGGAAATGTATATATTAAGTATGGCATGTATAGGCTAGTTGTTTTGGAAATGTGTGGACATAGGTGTATATAGCTATGGGATATGGCTAGATAAGTGATTGTGTTTTGGTATGTGATGCTATGCCATATGATGTTGGTTTTGGTATGATTATATGTCTATGAAATAGTCAAAATTGTGGTAAGCAAATTGATGCTATATGAGCACATATGTGTGATCAATAAAATGATTATATGCATGGTTATACATGAGAATTGGTTGTGTAAATTAGTATACAAATTGGCATGAATAGAAATGAGATCATAAGTGGTTCTTTTGACATGATTTTGGTTGCCAATTGAGTATGTAATATTGCTTGTTTGAGATTGTAGGAACGACCCAAGTGTGGGTGGCATTTTGGCCTTGAAAATGGCCTATATTTGCCCACACGGTTGAGCACACGGGCGTGTGGCTCAACCGTGTCCCTCGTGGTTGAAATACATACAAGTCAGGATCGACCACAGGCTAGACACACGGGCGTGTGATTGGCCATGTGGTGAAGTCAGTAGCGACCACGGGTGAGCCACACGGCGT
Source organism: Gossypium australe (assembly GCA_005393395.2). Classification (NCBI taxonomy): domain Eukaryota; kingdom Viridiplantae; phylum Streptophyta; class Magnoliopsida; order Malvales; family Malvaceae; genus Gossypium; species Gossypium australe. The sequence continues at coordinate 82,680,064 of CM016614.1, forward strand.
GTCCAGGGTCGTGTGTGTAACATCCTTAAATCGGGGTCTCTGCATTTTGCTTGTGTTGCATGTGATGAATTGTTCTTAATGTTTGATTATTAAGATTTGGGGGTCTAGTTATAACCCTAGGTTAGGCCTGGGTTAGTGCTAGGAATTTTGTTTGAGCGCTTAAGGAAGAGGAGCTAAGGGAAATAGGGGTTAAAGGAATTTATTGGAGGTTTAAGACACAAGAGTTGCATTTGGTGAAGGGGCAAGCAGGCGCCACTTAAAGCTTGGAGGAGGTGACGCCACAGGGGGCAAGGGGGCCTTGGTTCGAGCTGCAGAAATCCCCTTTGTGTCTTTGTTTTTGACGCTACAAGCTAGAGGAGGAGTGCTCAGGTGGGACTCTCTGGAATGGATGAGGAGGAGAAAATTGAGGAGTTTTGACTCGTTCAAATGGATTTGAATTTGTGGAGGGGAGGAAATTTAGAAGTTTGAATATTTTCAAACTCATTTGAGGAGTGTTGGCCGAATAAGGGACTTTGGGCAAGGGGTGCTATCGGTTTTGGGGTCTTGTAGAGGTTGCCGAATGTCTATGGGGGTTAAGGGAGTGTTCGGCTACCTTTGATAGTTCTTTTCTTCCTTCTCCTTCTTGCGGTTGTGCTAAAACCGAACCCCAAGTATTTTTCTCTCTTTTTCGTTTGCAATTTGGGCATTTGGCCGAACCTTGTAAGCCAAATTCTTGTGTATAGCCGAAACACAAGTAGCTTCTTCTTCTTTTTCGGTTCCCTTTGATCAACCTCTCATTGCCGAAACCACCCTACACATTTCTTTCTCTTCTTATTTGGTATAAGCCGAAAGTTTGATTGAGTGTTCTTCTTGGCCGAACACTCTGCTCATAAATCCCTCTCCCTTGCGTTTTCTCTCTTCATCCTTGAAGTGCCGAAACCCATCTTTACCTGGGTTACCAAAGCCGAATCTCAGATCTTAGTGTGGTAAGTTTTGTGACTACATCTTTTTCTTTCCTCTATTTCTAGTATAGCCGAATCTCCTTGGTGGTCTCACTCTTTCTCTTTTGGTTGCCGATTCTTCTATCTTTTGGTGCTAGGGCCGAACCTCTTTAGGTACTGAAGGGATCTCTTGCGTTAAGGTAAGTCTAGTTATTGTGGTTTACTCTTTCCGGGATTTGTCAATCATAGCCGAATGGCTATGGGTGTTGAGTTGTGTTAAACCAATTGCAGGGAGGGCTATAGCCGAATATAGTGAGCCTTCGGGATTTGGTGGGCGATCTAGGTAAGGTCTTAACGTTTCAAGATCCATTTCTTAATCGTTCAAAAGTCGAAGTCTAGTCGTTTATGTGCAGCAGTGTGTGGCTGATTGCAATGAGGCTCTTTGTGTGGCTTCGGGATTGGGTTGGAAACCAAATCGGCTTAAGGTAAGTGTTATATTAGGGGTGGCATATCCTTCGGGATTTCTAATAGAGTCGAATAGGCATTTTAGTTACTAATAGGGTGTTGGCCGATTGTAGGAAAGGGAAACAACGCTTCGGGATTTTGCTAGATTCGAGTAGTTTCGGGATTCTTACTTAGATCTGCGGTTAGTCAGGTGTGTAAACTCTTACACACTTTGTTAGTTTAATGATGCTTATTATGTTACTGTATAACCTCTGGTATTGGTGACTTTTCCTTGTGGGCATGAGCTTGGATTCCGGGTAAGTCCCCTGTTATGTGATTTTTGATATATGTTATCATGATTTGATTATGCTATGCTATGCCTTAAATGCATGATACATGAAATTATGACACGTATGATGTGAGCATGATGATGGGATTGATGAGAGGAGGGGGATGATTTATTTGGACTGTCACCAGTGGTTTTGACCACAAGATGGGTTGGCCCCATCAGTTGATTTGTGGCTACGGTCACCAGTGGTTTTGACCACACTATTAATATGATTTGTGACTAAGTCCCAGTGGTTTTGACCACCAGTGGTTTTGACCACACGATTGATATTTGTGACTATGGTCACCAGTGGTTTTGACCACATATGGATATTGTGACTCGTCCCAGTGGTTTGGTACCACAGTGGGTTGGCCCCACATGATATATTACGGGATTGTCATCAGTGGTTTTGACCACACGATGGGTTGGCTCCATCACTTGATATTTGTGACTTCGGTCACCAGTGGTTTTGACCACCAGTGGTTTTGACCACACGGGGTAGTTAAAGGAGAATGGATGGTTAGGTTATGGGGTGCATGATTTGCATGTTTTACTGATGATTTGTGTAAGTGCTTTAACTAGCGGGTTGGGGATTTATACACTGAGTCTCGGTGACTCACCCCTTCCCTTATATTTTTCAGATGAGGCATAGATCGCGGATATGGAGCCGGGAAGGACTCGAGGTGGCCATGCAAATTTGTTTTGGGGGTTTTTGACTTTAACTTATTATTTTGGTTTATTTGATTTTCCTTAAATTTGGTTTTGGTTCTGTAATAAGGCCGCTAAGTTTATTTTGGGTTTTTATTATTACTTACTTTTATTCTGCTTATAAATTTCACGATGGATTGACGAATATGAAAAAAATTAACCGGTAAAAAAAAAGTAAGGTTTTCTAAACTATATCTCTTCGGGTTTTCAAACGTTACCATCAGGTAACAAAGTTCATAACATAATAAAAAGGTAACTTGAATGCTTTTACAAACTCTAAATCTTTCAATCAACTTCAAAGGCAAATGGTCAAACTCTTCGCACAACCGTTTTTAATAATAATCAAATGTTTTCCTAGAATTGGTATTAACAAATGGGTTTCCAAACATGTGTTTTCCAAATTTCCAAACACCTATAAGAAAATCTTAAGCAACACCTAATACTAAGTTTTCTAAATCTGTTTACGATGAAAGAGTTTTCATGAAATTTAACCGGCAACTTGTGTTTTCAAAATGTTTTTACTTCGTAACATGCCAGATTCGGGTGTGGTGTGTTGACCGGGTTTGGGGTGTTACAATTGTGGTATCAGAGCCAAGTTCAACATCTCGGCCTTGGGTCCGAGGCCCAAAAATGTTTTGAAAAGGATTATGAAAGGTTTTTATGCGAAAAAGAACAGTGGTGGAAGCATGGCACCGAGTCTCCGGCACCAATCCGCCCAGGTAAGTACCCCAAACTGTCGCTTTTGATGATATGATAATATGATTGTGATGATTATGGCATGACTGAACAGTAGTAGGAACTACTCTAGAGACTCAAACTATAGGATGATGTGTACTCGCGGAAACAACCCCTTACTAAAACTTTCCATAAGATTGTGCTTTAATAGACAGTGGAATAAAAGTCTAACGCATAAAACTTTTAATCAGCTTGAATATATCGGTAGATATGAGTGCGCGTGGACGTGGGCGTAACACTCGTGGACGAGGTAGGAGTAAGATGACGGTCTCGGAACCGGTAAGGTCCGGACATGGATCAGAAAATGAGGTACCACCACCGCCAGCTGTGGGCGCGGAATATCAGGATCAGATGGGTGGTAATGACGCAGTGTCGCAGGCTGTACTGCGGGTACTAGAAAGGGTTGCGAGTGCAGGCGTTGGAACTGGAGCTCGGAAATCTGTGACCGAGCGACTCAAGGCTAATGGTGCAGAGGTATTTAGAGGTGTATGTGGTGTGGCACCTAGTACAGCAGAGTATTGGTTGGAGGCGACGGAACGCATTATGGATGACCTGGACTTTTCCGCTGAGGAAAAGCTGAAGAGCATAGTATCTCTGCTGCGAGATGAGTCATATCGGTGGTGGCTCATAATTAGGGACGGAGCGATGGCAGACGATCTCACTTGGGAATTCTTTAGAACAGCCTATCAGAGGAAATACATAGGGGCTAGTTATGTTGATGCGCAGCGCAGAGCTTTCTTGAACTTGGTCCAAGGCAATAGGACTGTAGCAGAATATGAGGCGGAATTTCTTCGGTTGAGTCGGTATGCACGGGGAATTGTGGGAACAAAGCATGAGCACTGTGTCAGATTTGAGGATGGGCTGAGAGATGAGCTGCGGATGATAATTGCCCCACAGCAGGAACGAGAGTTTGCTGTTCTAGTGGAGAAATCTAAGGTTGCTGAAGGGGTAAAACAGTCTGTAAGGCGGAATCAAGATAAGGGCTGGAATAAAAGGAGTTCTGGATCATCTGGGTTTTCTGGGAATCAGCAGAAGAGGGTTAGGTATAGTGGGCCGAATCAAGCTGCTTGGCCTGCTGCTACTAATACTCAGTGGCCGCCGCGGTGTGCTCGGTGTGGAAAGTCTCACACGGGGGAATGTTGGACTAGCAACAGGGGATGTTTTGAGTGTGGATCGATGGGGCATCGAGTTAGGGATTGTCCACAGAGGTCAGCTAGGTTGCAGTCTGAGGATCAGGGTCGTGCACAGTTTAGGAGGGATAATCAGCAACCACAGAGGGGCCGTGGTTCAGGTATGGGAGGTAATGGCTCTGGTAGAGGTCGGGGAGCACCAGGCAGAGGTGCAGGTGGTACAGAGGCGAGACAGCCAGGGTTGGTCTACGCAACGAGGCGTCGGGAAGAGGGCGACGCACCGGACGTCATAACTGGTACGTTCTTAATTTTCGGAGTACCTTATAATGCTTTAATTGATGTTGGTTCGACGCACTCGTATGCTGCTAGTAGTATAGTGGAAACTATGAACTTAGACTCTGAGACTACTTCTAGGAAGATGACTGTGATAAGCCCTCTAGGTCACTCTGTAGAAGTAAGTAAACTATATAGGGAGGTACCCCTAGAACTTCAAGGGGTCGTTTTTCTTGCTGACTTGATGGAACTGCCGTTTGGGGAGTTCGATCTAATTCTCGGGATGGATTGGCTAGTAAAGTATCAGGCTAGCTTGGATTGCGCAGCTAAGCGCATGGTGTTGAAGACAATGGAAGGTGAGGAAGTGGTTATGATAGGTAATAGGAGAGATTATTTATCTAATGTTGTCTCTGCACTGAAGGCTGAGAAAATGGTTAGGAAGGGTTGTGAAGCATTTATGGTGCATGTCTGTGCTTTGGAAGCTAAGGATGCAGCTGTAGGGAATGTCCGAACCGTAGGGGAACTTGCTGATGTTTTTCCAGAGGAACTCCCCGGTCTACCTCCTGACCGCGAGGTTGAGTTCGGTATAGACTTGTTACCCGGAACCGCGCCAGTATCTATTGCTCCATATAGGATGGCGCCGAAAGAATTAGTGGAGTTAAAGGCTCAGATTCAGGAATTGTTGGACAGAGGTTTCATCTGGCCGAGTGTACCGCCTTGGGGAGCTCCAGTGCTTTTTGTTAAGAAGAAGGATGGTACGATGCGGATGTGTATAGACTACCGCCAGCTGAACAAGTTGACAATCAAGAACAAGTATCCGTTGCCTAGGATTGACGACTTGTTTGATCAATTCAAGGGTGCATCGGTTTTCTCTAAGATTGACCTTAGGTCGGGGTATCATCAGCTCAAAGTGAAGGAGGCTGATATTCATAAGACGGCATTCCGTACTCGGTATGGGCACTACGAGTTTCTGGTAATGCCTTTTGGTTTGACCAACGCACCGGGAGCATTCATGGACATGATGAATCGGGTGTTTCAGCCGTATTTGGATCGGTTCGTCGTTGTGTTTATAGACGACATTTTGGTGTACTCGAAATCTGAGGAGGAACATGACGCACATCTTCGAGTGGTTCTACAGGTTCTGAGGGAGAAGCAGTTGTACGCCAAGTTTAGTAAGTGTGAGTTCTGGCTTAGGGAGATAACTTTCTTGGGTCATGTTGTATCAGCTGAGGGAATTAGGGTGGATCCTCGTAAGATTGAGGCAGTATTGGATTGGAAACCACCTAAGTCGGTTGTAGAGATTCGGAGTTTTCTGGGTTTGGCAGGATACTACAGAAGGTTCGTAGAGGGTTTCTCTTTAATCGCAGCGCCATTGACTAAGCTGTTGAGGAAAGGGGTTCCGTTTGTGTGGACTGAAAAACAGCAAGAGAGTTTTGACAAGTTGAAAAAGATTCTGACTGAAGCTCCGGTTTTGATTCAGCCTGAGGTAGGGAAGGAATTCACAGTTTATTGCGATGCATCACATACTGGCTTAGGGTGTGTGCTGATGCAAGATGGAAAAGTGGTAGCGTATGCATCTCGGCAGTTGAAGCCTCATGAAGGTAACTACCCGACACATGATTTGGAGTTAGCTGCAGTGGTTTTTGCCTTGAAGATTTGGAGGCATTACTTGTATAGGGAAAAGTCGATAGTCTACACGGATCATAAGAGTCTGAAGTACCTCTTGACTCAGAAGGATTCAAATTTGAGGCAGCGAAGGTGGGTCGAATTGTTGAAAGATTACGACTGTTCGATTGAGTACCATCCGGGTAAGGCTAACGTAATAGCTGATGCGTTGAGCCGTAAGGTGGTAGTGGACCTGCGAGCGATGTTTGCTCACCTAAGTCTTTATGATGATGGGAGTCTTTTGGCAGAATTGCAAGTAAAACTGTCTTGGATTGATCAGGTTAAGGAGAAGCAGCTGACAGATGAGGTTTTAAGTGCTCGGAGATTGCAAGAGCAGAATGGTGAGTCGGAAGGTTTCAGCTTGAGTAGTGATGGAGTACTGTGTTTTCAGGGGAAAGTATGCATGCCTAAGGATGTGGAATTGAGACAGCAAATTCTTCAGGGAGCTCATAGCAGCCCATACGCTATGCATCCTGGAGGCAGTAAGATGTATCATGATCTAAGGGAACAATTTTGGTGGCCAGGTCTTAAGCGGGTAGTAACAGAGTTTGTGGGCAAGTGTCTGACATGCCAGCAGGTCAAAGCTGAGCATCAGTTACCATCAGGGCTGTTGCAGCCGGTAAAGATCCCACAGTGGAAGTGGGAAAGGATTACGATGGATTTCGTCAGTGGGCTTCCTCTTACTCCTAGTAAGAAGGACTCAGTATGGGTAATAGTGGATCGCCTGACTAAACCGGCTCATTTCATACCGGTAAGGGTTGATTACTCGCTGCAGAGGTTAGCCAAGTTATATGTGGCGGAGATAGTACGGTTGCTTGGTGTGCCAGTATCAATTATTTCGGATAGGGATCCCAGGTTCACGTCGAGGTTTTGGAAAGTCTTTGCATCAGGCTTTGGGTACAAGGTTGGATTTTAGCACGGCTTTCCATCCGCAGTCTGATGGGCAGTCTGAGAGGGTAATTCAGATTCTTCCTGGCTGTGCTCTGGATTTCAGCGGTAGTTGGGAGGAGTATCTACCATTGGCAGAGTTCGCTTATAGCAATAGTTATCAAGCGAGTATTCAGATGGCACCATATGAGGCGCTATATAGACGGAAATGTCGTACTCCTACGTGTTGGACAGAACTGGGTGAACGACAGATGTTGGGTCTAGAGTTAGTGGCAGAAACAGAAGATAAGGTTAAGGTGATTCGGGCTCGTCTTAAGGAAGCGTCGGACAGGCAGAAGTCTTACGCCGATCTTAAGCGCAGGGATATAGAGTATGCAGTGGGTGATAAGGTCTTTCTGAAGGTATCGCCTTGGAAGAAAGTGTTGAGATTTGGTCGGAAGGGCAAGATAAGCCCTAGGTTCATCGGGCCATATATAGTGTTGAGGCGAATAGGACCGGTAGCTTATCAGCTTGAGTTACCAGCAGAGTTAAGTCAGATTCACGACGTCTTTCATGTTTCCATGCTTAGGCGCTATCGATCAGATCCGTCACATGTGGTACCAGTTGGGGAGATAGAGGTGAGTCCTGATTTGTCTTTCGAGGAGGAACCAGTACGGATTTTGGATCGGGATGTCAAAGTTCTGCGTAGGAAGTCAATTCCCTTGGTGAAAGTATTATGGCGGAACCATGGTACGGAGGAGGCTACGTGGGAACGTTATGCGACAGCAATACCCTCAACTCTTCTGATCAGGTAATTTCGAGGCTGAAATTATTTTTAAGGGGGGTAGAGCTGTAACATCCTTAAATCGGGGTCTCTGCATTTTGCTTGTGTTGCATGTGATGAATTGTTCTTAATGTTTGATTATTAAGATTTGGGGGTCTAGTTATAACCCTAGGTTAGGCCTGGGTTAGTGCTAGGAATTTTGTTTGAGCGCTTAAGGAAGAGGAGCTAAGGGAAATAGGGGTTAAAGGAATTTATTGGAGGTTTAAGATACAAGAGTTTCATTTGGTGAAGGGGCAAGCAGGCGCCACTTAAAGCTTGGAGGAGGTGACGCCATAGGGGGCAAGGGGGCCTTGGTTCGAGCTGCAGAAATCCCCCTTTGTGTCTTTGTTTTTGACGCCACAAGCTAGAGGAGGAGTGCTTAGGTGGGACTCTCTGGAATGGATGAGTAGGAGAAAATTGAGGAGTTTTGACTCGTTCAAATGGATTTGAATTTGTGGAGGGGAGGAAATTTAGGAGTTTGAATATTTTCAAACTCATTTGAGGAGTGTTGGCCGAATAAGGGACTTTGGGCAAGGGGTACTATCGGTTTTGGGGTCTTGTAGAGGTGGCCAAATGTCTATGGGGGTTAAGGGAGTGTTCGGCTAGCTTTGATAGTTCTTTTCTTCCTTCTCATTCTTGCGGTTGTGCTAAAACCGAACCCCAAGTATTTTTCTCTCTTTTTCTTTTGCAATTTGGGCATTTGGCCGAACCTTGCAAGCCAATTTCTTGTGTATAGCCGAAACACAAGTAGCTTCTTCTTCTTTTTCGGTTCCCATTGATCAACCTCTCATTGCTAAAACCACCCTACACATTTCTTTCTCTTCTCCTTATTTGGTATAAGCCAAAAGTTTGATTGAGTGTTCTTCTTGGCTGAACACTTTGCTCATAAATCCCTCTCCCTTGAGTTTTCTCTCGTCATCCTTGAAGTGCCGAAACCCATCTCTACCTGGGTTACCAAAGCCGAATCTCAGATCTTAGTGTGGTAAGTTTTGTGACTACATCTCTTTCTTTCCTCTATTTCTAGTATAGTTGAATCTCCTTGGCGGTCTCACTCTTTCTCTCTTGGTTGCCGATTCTTCTATCTTTTGGTGCTAGGGCCGAACCTCTTTAGGTACTGAAGGGATCTCTTGCGTTAAGGTAAGTCTAGTTCTTGTGGTTTACTCTTTCTGAGATTTGTCAATCATAGCCGAATGGCTATGGGTGTTGAGTTGTGTTAAACTGATTGCAGGGAGGGCTATAGCCGAATATAGTGAGCCTTCGGGATTTTGTTGGTGATCTAGGTAATGTCTTAACGTTTCAAGATCCATTTCTTAATCGTTCAAAAGCCGAAGGGTAATCGTTTATGTGCAGCAGTGTGTGGCCGATTGCAAGGAGGCTCTTTGTGTGGCTTCGGGATTGGGTTGGAAACCAAATCGGCTTAAGGTAAGTGTTACATTTGGGGCGGCATATCCTTCGGGATTTTTAATAGAGTCGAGTAGGCTTTTTAGTTACTAATAGGGTGTTGGCCGATTGTAGGAAAGGGAAACAACGCTTCGGGATTTCGCTAGATTCGAGTAGTTTCGGGATTCTTACTTAGATCTGCGGTTAGTTAGGTGTGTAAACTCTTACACACTTTGTTAGTTTAATAATGCTTATTATGTTACTGTATAACCTCTGGTATTGGTGACTTTGCCTTGTGGGCATGAGCTTGGATTCCGGGTAAGTCCCCTGTTATGTGATTTTTGATATATGTTATCATGATTTGATAATGCTATGCTATGCCTTAAATGCATGATACATGAAATTATGACACGTATGATGTGAGCATGATGATGGGATTGATGAGAGGAGGGGGATGATTTATTTGGACTGTCACTAGTGGTTTTGACCACAAGATGGGTTGGCCCCATCAGTTGATTTGTGACTACGGTCACCAGTGGTTTTGACCACACTATTAATATGATTTATGACTAAGTCCCAGTGGTTTTGACCACCAGTGGTTTTGACCACATGATTGATATTTGTGACTACCATCACCAGTGGTTTTGACCACATATGGATATTGTGACTCGTCCCAGTGGTTTGGTACAACAGTGGGTTGGCCCCACATGATATATTAGGGGATTGTCATCAGTGGTTTTGACCACATGATGGGTTGGCCCCATCACTTGATATTTGTGACTTCGATCACCAGTGGTTTTGACCACCAGTGGTTTTGACCACACGGGGTAGTTAAAGGAGAATGGATGGTTAGGTTATGGGGTGCATAATTTGCATGTTTTACTGATGATCTGTGTAAGTGCTTTAACTACTGGGTTGGGGATTTATACACTGAGTCTCGGTGACTCACCCCTTCCCTTATATTTTTCAGGTGAGGCATAGATCGTGGATATGGAGCCGGGAAGGACTCGAGGTGGCCATGCAAATTTGTTTTGGGGTTTTTGACTTCAACTATTATTTCGGTTTATTTGATTTTCCTTAAATTTGGTTTTGGTTCTGTTATAATGCCGCTAAGTTTATTTTGGGTTTTTATTATTACTTGCTTTTATTCTGCTTATAAATTTCACGATGGATTTACGAATATGAAAAAAATTAACCGGTAAAAAAAAGCAAGGTTTTCTAAACTATATCTCTTCGGATTTTCAAACGTTACCATCGGGTAACAAAGTTCATAACATAATAAAGAGGTAACTTGAATGCTTTTACAAACTCTAAATCTTTCAATCAACTTCAAAGTCAAATGGTCAAACTCTTCGCACAACCGTTTTTAATAAGAATCAAATGTTTTCCTAGAATTGGTATTAACAAATGGGTTTCCAAACATGTGTTTTCCAAATTTCCAAACACCTATAGGAAAATCTTAAGCAACACCTAATACTAAGTTTTCTAAACCTGTTACGATGAAAGAGTTTTCATGAAATTTAACCGGCAACTTGTGTTTTCAAAACGTTTTTACTCCGTAACGTGCCAGATTCGGGCGTGGTGTGTTGACCGGGTTTGGGGTGTTACAGTGTGGACAAGTCAGTATGTATGCCCTGTTTTGACAAGGCTTAGACACACGGGCGTGTCTGACGGCCGTGGGAGGCACACGGCCTGCCCACACGGGCGTGTGACCTCTGTAACTTTGAAAAAGTTTTAATTTTCTGAGAATTTCTGTATGTGTTCGGCTTAGTCCCGGCTCTATTCTAAAGCATGTTTGAGGTCTCGTGGACCTACTTAAGGGACACTTTGATGTGATTGACCTAGCTATGATATCAGATGTCTGTAAAAGTTTCTGATATGTCCGGTAACGCCTTTAACTCTATACCAACGATGGTTACAGGTTAGGGGTGTTACAAAAATGTTGTATTTTTCATGTCTAAAGTAGGGGTATCGATATTCGTGTTGAAAAAATGATACCTCTCTGATTTTGAAATGTGTAGGAAGTTAGAATCGTAAATTGGTATAGATACCCTATCATGAGTATTGATACACAGTGTAATTTTATTGATACTTTTTCAATTGTATCGATATTTTCTTGTGTTTTGGGTTTAGAGGAGAAACAAATTGTTGATTTGGTACCGATTTTCCATGTAGTATCGACACCATGCAAGGAAAATATTGATACCCTTGTTCTAGTATCGGTACCTATGTGATTGTCTTGTAAATTTTGCTAAATGATCCTAAAGAATGTTCAATTATTACTATAAGTTCATTTAAATTATGTTTGGCATTTTCTCATGATGATTGATATATGCTTGACTCAAAATTTATAAGATCACTAATAAAGAGGATGATTTCTTAATAATGTGATAATTTACAATGAGTATGACATGAGACGGTGGTGAGGCATCTTGATATTCAGGCCTGGCAACCAGGCTGGGTATAAGGTGTTACAGTTACCTTAAGCTCCTAAGTGTTGTTGCATTTCATCTTTGATAGTGTAATAGTCGTACATCGGCGCCACTGCACGCAATGGGGTGTCTTCGAGACTTTGGGGTCCGAATTTGGTAGGACTTCTAGAAATGTTGTCATGTTTACTTTGGCCTCGATCCCTCCTAGTAGAAGTTCTAACCATTTTGTGTGAATGAAATAGAAAGAAAAGAAGAGCGGAGATTACCTTTAAGTAAGATGATAACTGAAGACGAAGAGAGAAAAAATTAAGCAAAAAAGAAATTAGGTTTTCAACAGATTCATCAAGCATTTTGAAAGGACTGTTAAGTTTCAGTTATATAGAAAATTAAACGTGTGCAAGAACTTTAATTTGTGGTAACTATTCTAGTTCTTAAGTACGAATTCGACGTTTATCAAGATTAAGTAATGTTTGAGATCACGACAGTATCCACCAATATTGTTTAAACTATTGGCATTCTCAATAATAGTGCATCTCCAAGGTATACGTCTCTGATTAAGACTGCTATAAGCATGTGAGTCAATTTGCCAATTAGTATATTACGCTTGGTGCGATCAATTATGTATACAATCATTGTAATGAAATTTTTAATGTTGGAAAAAATTTCGAGAATGAAATCCTGTTAAGGGGGAGAGTTGTCACAACTAAAGGCCGACAGATCCGAGAATAAGCCTTGTGAAGTTATCTGTTTGGCGTAGTGTAATCCACCAATTCTCAGTCCTCTGGCGGATTAGAGTCTGGCGTAATGTAGTCACCATAGAATTTGTAACATCCTGATTTGGGGGGCTTTGCATTTCATGTGTTTCTGTGTGTATGCTATGCTTAATATGCTAGTTTAGGGTGTTTTGGGGGTCCAGGAAAGGCTCGGGGTTAAGCGAGGCCTTGGTGGAATTTCAATTTTAGGCACATTAGGAGGATAGCCGAATAGGAGTAGGATTTAAGGGGTTTTAGTTTGCATTTGGTGACACAAGGAAGTGCAGTGGAGGAGTGGCAAGGGGGACACCACTTAGCATTCTGGGGAGGTGGCGTCACAAGATAAGGGTGAGAGAGAGAGGGTTCGAAACTTTCAGGCAGCAAGGGAGTATTATTTTTTTTGTTCAGGCAAGGGAGGTGATTGGATGACAATTAAACTCTGGAGGAGAGAGGTAAGACTTGGTCAAATATTTCAAATGGATGGTGGAGAGGATTTAAGGAGTTTGAATTATTCAAATTGGTTTGAATGAGTGAAGGAGAGGGAACCAGGGAGTGATTGAAGGGACGGCATGGTGTTTAAGGGGAGAGGGGGAGTGTTACCCGAAATTTTGAGGAGTGTGGGAGGTGTGGAGCATTCGATTTTGGCAAGAGGTGTGGGTGCCAAATTTTGGTAGCCTTAAGTAGCTTGTGGGTGTAGATGTTCTCCTTTTTTTTCGGCATTTGTGAGTGTGCTCTTCATTCTAGCTATTTGTATTCTTTGTTGCCGAAAATTTCCTAACCAACTCCCATCATTTTCTTCTTCTATGACCTATAGCCGAAACTAAGCAGACCAGGTGGGCATAATCTTTTCATCGTTTTTTTTACTTATTCTCAAAAGGTCTAACCGAAATCGCTGCTTCTCTCTCTCCTTTCTATTTCTTTTTCCTCTCATGAACTCCTCTCTTGTCGAATCCTCTTGACTCCCATTGTTGTTGTTCTTGTTTCCTCTTCCATTCACCTAAAGTCGAAACTACACCCCCATTTTCTCTCTTAACTGAAACCTCTCAATCTCAGCATCACTCTATTTGTTTTCTTTCCATGAGTTATTCATCATAGCCGAGTTCTCATCCCATATTTTGGTAAGATCTTTATTACTCCCTTTTCTCATTCTTCTTCTCTTAAAACCGAACCCCTGATCATTGTGTTTGTCTATTCACTTAGAGTACCATCTCCAAGCCAAATCTTCTCTGCTTTGACTGCTTGTGCCGAATCTTGGGGAATAATCGAAGGTGTTCGATCAACTTCTTAATCCAAGTCTTCTAACTTCTGGACTCAATCGACTTAGGTAAGAAGATTTCTTTGGGTATTCTATTAATTGGTTTATCTATTGTCCGTCACCTTAACCCAGTGGGGTGGCTATTCAAACATTTTGTTCGTAGTGATTTTTTGACCGAGGCTGTTTGATGGATGCAAGAAACATACAAGTTAGGGAGGGAAGCAAACCTTTGGGTTCGATCCCTATGTTCAAGAAGCGCGCGGTGTCTACTGTTCGAGATTGGCCACCGGGTTGTGGGTCGGCTTCTGAGCAGAATAGTAGACAGATAGCAGTAGTTCCAGTTAGTGATAGTGTCGACATATAGAGCGTTGTATTACGTGTTATCAGGTGTGTAACTCTCACACACTTTGCATTTTAAGTATGTTATAAAATTGTTGGCAAATCCTGAAGTGATGGCATGAATCACTAAGATACCCTTTGTGGGTAAGATCGAAGACTTCGGGTAAGTTTTGCTATGTCCTGTCCACTATGTTCTGCTATTGGCTTATGCATGTATGAGTGAGATGAATAATTGTTTATGTATTTGAAGCATGATTATACCATATTGGTTGTTTCATATAGGCATGGATTTGGGGGTATGATGTGATGAGGGAGAAAACATGATCTCTTTTAGACTGTCACCAGTGGTTTGGTACCACAAGTGGGTTGGCCCCACATATTACATTTTGTGACTAAGTCTCAGTGGCTTGGAGCCACCAGTGGTTTGGTACCACGTATAATATTTCTTGTGACTCGTCCTAGTGGTTTGGTACCACAGTGGGTTGGCCCCACATATATTCATTAAGGGATTGTCACCAGTGGTTTGGTACCACAAGTGGGTTGGCCCCATGTATTATATTTTGTGACATTTGTTACCAGTGGTTTGGAACTTCCAGTGGTTAGGTACCACCAGTGGCTAGGTGCCACAGATATTAGGTAGACTCAGGAGATATGGAGGTTGGACATAATAGGTTGGTTGGGCTGCATTACATACACGCATAATATATATGAATTTGTGTGAGAGGCCGAAGCTCATTGAGATGGGGATTTACACACTGAGTCTCGGTGACTCACCCCTTCTGTTGAATTTTACAGGTAATCCTTAGACTGCGGACATGGAGCCGGGTGGACTCGAGGTGACCATGCATAATGCTTTGAGAAATCTTATTTTTAATAATTATTTTGGATTATTACCATTTCAGTTTGAATTTTGGGTGTTGTAATAAGGCCACTTAAACTTTAACTTGGGTTTTCTTATGGAATTGATATGGCATGTCTAATAAATTATCAAAGTGGGTGCTTTCTAAATTTAAAAGCTTGAATTTATGACTTTATAATCGGTTAATTAAGGACGGGCTTTTAATAACAAATTGACTCAAAATTTTCAACCAAAGTCGCGATAGTGTTCTTTTTCAATTGATCGCTTAATGGAATTTTCTTGTAATTCAATTTTTGATTAAGAAACCTGAACCGTATTACGGCCTAAGATAAACATTTGTTTTAAATTTCCGTCAAAGACACAGTGATATGCCAAATCTTTCTCAACTCATGATTTCTAGTTGGATTTTTTCTTAGATTTTCTATCCTGTAACACGTCAGATTCGGTCATAGCGTTTTGACCGGGTTTGGGGTGTTACAATTGTGGTATCAGAGCCAAGTTCAAAAGCTCAGCTATGAGTGTAAGGCCCAAATTATTTTTCAGTAGATGGTTTGAAAAATGGTTTCGATAAAATACATGTTTTCGGGAAGCATGGCACCTAAGTCTTCGGCACTGATCTGCCACGGTAAGTTTTCTAATCATCGGTTGTATTAGGAAATTTACCGTAGAGATTGAAGCTTGTAGGAATGCATGTGTTCGCGAAAACAACTACTTTGGTAATACAGTCATAAGATTGTTCAGTAATAAACAGTGGAAGAAAGAAAAACTAACTCATAAAACTCTTAATCAGATTAAATCGCAAATGTTAGTCATGAGCACTCGAGGACGTGGGCGTAATGTACGTGGTCATGGTAGCGGCAGGATTACTGTATCGGAACCAGTAGGGTCTGGTCATGGGTCAGGAAATGAGGTGCCGCTACCGCCAGCTGCGGAAGCAGAGTTTCAGGACCAAACAGGTGGAGATGATGCAGTGTCTCAGGCAATGTTACGGGTTTTAGAGAGAGTTGCTAGGGCAGGCATAGGCCCAGGGGCTCAAAAATTTGTGCCTGAACGACTCCGAGCCAATGGAGCAGAGATATTTAGGGGAGTTTTTGGTGTAGCTCCCAGTGCAGCTGAATATTGGTTGGAAGCAGTGGAGCGTATAATGGATGATCTTGACTTCACGGCAGAGGAGAAGTTAAAAGGAGTCGTGTCTCTTCTTCGAGACGAGGCCTATCAGTGGTGGCTCACGGCCAGGGATGGTACGATGGTTGATAACATCACCTGGGATTTCTTTAAAACAGCATTCCAGAAGAAGTACGTTAGATCAAGTTATGTGGATGCGCAGCATAAGGCATTTCTGAACCTGGTTCAGGGGAGTAAGTCAGTGTCCGAGTATGAGGCAAAATTCTTACGGCTAAGCCGTTATGCCCGGGGTATTGTGGCCACAAACCATGAGCGTTGTGTTCGATTTGAGGATGGACTGAGAGATGAGCTGCGAGTGCTGATAGCTCCACAGCGAGAGAGGGAATTTGCTGTTCTTGTGGAAAAGGCTAAGATAGCCGAGGAGGTGAAGCAGTTCGAAAAGCAGAATCAGGAGAAGAATAGGAATAAAAGGAGTTTTAGGCCTTCAGGGTCTACGGGGGGTTTCAGAAGAGGTCTAGAGTAGGTGGGCCGAGTCAAGCTACGAAGCCTGTTGCTATTCAGTGGCCACAGCAGTGTGCTCGATGCGGAAAATTTTATTCGGGAGAGTGTTGGGCAGGTAATAAAGGATGTTTCGGATGTGGGTCTATTGATCATCGGATAAAGGATTGCCCACGGAGGCCAGTCAGGGCACAATCAGAGGGTTAAGGACGTGCACAATTTAGAAGAGATGGTCAGCAACCGCAGAGGGGTCGTGGTCCGGCCAGAGGAGGTTATGGGTTCAGTCGGGGCCGTGGAGCACCGGGCAGAGGTGTTGGGAATACAAACGCGAGACAACCTGGGCTGGTTTATGCAGCTAGGCGCCGAGATGAGGGCGACGCACCGGACGTCATAACCGGTACGTTCCTTATTTATAGGTTGCCTTATACTACTTTGATTGATATTGGTTCAACACACTCTTATGCTGCAAGCACTATATCAGGAACTCTGAATTTAGACTTTGAGACTTCTTCTAGGGAGATGACTGTAATTAGCCCGCTAGGACAATCTGTAGTGGTGAACAAACTTTTTAGGGGTGTACCACTAGAAGTTCAAGGGGTAGTTTTTCCAGCCGATCTGATGGAACTGCCGTTCGGGGAGTTCGATTTGATCTTAGGTATGGATTGGCTAGTGAAGTATCAGGAAAATTTGGACTGTGCAGCCAAGCGTATGGAGTTGAGAACTCGCGAGGGTGAAGAGGTGGTGGTGATGGGTGAAAGAAGGAATTGCCTATCTAATGTGGTATCCGTTTTAAAGGCCGAAAGAATGGTGAGAAAAGGGTGTAAGGCGTTTATAGCTTATGTTTGTGCTTTGGAGGTCAAGGAGTTATCGATGGGGAATGTTCGAACGGTGAAGGAATATTCTGATGTTTTCCCAGAAGGGCTTCCGGGATTACCTCTGGATCGCGAGGTGGAGTTTGGTATTGATCTCCTACTAGGAACAACGCCAGTGTCTATTGCCCCATATAGAATGGAGCCGAAGAAGGTAGTGGAGCTGAAAGCGCAGATTCAAGAACTGTTAGATCGGGGTTTTATCCGACCGAGTGTATCACCTTGGGGAGCGCCGGTGCTATTCGTTAAGAAGAAGGACGGATCAATGCGAATGTGCATTGATTACCTTCAGTTGAATAAGTTAACGATAAAAAATAAGTACCCGTTGCTGAGGATAGACGACCTGTTCGACCAACTTAAGGGAGCATCAGTCTTCTCCAAGATAGATTTGAGGTCGGGATATCACCAGCTTAAGGTCAAGGAGGCGGATATTCATAAGACGGCATTTCGTACTCGCTATGGTCACTAAGAATTCCTGGTGATGCCGTTTGGGCTGACCAATGCACCAGCATCGTTTATGGACATGATGAATCGTGTTTTTCAACCCTATCTGGATCGATTCATCTTGGTGTTTACAGACGATATCCTGGTGTATTCAAAGTCCGAGGAGGAGCATGATTCGCATCTTCGAGTGGTTTTGCAAATTCTGAGGGAAAAGCAGTTGTTCGCTAAGTTCAGTAAGTGTGAGTTCTGGCTAAAGGAAGTTACCTTTTTGGGCCATGTGGTATCAGCTGAGGGGATTAGGGTTGACCCTCGAAAAATTGAAGCTGTGTTGGATTGGAAACCACCTAAATTTGTGGCGGAGATTCGGAGTTTTCTTCGGTTGGCTGGGTATTACAGAAGGTTTGTTGAAGGGTTCTCTTTGATTGCGGCACCATTAACCAAGTTATTACGGAAAGGGGTACCCTTCGTTTGGTCAGATAAACAGCAGGAAAGTTTTGAGAAGTTGAAGAGGATTTTGACAGAGGTGCCGATGTTAATTCAGCCAGAGGCAGGGAAGGAGTATACCGTCTACTGTGATGCGTCGCACGTAGGGTTACGATGTGTGCTGATGCAAGAAGGGAAAGTGGTAGTGTATGCTTCTTGGTAATTGAGATCTCACGAGGTAAATTATCCGACGCATGACCTGGGGCTAGCTACGGTAGTTTTCGCCTTGAAGATCTGGAGACATTATTTATACGGGGAGAAGTCCATCATCTAATCAGATCACAAGAGCTTGAAATATCTCCTTACCCAAAAGGAGTTGAATTTGAAACAGCGGAGGTGGATCGAGCTGTTGAAGGATTATGATTGTTCAATTGAGTACCATCCGGGTAAGGCTAACGTGGTGGCAGACGCGTTGAGCCGTAAGGTAATATCAGACCTAAGAGCAATGTTTGCCCACCTTATTTTATATGACGATGGAAGTTTAATAGCGGAAATACAAGTGAAGCAGACGTGGGTAAGTCAGATTAAAGAGAAACAATTATTAGATGATGTCTAGAGTGCTCGACTTCTGTAAGTATAGAGTGGTGGATTAGAGGATTACAGTTTGAACAACGATGGAGTTTTATGTTTCCATGGGAAGGTTTGCATGTCGAAAGATGTGGATTTGAGGCAGAAGATTCTTCAGAAAGCACATTCTTGCCCATACGCTATGCATCCTAGAGGTAGTAAGATGTACTGGGATTTGCGGGAACAGTTTTGGTGGCCAAGTCTAAAGAAAGAAGTAACTAAATTTGTGAGTAAGTGTTTGACGTGTCAGCAGGTAAAAGCAGAACATCAGTTGCCTTCGGGGTTGTTGCAATCGGTCAAGGTTCCGCAGTGGAAGTGGGAAAGGATTATTATGGATTTTGTTAGTGGGCTACCCCTTACGCCTACTAAGAAGGATTCGGTATGGGTGATTGTGGATCGCCTGACGAAGTCTACCCATTTCATACCAGTTCGTGTCGACTACTCTCTACAGAAGTTGGCTAAGTTATATGTAGCAGAGATCGTGAGGTTGCACGGGGTACCGGTGTCTATCATCTCAGACAGGGACCCTAGGTTTACGCAAAAATTTTGGAAGGCGTTGCATCAAGCGTTGGGTACAAAGTTGGATTTCAGCACAGCATTTCATCCACAATCTGATGGGCAGACGGAGAGGGTGATTCAGATCTTGGAAGATATGTTGAGGGGCTGTGTCTTAGACATTAGAGGTAGTTGGGAAGAATTTCTACCGTTGGCGGAATTCGCGTATAACAACAGCTACTAATCTAGTATTCAGATGGCATCGTATGAAGTGTTGTATGGTCGGAAGTGTCTTACTCCAACATGTTGGACAGAGTTGGGTGAGCGTCAATTGTTGGGTCCAGAGTTGGTTGCTGAAACAGAAGATAAGGTTAAGTTAATTCGGACTCGATTGAAGGAAGCCTCGGACAGACAGAAGTCCTATGCCGATCTGAAGCTTAAGGACATAGAATTTGCAGTGGGTGACAAGGTTTTCTTAAAGGTGTCACCATGGAAGAAGGTGTTAAGGTTTGGATGGAAGGGTAAGTTAAGCCCCAGATTTATTGGGCCTTATAGCGTGTTGAGGCGTGTGGGACCAGTGGCCTATCAGCTCGAGCTACCTTCAGAGTTAAGTCAGATCCATGATGTGTTTCACGTTTCAATGCTAAGACGCTACTGCTCAGATCCATCTCATGTTTTACCAGTGGAAGAAATTGAAGTAAGCCCAGACTTATCTTTTGAAGAAAAACCAGTGCGGATCATGGATCGTGATGTTAAGGTTTTACGAAGGAAAACGGTTCTGTTGGTTAAGGTGTTATGGCATAATCACGGTTTAGAAGAAGCAACGTGGGTGCCAGAGGATGTTATACGGCAGCAATACCCTCATCTCTTTTAATCAGGTAATTTCGAGGCTGAAATTATTTTTAAGGGGGGTAGAACTGTAGCATCCTGATGTGGGGGGCTTTGCATTTCATGTGTTTCTCTGTGTATGCTAAGCTTAATATGCTAGTTTAGGGTGTTTTGGGGGTCCAGGAAAGGCTCGGGGTTAAGCCGAGGCCTTGGTGGAATTTTAGTTTTAGGCACATTAGGAGGATAGCCGAATAGGAGTAGGACTTAAGGGGTTTTAGTTTGAATTTGGTGACATAAGGAAGTGCAGTGGAGGAGTGGCAAGGGGGACGCCACTTAGCATGCTGGGGACGTGGCGTCACAAGATAAGGGTGAGAAAGAGAGGGTTCGAAACTTTCAGGCAGCAAGGGAGTATTATTTTTTTTTTTGGTTCAGGCAAGGGAGGTGATTGGATGACAATCAAACTCTGGAGGAGAGAAGTAAGACTTGGTCAAATATTTCAAATGGATGGTGGAGAGGGATTTAAGGAGTTTGAATTATTCAAATTGGTTTGAATGAGTGGAGGAGAGGGAACCAGGGAGTGATTGAAGGGACGGCATGGTGTTTGAGGGGAGAGGGGGAGTGTTACCCGAAATTTTGAGGAGTGTGGGAGGTGTGGAGCATTCGGTTTTGGCAAGAGGTGTGGGTGGCAAATTTTGGTAGCCTTAAGTAGCTTGTGGTGTAGATGTTCTCTTTTTTTTTTCGGCATTTGTGAGTGTGCTCTTCATTCTAGCTATTTGTATTCTCTGTTGCCGAAAATTTCCTAGCCAACTCCCATCATTTTCTTCTTCTATGACCTATAGCCGAAACTAAGCAGACCAGGTGGGCATAATCTTTTCACTATTTTTTTTTACTCATTCTCAAAAGCTCTAACCGAAATCGCTGCTTCTCTCTCTCCTTTCTATTTCTTTTTCCTCTCATGAACTCCTCTCTTGCTAAATCCTCTTAACTCCCATTGTTGTGGTTCTTATTTCCTCTTCCATTCACCAAAAGCCGAAACTACACCCCCATTTTCTCTCTTAGCCGAAACCTCTCAATCTCAGCATCACTCCGTTTGTTTTCTTTCCCTGAGTTATTCATCATAGCTGAGTTCTCATCCCATATTTTGGTAAGATCTTTATTACTCTATTTTCTCATTCTTCTTCTCTTAAAATCGAACCCCTGATCATTGTGTTTGTCTATTCACTTAGAGTGCCATCTCCAAGCCGAATCTTCTCTGCTTTGGCTGCTTGTGCCGAATCTTGGGGAATAATTGAAGGTGTTCGATCAACTTCTTAATCCAAGTCTTCTAACTTCTGGACTCAATCGACTTAGGTAAGAAGATTTCTTTGGTTATTCTATTAATCGATTTATCTATTGTCCGTCACCTTAACCCCGTGGGGTGGCTATTCAAACATTTTGTTCGTAGCGATTTATTGACCGAGGCTGTTTGATGGATGCAAGAAACATACAAGTTGGGGAGGGAAGCAAACCTTCGGGTTCAATCCCTAAGTTCAAGAAGCGCGCAGTGTCTGCTGTTCGAGATTGGCCACCGGGTTGTGGGCCAGCTTCTGAGCAAAATAGTAGACAGATAGCAGTAGTCCCGGTTAGCGATAGTGTCGACATAGAAAGCGTTGTATTACGTGTTATCAGGTGTGTAACTCTCACACACTTTGCATTTTAAGTATGTTATAAACTTGTTGGCAAATGCCGAAGTGATGGCATGAATCACTAAGATACCCTTTGTGGGTAAGATCGAAGACTCCGGGTAAGTTTTGTTATGTCCTATCTACTATGTTCTGCTATTGGCTTATGCATGTATGAGTGAGATGAATAATTATTTATGTATTGGAAGCATGATTATACCATATTGGTTGTTTTATATAGGCATGGATTTAGGGGTATGATGTGATGAGGGAGAAAACATGATCTCTTTTAGACTGTCACCAGTGGTTTGGTACCACAAGTGGGTTGGCCCCACATATTACATTTTGTGACTAAGTCTCAGTGGCTTGGAACCACCAGTGGTTTGGTACCACGTATAATATTTCTTGTGACTCGTCCTAGTGGTTTGGTACCACAGTGGGTTGGCCCCACTTATATTCATTAAGGGATTGTCACCAGTGGTTTGGTACCACAAGTGGGTTGGCCCCACGTATTATATTTTGTGACATTTGTCACCAATGGTTAGGTACCACCAGTGGTTAGGTGCCACAGATATTGGGTAGACTCAGGAGATATGGAGGTTGGACATAATATGTTGGTTGGGCTGCATTACATATACGCATAATATATATGAATTTGTGTGAGAGCCCGAAGCTCATTGAGATGGGGATTTACACACTGAGTCTCGATGACTCACCCCTTCTGTTGAATTTTACAGGTAATCCTTAGACTGCAGAAATGGAGCCGGGTGGAATCGAGGTGGCCATGCATAATGCTTTGAGAAATCTTATTTTTAATAATTATTTTGGATTATTACCATTTCAGTTTGAATTTTGGGTGTTGTAATAAGGCCACTTAAACTTTAACTTGGGTTTTCTTATGGAATTGATATGGCATGTCTAATAAATTATCAAAGTGGGTGCTTTCTAAAATTTAAAAGCTTGAATTTATGACTTTATAATCAGTTAATTAAGGACGGGCTTTTAGTAACAAATTGACTCAAAATTTTCAACCAAATCCGCGATAGTTTTTTTTCAATTGATCGCTTAATGGAATTTTCTTGTAATTCGATTTTTGATTAAGAAACCTGAACCGTATTACGGCCCAAGATAAACATTTGTTTTAAATTTCCATCAAAGACATAGTGATATGCCAAATCTTTCTCAACTCATGATTTCTAGTTGGATTTTTTTTCTTAGATTTACTTTCCTGTAACACGTCAGATTCGATCGTAGCGTTTTGACCGGGTTTGGGGTGTTACAGAATTCATTAAGGATTTTGCCTCAGGATATTCTGATGTTTAAGAAAAGATCAGGATAAGTGAAGTATAAGCTGGGTGAAAGATACCGCCAATAGTATGGTTCGCCTAGTTATCAGAACACTGTCTGAGTGGGACTTGTGTAGTGATCTGGTTATGAGCCAACAAGATTAGTTAGCCAAATTTCCATTATACAGGATTCTCATTTATGTTTCCTTAGAATATGTAGGCCATCAAGAATGACAAATTCTGGACACAAATTACACATGTCAAGTTCCACTAAAGGGATTTGAGAGTATATATATGTGTGTGAAGGGTTCATTAGGAAGCTTCTTCTTCCTTCAATATTACTCTCTGGTTCTTTTCTTAAATTTAAATTTTATCTTCTTCTCATTAAGCTTGAAGCTAAAGAGATTGTTCTGCCTCTTGGTAAGCGATATAGCTCTGCATGTTAAGTTTTTGATAGAGTAAGGTCGTTAAGGGTTATATGAATAGTAAGTCATGAATATGAGGCCTTGCATAGGGGTTATTTATGATTGAGATGTTAGCAAATTGTCTGTAAATGAGTTTTAATGGTGAATCTATGTTCTTCAAGTAGTTGTTGATGTTGGGTCGAGATGGATGTCTGAGTCTGGAGCTTCGACCAACAGTTTAGGTGAGTATTAAGTGAGTCTCTATTCTAACTCCTGCATGTTAATCATTCAGGTAAAGACTTATATATAATGATAACATCTCAGATAATGGTTAAGTAGATGAAGCATGGAAACGATGCTATGTGTGTTTGATGATATTATGTATGAACTACTATATGAATAAAAAGTGGTTTGTAAGTATGCAAGTAAAGTCTGATATAGTAATATACAAAATGATCAACTATGTGTGAACAAATCTGGATAGGTAAATTCTGGGTAAAAATCCCTTGTGATGCCTCTGGTAGGCTAGGTCTATTGCTTACCACACAGGCAGATCACGGTATGAAAATAAGTGTAAGACCATGTGGTTGAGACCCATGACAATGTATGATATGAAAACACCATCTTTTCCTTTCAACTACACATTTCATCATAATCCATATCATTACTCAAAAATCAAAGTTCATTTCATGTAATCACATACTCTTTAAACCTTTATTTGTAATAGCCCGATTTTGGGTCTTGTCGACACAGTGGTTTCGGGAACACAAATTCGACACAGTAAAATTTATTTTTATTGCATTTTTATAGTCTACAGTTTTATGGAATGACTTCGTGAAAATTTCGATCGAAAATTTTGACGTTTGGGCACTCAATTTAGTTAAAAGGACTAAATTGTAAACGGTGCAAAATGTGTGTTCTAGAAGCTAGAGGTGCCTAATTGCTATGAAAATTTAAATTGGAGGTCCTTAGATGATAATTAGACCATTATTCTTTAGCATGGACAAAAATGGACATGGTTAGTGAAAAATATCAAAGTTTAAGTGAACGACATTTTGGTCATTTGGTAAATAAAGCCAAAATAACTAAAATAAAACATGTCACCTTCTGCAATTTCATCCCCATAGCCGAAAATTAGAAGAGGAGACATAGCTAGGGTTTGGCCAAGCTTTCAAGCTCGATTGTAAGTCCGTCCTTGTCCCGTTTTTAATGATTTTTACGTTTTTGTGAATGTTGTAACTTGATTTAGCTATTTCAAGGACTAATTTGAAACAAAATCAAAGTATAATCTTTTACCCATGTTAGGTATTTGTGTGTTTTGATGTCTAATGGTAGATTATGTATGTTTGATGTTAGATAAACAATTTACTAAGTGCTTTTTGATGAAAATGCCTAAAAGGACCTATTTGTAAAAGTTGAAAAATATGTCGTACAAATGTGAATAAATGAAAAATGTGGGCTACTATAAGCATGAAAAAGATTCAGCTAGGCTTGGGTAATGAAGAAATCGAATGAAAGTCATTTTACGAGCCTAGGGACTAAAATGTAAAAAGTTGAAAAGTTAAGGGCAAAAACGTGAAGTTTGCCATAATGTGAGTTTTGGGTTAAATTGAATAATGTGAGTATTAAATGAGTTAAATTTGACATTATAGATCAAGAAAGACGATGTTCTGACCTAGATCGGGAAATGACTAAAGTTGTGGACTAAATCAAACTATTTGTAAAAGCCCGATTTTGGTCTTAGTCGGAACAGTGGTTTCGGGACCACAAATTCGATGTTGAGAAATTTATTTTATTTATATTTTTTATGGTCTACAATTTCACGGAATGATTTCGTGAAAATCTCATTCGAAAATTTTGACGTTTAGGCACTCAATTTAGTCAAAAGGACTAAATTGTAAAAAGTGCAAAAGTTAAGTTCTACATTTTGGAGGTGTCCAATTGTTATGAAATTTTTAAATTGGAGGTCCTTGAATGATAATCAGGCCATTGGTTAAGTTGGTGGACAAAAATGGACATGGATGGGTATGTTTCAAAAGATTTTTTAAGGGGCATTTTGGTAATTTAGTGAATTAAATGAATTAAAAACAAAATTTAAATGCCAAATTTGTCCATCTCCAAGCTTAGGCCGAATTTAACATGTGAGAAGCCATTGATAGGGTTTTCAAGCTTTCCAAGCTTCATGGTAAGTCCATTCTAGCCCCGTTTTTCATGTTCTTTACGTTTTTAGAGTCCCGGTAACTTGATTTAGCTTATTCTAGCAATAATTTAACCTAGGGTTCATATTTGGAAAAATACCCATAGGTGAAATGTATTTATTTTGATGTTTTATGGCAGAATATGAAGCTTAGAATTATGTTAAACAACTTTACTAAGCGATTTTAAGTGAAAACGAGTAAAACGACATAATCGGCAAAAATACCTAATGTACATAAGTGCATGTTAGAGCAAGAATTTGATGTTGCCATAGAAGGGAAAAATGATTATCATGTTATAAAACATAAGAATAAGGGATGAAGTTTAATTTTTGAGCCTAGGGGGCAAAATCATAATTATGCAAAAGTTTAGGGGCAAAATTGTAATTTTGCCAAAGTTTGAGTTAGGGACTGTTTTGAGTAGTGCATTAATTAAATAAGTGAAATGTGATGTCTTAGACCCCAAAAAAAAATGAGATTTGGACCTAGAATCGGAGGAAAATCGAAAATCGGAAAAGTTGGTAAAATGACCGTTTTGGTATCGAGGTAAGTTCATATGTTTAATAAGCATTTAATTATGCATATTTGAATGATAAATTGATATTTTGGCCATAAATACTATAGTATTGAGTTTTAGATATAATGATTAATGTTCGATAATAATTCGATATTGGAAAGAGAACTTGTATAATTTATATGTTAGACCATATTTTGTATTATGGCTTTGTATGATAACAAGAAAGTATTGACTAGCATAGTTTGATGAGAATAAGTTAAGTTGATGATATGATGAGATTTAGAATGTAAGTATGTAAGTTGAGTAGCATTTTATTATTATGCAATTATTGTTATTAGTAATGTTATTATTGAGTTATGCGACTAACCTTGAGAATTTGAGCAAGTATGTTTCAGCTAGGACTTGACAAGGCATTGATATCTCAAAGTCCATGGCTATACCGTGGCAATTAAGGAAGAATTGACAGAAAAGTCCATGTTCATAACATGGCATTTAAGGAGGAATTGACCGTTAAGGATACCATGTAAGACCATGTCAAGACATGGCATTGGTAAGGCAAGGATCCCGTGTAAGACCATGTCAAGACATGGCATCGGCATTGATTAAGGACTCCATGTAAGACCACATCAAGATGTGGCATTGGCACTAAGACAAGGATACCATGTAAGACCATGTTTGGAACATGGCATTTGGTAAGATAAGGATATCATGTAAGACCATGCCAAGGCATGGCATTGATAAGTTCTATAAGGCAAGGAAATCATGTACGACCATGTCAAGATATGGCATTGATGAGTTACTATAAGACAAAGGCCCCATGTAAGACCATGCCAAGGCATGGCATTGGTGAGTTCATAAGGCAAGGATACCACGTAAGACCATGTCAAGACATGGCAATGGTAAGTTCAAAAAGGAAATGGTTCCCGAGTAGTCCAAAGAGTAAGTCAAAGAAATGAAAAGGTGAGAACATGAAGAAAGAGTACAGGTATGAGTACAGGTATGCATTTAAGGCTTATTTAATATTGAGATTGTAAGTAATTGAGATTATCAAGTATTAAGTAAGTGATGAGTTTTCAGTTATGCTTGTGACACTTTATGTCGTGATTGGCAATATGCCTATATTATGAAAGAGTATTCATGTGTTAAGTGAGACTGTTGCAGGTATGTAAGCAAGCTATTAAGTAAGGTGCCCTTTGTATTCTGAGCCTTTGGTAAGGTTATCGATGAGTTCACCGGGAAAATCGATTAAGTGAAATTCTGTGTGGCTTGTTGTGATAAGTGTAGGTATATGCATGTGTAACGTACGAGCAATATGCTCGATATGTAATCGGAAATTGGAAAAATTGTTATAGGTAAGTAATGGATACAACTAAAGTGAGTGAGAGCAAAAATTTTCAAATAAAATTGTTTTGGATAGTAGCAGTTATGTGATTTTGAAAAATCACCAAAAATAGTAGAAATTGAATTATAAGTTGGATGAGATATTGATTTAAATTTTATTGAGTCTATTTTCATATAAAAGAAACAGAGCAAACAAAAGATTTTTATAATTTGAGATATTTAAATTTTTGTGAGACTGGTTCAGAATGACTACGTGATCCCCTGATCTGTCTTGAAAAAATCATTAAAAATTATACAAAAATAATTATGTGATATAATTTATATTCCTGAAATTCTGAATGAGTCTAGTTTCAAATAAACTAAACAATAAGGTCATCTGAATTCGGTATGAGGAGATAATTGATTCGTAGTGAAGAGAGGTCAGAATAGTCAAACAGTGAAATAGTGGACATTTTAATGAATAAACTGTACTAATTGGCGAGACCTAAAATTCTAGAAATTTTATGGTATGAAGATATGTGAGTCTAGTTTCTAGGAAAATTAGCAGTTTGTAATTTGGAGCTCTGTAGTCCAAGAAATAAATAATTTAGTGACAGCGATTCAAGTAGACAGATTAATGTGAACATGAGTAATAAGGTATAAGCATGTGATTTAATGATTGTATCAATTAGAGAATTTGTTGTGAGGATTTGTCTCGTTGAGGCTTTGGTAAGGCTACAAATGAGTAAGTTGAGAAAGTAAGAACTTAGCATTATTTATGCAAGTTATGACAGCTTAGTAGTAAGCTAAATTCATTGCTAATGCTTATTATTTTTACATGTGAACTTACTAAGCTTTATAAGCTTACCCCCTTTTCTTTCCCATGTTTCAGAGTCCTATTAAACAAGCTCGGGCTGAAGGTCGTCGGAGATCGCTTCACACTATCAAGCTATCTATGGGTATCTTTGTTTATAAATGATTTAAGTTATGGCATGTATAGGGGCTTGACTAAGTCATTTTGTATATGTGTTAATTAATTTGATTAAACGTATTACTTCATAATGGTAATAAGGATTATTCTGTATTTAGCCACGAGTTGTGGCTCATATTGGTCATGGAGTTATAATGCTTGTGTATGCATGTGTTTGTTAAAGTTTAAATTATAAGTGAAATTTTGTGGCTCGGGATTTGGTAGAATGTATTGTTAAGTCTGGTAATGCCTCGTAGCCGGTTCCGGCGTAGTATACGGGTAAGGGGTGTTACACTATTAGCCATTTTGTACTGAGGTAAATTCGTATGTTAGAAGTAAGCTTTAGAATAATTGTATTTAAATGCTTTAATATTGCATGAATTGTATGTTTGATTTTGTGAATGAGTACAATTCTACGAATGAGTCTGAAGACGAATTGACAAGCTAGAAATATCGTTTGAACCTTAGGAATAAGGTAGGATACAAGTGACATGTCACTAGGGTTAGTATGTGTTATGTGACTAAGTGATCCAGGTGCTGGTCTCGTACGTCCTACCAGTGACTGAGTATATCGGCATATGTTGCGGATAATTGAAGCTTGTGTGAGCAGCATTGCATAGCTACGTCTTGACTATCTGCTTGTGTGAGCAAGGCCATTGATAGCTCAAGGGTGAGCAACTATGTGATATGAGATTAAAGTAGTATTGGCTACATTTCTCGCACTTAGTATGCAAGAATCCCGAGTATCTAACAATATTATTCTAAGTGGTTCACGGGTATGTCAAAGATGAAATTATGTGTAAATTCATTTGAGATGGTACAGGGATGTACTTAAAGCTCATATCTATTAAATGCTTGAAATGATGAATATGAGGTAAGTTTCGTGATGGAATAAGAGACCATGGAAGCTGTACATTTAATTATGTTATATTATTTGAATGTTATGTGCACGGTAAGGTCGTTTATTTCTTGCATACGAGCTTACTAAGCTATATAGCTTACTCCCCTTTCTTTCCCTTCTCTTATAGTGTCACCAAGCTAGCTTGAGTTGCGGAGATCGTCGGAGATCCATACACACTATCAACAATTTTTTTGGTATCAATGAATTCAACATTTTGAATTATGGCATGTATAGGGGACTTGGTCATTTTGTTATGTGTCATAATTGATTTGGCCAAATGTGTTGGCCTATGTTGATTAGAAGTTCATTTTGAATAAGGCCATTTGAAATTGGCTAATATTGGTATAAGTATATTATTATGATGATGTCTTTCATGAATATGGAAACTTGCATGATTTGAGTTGGTAAGTTATGTGATGCTTATGTATGATCGATGTTTGCATATGAAAGATGTGTTGATGTCTTGGTTGTGGATGATTTGGTTGTATGTATAAGCTTGAATTGGTGCTATGTTATGTTCTGTAGGTGTTTGCATTAAAAGGGTGGCAAATGGCTTAGTACATAACCTTCTTTATGTCCACACAGGTAGACACATGGGCGTGTGCCTATGTTTCTGAGTATGAACGAGAATTCATGAGACTGAGTCAGTATGCTCGAGAATGTGTATCATCTGAAGCTATAATGTGCAAAAGATTCGAAGATGGCCTTAATGAAGACATTCGTTTGTTAGTCAGAATTTTAGAAATAAAAGAGTTCGTTGTACTTGTTAACTGTTTAACTTAGCTGTGTGGTTGCATTATTGAGTAAAGTAGCTGCGTGGATAAGATTAGCTGTGTGGATTAGCTGTGTGGATGTATTATCGAGAAATGATGTTATGTTGTATATTGTAAAAATGTGATATTGAATGTAGGGGTGCATTTCAATGGTTATTAGTATGTGACTCATGAGGTGTTGGAAATGTGGTAAGGGATAGAAAGAGTAAGCATTGTTGTACATTATATGTTAGTATAATGCTAATTGTTGTTTAGCTCATACTTTGATGCTTAATTGTTTATGTGTAAACTTACTAAGCTCAAAGCTTACTCTCTTTCTTTTCCCTTGTCTTATAGAGAAAAAGTGTTGAATCGAGATACGAGGATCAATTGGAAGACCGCCCACATTGTTAGCGCACTCTGGTACATGAGACTCAATGTTTTGTATGTGGCATGTATAGGGGCTAGGCAATTTAGTGAATTTTGTTGTAAATTGTTAAGACGTGTTGGTCTTTAAATGGATGATACATTTTGTATAATGCCATAGTTGTTGGCTATTCTACATTATATGAAAAGATGTAGTTATCTATGTGAGATTGTGTTTTTAATTGGATTGATTATGGATGAGTTGAATGAGTGCATGTTTTGTATGCTATAAGGGTGAGAGGAACTTAGCACATAGCTTTGTTTTTGTCCATATGGATAGACACACGGGCGTGCGCATAAGCCGTGTGAGTTTAGTCAATGTTGTCCACGGGCTAGCCACATGGGCGTGTGACTAGACTTTGAGGCCGTGTGTATATAGTCAGTATTCACCACGGTTGTGGAGCATGGGCGTGTGGGTCTATGCACAGGCATGTCACTTCTTGCACGGGCGTGTTAACCCTGTACAAAAGAGAAATTTTTTTAGATTGGAAAAAGTTCCGATATAGTATCGGGAGCCCTCGTGTTTATGACTGAGGTCTCGTAAGTCGAGATTGAGGTTGTTGAGGTGACTTAAGAGAGTAGTCACAATGAGCCTAAGTGGCGATCAAGTAATTTTATTACAGTAACGCCTCGGGCTCAGTTCTGGGGTAGAACTCGGGTAAGGGGAGTTACAATTTTGGTAATTTCACAAACTAGGGTATTTTGGTAATTTTGCAAATCACGGGTTTTAGTTATGAACTTTGGCCCATTAACAAGTCCTTGCGGCTAAAGTGAACAGACACTATGCACCAAGTAGGATCCCAAAGAAGAGGAGGTGGGTCACTAGGATCGCTTAAGTACCAAGCTCTCCCTAGATCCAATCCTAGACATGCTAACCTAACAACTCGTTCACAGACATGCTTGATTATTACATTAAGTTTTATAATATTTAAGAATTTATCAAAACTAGACCTAGAGTCCATAAACCATAGCAGACATTTCTAAAATCCCATAAGGCCCACTAGCCTATTCATGTCCATATAACCCTTTAAACCCTATCATGTTTATATAGCCCATTAGGACCAATCTTATTCAAATCACACCACCAAATCAATCCATCATTCAATTTTCACATGTTAATTCCTGCCGATTTGGGCCCACGAGCTCGGCAGGCCCATTTAGCCCCTTTTGGCCCAGTCGACCAGATAGTGGCCCGAGACCACGAGATTGCTCTCCTGGCCCCGGTAATCGTGTCGGTGTTCCCACATGAATTTTTTCACGCTCGTATGCTTGCCGGTGCCAACCTTTCGGCTTTTCGGCATTTCGGGATTTTCGGTATTTCAGCTTTTGACGATTTGTCGTGTGTGAAGTGTATGTACACACCTGGTTACTGCGACGTGCTACACTATCCTCAGCCTTAGCCTACAATCAATACCAATCTCCAAGTGTAACGCCCCAAATTTGGGCCTAGAAGAATTGAGCCTATTGGGCTTTGGGTCTCATAAAATTTTTACGTGAGCAAGAAAATGACAAATGACATGATGACTTTAAAGGTTTAATGAATTTGGAGTGTCTAGGTGTGTTGGAGAAGCTCTGGGTTCGAGTTTTGTGGTGAAGGATTCTTAATTTAATTAATTAAGGAATCAGGGTTGTGAGTAGTGGGCTTTTAAATAAAAATAAGTGAAAAATGGCACAAAGAAGCCTATGGTGAACTGGCTAAGTAACGCCACTAAGGTGTAGAGAGGTGGCGACATATGCATGCAGGAAGGTCTGAGGTTCGAGTGCTAGCTTAGCTTTATTTTGGAGTTTAATTTTAGGCTTCTAGAAGGTTGGAAGTGGCATGTAGAGGGACTCTAAGGAGAAGTGATCAGTAGAGAGAATTTAGGAGAAGGATAAGGGAGATATCATGGAGAAACATTAGGAGACGAGCAGTGGATGAAATGGTGCCGAATTGGACTTTAGGGGTGGCTAAGTTTCAGCTATAGGCTATATAAATGTGTGTGTGCCGAATCTGGGGTCCTAGGTAATGCCGAGTTTTCCATTCCTTTTCTTTTCCTTGCCAAAACCTTATTTTTCCACAACCAAAAATACCTTGCCTTGTTGCCGAAATCTCCTATAGCCAAATTCCTTTTTGCCGAATTCTCTCATAGCCAAGCTCTTTTATTGCTGAAGTATCATCCTCTTCTCTTGCCGAAATCGCTATTAGTGCCGAATCTTTGTTGTTTTCCTTCATCACAAATCGTTTGTTATCTACTATCAGTCAAGGTTAAAGGCCGAATCACGTTCAGAAGCTATCTAGGCCGTAGGATCAAAAGTGGATTCGGTAAGTATTCAGTTAACCCTTTAGTTTGTTTTGTTAAAAGCCAAAGGGCTATCTAATTTCTCATTATCGTTAATCTTGTATTAACAAGGGTAAGGTTCATATATCGCAAGCCTTGTAAGGATCGTTAGCAAAGTGTAAGTGTACTCAACTCGATTATGGTTTAAGTAAGTGCCCAAATGTGGTCATGATCTATAGGGGTGACTTGTGTGGATTATGAGTCACTCGAATTTTGATAATGTATGCGTGGGTGCAGATGTAGGGGATACTCGGGAATAGTAGCTAAGGAAGGGCTTTTAGACCCGGTGGCACATGGTAATGTTACGATAAGGCTTCGGCTTTTGGTAAATGTTTTGATAAAGTATGGGTGATTGATTGAAGGTTGGTTGGTTGTAGGTTTAAGGCTAAGGATAGTATAGCACATAGCAGTAACCAGGTGTGTACAAACACTACACACACATGATATCGACAATGCCGAAAAGCTGGAAACGGCTAAATGGGCCCAGTGGGCCCTGAGGCTAAGATTGATGAAATTGATTGATTTTGTTATATAAATTGAGTTAGTCATGCATGTTACATGATCTGGAATTGTTTTGGGCCTAATATGCCATATGAATGAGACCTGGGCCTAATGGGCCATAAGGATGTGATTTGGGCTTAATTGGTTATATGAACGTGAAATTGGCTTGATGGGCTTTATGGGGATGTTGATAAGTATGCTAGGGTTTAATGGACTTTAGGCCTAGTTCTGAACAACACTTAAACCGCATAAGACTTAATTTAATAATCAACATGTCCGGGGACAAGTTGCTGGGTTAGAGTGTGGTAATGGACATATGCATGTCTAGGATTGGATCTAGGGAGAGCTTGGTACTTAAGCGGTCCTAGCGACCCACCTCCTCTTCTCTGGAATCCTACCTGGTGCGTAGTGTCTGTTCACTTTAGTCGCGAGGGTTGTTAATGGACCAACGTTCATAACTAAAACTCGAGAGGGACCAAAATACCCCTGATTTGAAAATTATCAAAATACCCTTAGTTTGAAAATTTCCAAATTATCTTTAGATTTACAAAATTACTAAAATACCCCCAATTTGTAAAATTACCAAAATACCCTTGATTTGCAGAATTTCTAAAATATCCTTGATTTACAAAATTTCCAAAATACCCCTGTTTTGCAAAATTACCTAAATACCCCTGTAGGGTAGAATTACGAAAATACCACTGGGTAGTGAAATGACTAAAATACCCCTAAGTGCTTAATGTGTTAAATTGTGTATGTTGCATTCATGAAATATATGTTGCATTTGGGTGGGTTTGATGATACGAAAGAAGATATGTGAGGATCACATAGTCGCTTGATGACCGTGGATCAACCGGTGGCTTTAAGCCCGTTATATGCTTAGCAGCCTTGTTGCAACGTTGAGTAGTGCCGCTGTTGGTGCTACCTTTAGAGTGTATGGATGGGTGGATTGATATTTATATCCCCACAAGAGTGTAGGGTTGGAAGGGAAATGGAGTGTAGCATTGGATTTGGGATGGTTGCATTGCATTCATGTGATATTGATGTGCATTGAGGTCATTGTGGGCTAAGGCCCAAGACCATTGAATTTGATAGGGCTTAGGCCCAATGTGATATTTGCATGTTGATTGGATTACTAAGGGTAGTACGCACTGAGTTTCGAAACTCATACCCTTTTATTAAATGTTTTAGGTGACCCTCAGTAAACGACACGACATGGGAGAGGACTCAAAGATGGCCACACTACAAGATACTTAGGAGTTTTGTTTATTGGTTTCAAAGGACATGATTTTAATTACTTTATTTTCGCTGGTTGTAATAAGGCCTTGTACTCCGGTTTAACTTTAGATTTTGAGTTTTGTTGTTTTTGTTTCAACTGTTTACTTAATTGTTGAACCTGGATAAATTTCTTAAATTTAAACATGGGCTTTTACCATTACTTAACAAGATTCAAGGATTTTGGGCTTTTTGGCCTTAAATTTTAACTTAGCAAAATCGTTTTAAATTATGCCTTTGATGTGACATTCCTGGATTCGGCCATAATGTTTGGGTCGGGTCTGGGGGTGTTACACCAAGTCAATACACACTTAGCTACAGTATTT
The DNA here is from genome assembly GCA_005393395.2 of Gossypium australe. Classification (NCBI taxonomy): domain Eukaryota; kingdom Viridiplantae; phylum Streptophyta; class Magnoliopsida; order Malvales; family Malvaceae; genus Gossypium; species Gossypium australe. Next base: position 82,715,135 of record CM016614.1, read on the forward strand.
ACGCAAAAGCCGAAACCTTACCATAACCTTACCGTGTGCCACCAGTTCTAGTAGCCCTTCCTTAGCTACTATTCACGATTATCCCCTAGATCTGCACCCACAGAAATACTATCAACAATCAAGTGACTCATATTCCACACAAGTCATCCCTATAAGCCATACTTACATTCGACCATTCCCTAAACCACAACTGAGACGAGTACACTTACCACTTGCTAACGCTCCTTACCACGCTTGCAATCTTTGAACCCTACCCTTGTTAATGCAAGGTTAACGGCAAGGAGATGTTAGATAACCTTTAGGCTTTTAACAAAACACACTAAGGAGGTCGACTGAGTACTTACCGAATCCCACCTTTGATCCTACAGCCTAGATAGCTACTGAACGAGCTCCGGCTTTTAACACTTGATCAACAGATTTGTGATGGAAGAAAACAAAAAGAATCAGCACAAATAGGGATTTCGACAAAAAGGGTGGTGGTAATTCGGCAATGGAAGAAACCGATTGAGGGGGGAGAAAAGAGGAAAAAGAAAATACGGAAACTCAAAAAACTCTCAAGGGAATTCGGCAATGGGAGAAAAGAATGAGGGGAAGCAAAAAAAGAAATAATAGAACCCAAGGAACCTTTCAATGAATTTGACACCCCCTTTTTATAGCCAAAGCTGAATCCTACCTTCCCCCACAGTCCAATTCGGCACCAACACATCAACACCTCAATCCCCTATCTTTTCTCTCTTATCTTTACCTTAAATTTCTCCACTGAACACTCCCTTCCAGAGTCCACTCTAGCACCAGTACCTTTCTTCCATGTGCAAAAATAAAACTCCTTAATTCGCCACTCTTAAGCCTCGAACCTTGGACCTCTTCACCTGATAATAACGCCACCTTGTAGCTCCCCAAGTGATGCCATCTTGCCACTGGACCAAAGGCCCAACTGTGTCCTATTTTCCCCTTAATCTACTTAAAAGGCCTAATACGTTAGACTAGGGTCTACTAAGGCAAAAATTAATTTTTCCTATGATCTTCCCTATCCCTAAGACTTCAAATAACCCTCAAAGCCCACATGCCAATTGTCATTTTCTCGCTCACTTAAAAATTTTCTGAGACCTAAAGCCCAATGCCCAATTCTATTAGGCCCAAATTCGGGGCGTTACATTACATGTAACCAAATATTGATGATACGGTGCCAATGTCCCAAACATGGTCTTACACGTAAATCTCATACCGATGCCAATTTCCCAGACGTGGTCTTAAACGAAATCTCAAATCAATGTCAATGTCCCAGACGTGGTCTTACATGATATCACATATCGGAAACCTATGTCATGACATATGTAATCCTATCTATTCCGAGATTCGTACGATACTTCTCGGTCTGAGATACACTGTCAATACTATCTCGAATTCTATGTACATAACATCTCGAGCATAGTCAACACAAGCTAAATTTCATATATGCATAATTAACTCAATTCAAATGCATTTATTTGTATATCGACTTACCTCGGATTCAGTTAACGTACGGACTCAACTATTCGATCACTTTCGACTTTTCACAATCTAAGTCCGTTTTCTTCGATTCTTGATCTATACATATTAAATTTTAATCCATTTATTCATCAAATCATTCAATTCAATCCAAAAACATATATTTAGGGTAATTTACAAATTAGCCCTCACATTTTCACATTTTCACATGTTAGTCCTTATTTTTACAAAATCACAAAATACACAAAATCTCTATACACCCATGCTTAGCCAAATTTTCATGTAGTGCATACAAGTCCATACAGTTCATTTATTTCACAATTTAGTCCCTCAAAATATTATTTTCTCAATTAAGTCCAAAATACTCAAAATCATCAAAACTTCAAAGACAAAACATGTTAATCTAACACATATATTTCATATTTCACCATCAAACATCACAAAACTCATATGTTCATCAATGGCACATTACAAAATATACATCAATTCACAAAATTGAAGCATGCGTTTCAAAGTACTCGAAGCAACGATTACGAAAACGTAGAAATTATCAAAAACTGAAGCAAAACATACCTTGGATCAACCAAAAATGTGTCGAACCCTAGCTTGTTCTTTTTCTTTTCTTTCCTTTTGATATTTGGCCAAAGATGATAGGAAAATGGCCATTTTTCATGCTTATGTTTCATTTAATTAACATATTATCAAATTTACAAACTTACCCTGTATTATTAACATATAAAACTTATAATATACAAGCCCATAACCGTCCACTACTATGTTTAGTGGTCTAATATCCATTTAAGGACTTCACCTTTAATAAGCCATGTCAATTCAACACCTTAACATATAGAATGTCACTTTTACCTTTTATGCAATTTAGTCCTTTTCTTTAATTAAGCACACAAACGGACAAATTAAGTCACAAAACTTTCACACATGCTTAATCACATACAGTAGGCACAGAAAATAATATTAAAATATTTTTCTAACTCAGATTTGTGGTCCCGAAACCACTGTTCCGACTAGGGTCTAAACCGGACTGTTACAATTCTCCCCCCTTAAGGATTTTTGTCCCCGAAAATCTTACTGTTAAACTGGTTCGGATATTGCTGTCTCATTGAATCTTCAAGCTCCCACGTAGCCTCTTCAACTCCGTGTCGATGCCATAATACTTTTACTAACGAAATTTTCTTATTTCTCAGCTCTTTCACTTCGCGAGCTAAGATACGGATTGGTTCTTCTCCATAAGTCATATCAAATTGGATTTCAATCTCAGATGGAGAAATCACATGAGAGGGATTGGATCGATATCGTTTAAGCATTGACACATAAAATACATTATGTATCTTTTCCAACTCTGTTGGCAATAACAATCTATACGCAACAGGTCCAACACGCTCTATAATCTCATACGCCCCGATAAACGTTGGACTCAATTTGCCTTTACGCCCGAATCTGAGTACTTTCTTCCACGGTGATACTTTCAAGAACACTTCATCACCGATATCAAACTCAATATTTTTTCTTTTCAGGTCTGCATAGGATTTTTGATGATCTGACGCTGCTTTCAAACTATCACGGATTACTTTCACTTTCTGTTCTGTGTCTTTTATCAAATTGACCTTGTGTATCTTATTTTCACTGAGCTCAGTCCAGTACAGAGGTGTTCGACATTTGCATCCGTACAAAGCCTCATAAGGTGCCATTTTGATGCTCGACTAAAAACTGTTATTATACTCAAATTCAATCAATGGCAAGTACTGTTCCCACGTACTGTCGAGCTCAAGGATGCAACATCCCAACATATCCTCAAGTATTTGAATGATCCGCTCAGACTGGCCATCTATTTGTGGGTGAAAAGCTGTACTAAAATGCAGTTTCGTACCTAAAGCTTCTTGTAATTTATTCTAGAATCGTGATGTAAATCTTGGATCTCTATCAGACACAATAGATAACGACACCCCGTGCAATCTCACAATTTCAGAAATGTAAAGCTCAGCTAACTTGTCAAGTGAGTAATCAGATCGTACTGGAATAAAATGAGCAGATTTTGTCAAACAATCAACTACGACCCAAATTGCATCTTTCTTTCTCAGAGTTAAAGGCAATCTAGAAACAAAGTCCATTATCACTCTGTAATATTCGGGATTTAGGGGTTATGCGTTTCAATTTAAATGTATGTGGTAGCATGCTTGTGTGTGATTGGTACGGGTTTTGGGGGCTTCGGGAACCCTGGGGAGTAGGTAGATGCCTTAGAAAAATATTTGATTTTAAGCCTTAAAGAGGGGTTAAGGGAGTTAGGCCTTAAAGGAATAAATGGTGGAGTTAATGACACAAGAAAACATGTGGTAAAGAGGCTTAAGGACGCAAGGGAGCAAGGGGGGAGGTTGCGTCAAAGGGGTTTCAGGAGGAAGGAGGTTCGATCTGCAGAGGAAGCATTTGGGGTTACTTTTTGCATCAGGCAAGAGAGGAGTTGGACGACACAGGGACACTGAATGGATGAGCATTTGATTTGGTCAAATTCATTTGAATATTCGGCTAAGAAGGGAAGATAGGTGTTGACTCATTCAAATTCATTTGAATGAGAGAAGAAGAGAAGAATTAGGACAAAAACGAGGGGAGCAAGTGTTTGAATGTTAGCCGAAATCAAGAGAGGAGTAAGGGGGTGGGATACATTCGGTTTTGGTGAAGGATGAGCCGCAAAACATAGGTGGATTTTCGGCATAGGGGTTTTGAGGCACACAATCGGTTTTTGGGGTGTGAGTACGAGAGTAAGAGTGCTTCTTTTGCTTAACCGAAAACGCTTCTTAGTCTTTTGGCACTCTTTCCCTTTGTTTCGATTTCTCTTTCTCTTCTCTCCTAAACTTTCCTCTTTGGTCGAAACTTTAAGGGTAGGTTACCATTCGGCATTTGGCCTTCATCTTCTTTGTTTCTTTAAGCAATCTCCTCTTCTCTCATTTCGTTTCCTCTTGTGCCGCAAGTGAGATCACCAACACCTCTTCTTCCTTCTTCTCCATTCCATATTTTACTTCCGTAGCCGATTTGCTCATTTAGCATTAAGCCGAAATCCATATCTTTTGTTATTACTCTCTAAAGCCGAAAGTCCCATTGCATCTTTACCCCTTTGAAACCAATTGTTCTTAAGCACTAAAAGCCGATCATCCTTCTTCTCTGAATCGATTTCTCTATTTCGGGTTTCTTCTTGTCGATTTCTTAGAGCCAGTTGACCAGTTACGTTTTGGTCACTCTTTTTCGGTAAGGATCTCTTTTTAGGCTGATTTCTTTCACTTTTTCTTTCTTGGGCTATCGAAAATCAAAGACTCTAATCCCCTATATCTCTTTGGCCGAAACCATGAAGGTGGGTTTCGGGATCTTTGTAGCCGACGATTAGAAGGAGATCTTTCGAGATTTGGATATTCAAGGTAAGCAAAGTATGACCTTAGGCCGAAGGCCATTTACTTTTGACTATTAATGTTAAGATCGAATCTAACATGGTTCATATAGGGATTTCGACAAGTTTCAAGGACAGGTGATGATTTTCGGGATTTAATCGAGTAAGGTAAGGGGAGTTGTAGTATTCAGTCAAAGGCCATGTTATATATTAAGGGTTGGCCGATTCTAACTATGGTATTTTAGGGGGTTTTCGACAGAGATAGAGGAGGAGTCTCGGGATTCAGATCTATTTCGGAAAGGGATAGGCAAATCGTTGTTATCCCTGTTAGCGAGAGTGTCGGTATTGAGAGTGTCATTCTCACTGTTATCAGGTGTGTAACCCCACACTAATTTCCCGATAGATTAATAGTATTAATATTAAGTATGTGATTATGAAAATTCGAGTAACATGGCTAAGGGTACTATTTAATGGTACAGTGCAATCAGGTACGTTACCCCCTTAATACTCAGTTAATAATGTTATGAACATTGATATGAAATATGTGTGATTTCATTATAACTTTGGGGTAAGGTATATTGCATGATATCTATATGTTTTGTATGATGCATGGGCATATGGGTGATATTGATAAAGGGGAAGTGTTTCGGTGGTTTTTAGCACATAATTCGGTGACTTATGTCACATATTATGAATCCGGTGACTCTGTCACATTATCTGGTGGCCATGCCACGATTATAAGGGCGATGTGCAGTTGACTGCAGCGACTGCCTTCGAGGGTGTGTAGCGGATGGAGGGTCGATTTAGTAATCCCCACAGTGTGATTAGCAGGTACGGGTGGTGTGTAGAGGTTGGATATCTAGGTGGGTTCGGGTTGCACTTCCATTTTATATATATATGTGACTTAATATGCTATGATAAGTATGCTATGATATGGGCCTATGGCCGAATATGACTAAAGATGGGCTTTGCCCGAAACGTTTGAGATAAAGGCTATAATCGATTGGGACTTTGTGTTGGCTGTTACACATTGAGTCTGTTGACTCACCCTTCGTGGGCTAACATTTTGCAGGTGACACTTAGTGCTTTGGACCGGGTCAGCGAGGACTATGTGGTGGCCATGCTCATCAAAATTTCGGTTTTTCTTATATTGAACTCCTTACATTTTCTTTAGTATGTTTTCGGGATTTCTTTTGGGTTTGTTCAGTTGTAATAAGGCCACCATTAAACTGATTTAATTTTGCATTTTAAATTTGTATTCTCATACGATCAACAACAATCAAGTAATTACACATTTTTTTTCCAAGTAACTCCAAACGTTTTATCATCTAATGAACTTACGGTTTTTAACTTAATAAGTTCTAAAATCCAGCATTTCTTTTAATTTATGAAATATGAAGGAAACGTTTTAATAAAATACAAACTTGAACGGCAAATTGGGTTCCAACTTGTTTAAATTTCAAACTTGATTTAATACCCGATTTGTTTTACTAGAACATGAAACAAAACTAAGTTAAGTTTTTCTGAAGGAACATGTCGGATCCGGTCGAGGCTTGTGGGCTGGGTTTGGGGTGTTTCAACTTGGTATCAGAGCCCAGTTTTAAACACTCGGCCTTGGGTTTTGAAGCCCACAACATTTTCAAAATTTGAGCCAAAAGGCTTTTTGAAATTTTTTGGTTAAAATGGTCCTATGGAAGTGTGGCACCCGAGTTCTCAGCCCAGGTTCGCCAGGTAAGTTCTTTTGGTTGATAAATTGATTTGAGTATGTTGATGTATGATACTTTAGCTGATAGGCCTAGGAAACTATACTCTAGAGACACGGACCCTAGGTATATGTGTATTCCTACGGAAAAACCACTGATTAAATCTCTCCGCATAAAACTTCTCTTTAACAAGAAGTGAAAAGACTCTAATGCTTAAGATTTCGTAAAAACAGATAAACCCGACAGTGGACATGAGTTCTAGGGGACGTGGTCGCAATACGCGCCGACGTGACAGAGGCAGAATCACGGTGTCTGAACCAACAGGGTCTGGACACGGGTCTGGGAATGAGGCACCGTTACCACCGGTTGAGAAGCAGAATTCTAGGGCCAAACCGGAGGGGATGACGCAATATCCCAGGCGATGCTGCGACTTTTAGAGCGAGTTGCAGGAGCTAACATGGGAAATGGGGCTCGAAAGTCAGTATCCGAGAGACTTAGAGCGAATAGAGCCGAGGTTTTTAGAGGAGTATCTGGGGTAGCTCCAAATGTAGCAGAGTACTGGTTGGAGGCAGTCGAGAGAATCATGGACGATTTGGACTGCACTGCTGAGGAGAAACTAAAAGGTGCTGTTTCACTGCTTCGGGATGAGGCCTACCAGTGGTGGCTCACTGTCAGAGAGGGTACCCCTGCAGATTGAGTGGATTGGGGGTATTTTAAGACTAAGTTTGAGGGGAAATACGTCGGAGCTAGCTACATAGACTCGCAGAGAAAGGCGTTTCTAAATCTAGTACAAGGAAGCAAGTCGATAGCGGAGTACGAAGCAGAGTTTTTGCGGTTAAGCCAGTATGCCAGAAGGATTGTCGCTACCGATTATGAGCGGTGTGTCAGATTCGAGGATGGACTGAGAGATGAGCTGCGAGTGTTGATTGCCCCACAGCGGGAGAGAGACTTTGCAATCTTAGTGGATAAGGCTAGAATAGCTGAAGAAGTTAAGCGGACCGAGAGATAGAACCGGGACAGAGGTCAAAGTATGAATAAGAGGAGCTATGGGTCTTCAGGGTCATCCGGGAATTTTCAAAAGAGACCTAGAGTTGATGGGCCGCGAGGTCAGCAGGTTGCTGCGAGAGTACAGTATCGTACTTGTGCTTAGTGTGGAAAGATGCACCCGGGGGAGTGTTGGAAAAAGACCGGGGGATGTTTTAAGTGTGGGTCTAAGGATCACATGATTAGAGACTGTCCGGTGAATACAGATAGGAACCGACCAGCAGGTCAGGGTTATAATCAGGCTGGCAGAGGCGGACAGCAGCCGTCGAGGGGTCGTGGACCGAATGGCAGAGGTAATGGTTCTGGTAGAGGTCGCGGGACACCAGGCAGAGGTAGTGGTAACACGGAGGCGAGACAGCCGGGTTTGGTATATGCGGTTCGTCGGAGAGAAGATGGTGACGCACCTGATGTCATAATGGGTACATTCCTTATTTCTGGATTACCCTTTATTGCTCTGATAGATATAGGGTCAACTTATTCATATATCGCTAGTGACGTGTCTGGAACTCTGCATGTGAACTCTGAGGCTGTACCTAGGAAGATGATTGTACTTAGTCATTTAGGGCAATCAGTGGTAGTAGACAAACTCTTTAGGGAAGTGCCTTTAGAAGTTCAGGGGGCGCAGTTTCCAGCTGATTTAATGGAACTGCCATTCGGGGAATTTGACCTAATCTTAGGCATGGATTGGCTAGTAAAGTACCGAGCGAATGTGGACTGTGCTGCTAAGCGCATGTCGTTGAGAACTTCTGATGGTGAAGAGATTGTGGTGATGGGCGAGAGACGGAATTATTTGTCGAATGTAGTATCTGCCCTTAAGGCAGAGAAGATGGTAAGAAAAGGATGTGTAGCTTTTCTGATGTTGGTCAGTGCCTTGGAGGCTAAGGAAACAGCTGTAGAAGGGGTTAAGACGGTAAACGAATTTGTGGATGTCTTTTCGGAAGAACTTCCAGGGTTGCTTCCGGATCGCGAGGTGGAATTTGGGATTGACTTGTTGCCTGGTACAGCGCCAGTATTTATCGCTCCGTACAGAATGGCACCAAAGGAGTTGGTTGAGCTCAAGGCCCAGACTCAGGAGTTGTTAGATCGTGGGTTTATCCGACCCAGTGTGTCTCCATGGGGAGCACCGGTCCTATTCGTGAAGAAGAAGGATGGGACTATGCGCATGTGCATAGATTACCGGCAGTTGAATAAGCTGACCATCAAGAACAAGTACCCTTTGCCGAGGATAGATGACTTGTTCGATCAGCTTAAGGGGGCCGCAGTATTTTCAAAGATAGATCTAGGGTCGGGGTATCATCAGCTTAAGGTGAAGGAAGCAGATATCCATAAGACAGCTTTCCGAACAAGATACAGGAATTATGAGTTCTTAGTAATGCCATTCGGATTGACGAACCCCCCAGGTGCGTTCATGGATATGATAAATCGGGTTTTCCAACCCTACTTGGATCAGTTCGTCGTTATGTTTATAGACGACATTCTAGTATATTCCAAGTTTGAGAAAGAGCATGAAGCGCATCTCCGGGTAGTATTGCAGGTGTTAAGGGAGAAGAAGTTGTATACCAAATTTAGCAAGTGCGAATTTTGGTTGAAGGAAGTTGCATTTTTGGGTCATGTGGTGTCTGCAGAAGGGATAAGGGTGGATCCTCGGAAGATTGAGGCAGTGTTAGATTGGAAACCACCTAGGTCTGTGGCGGAGGTTCGCAGTTTCTTGGGGTTAGCAGGCTACTATAGAAGGTTTGTAGAAGGGTTCTCGTCTATAGCAGCACCTCTGACGAAATTGTTAAGAAAGGAGGTACCTTTCGTATGGGCAGATAAGCAACAGGAGAGTTTTGAAAAGCTTAAGAGAGTATTGACAGAAGCTCCGGTTTTGATTCAGCCTGAGGCAAGGAAGGACTTTGTGGTGTACTGTGATGCTTCTCACACAGGATTGGGATGTGTTCTGATGCAAGACGGGAAGATGGTCGCTTATGCGTCTCGGCAATTAAGGCCACATGAGGTTAACTATCCGACGCATGACTTGGAATTGGCTGCAGTAGTGTTCGCTCTAAAAGTATGGAGGCATTATTTATATGGAGAAAAGTCAGTAATCTACACGGACCACAAGATTCTGAAGTATTTGTTAACTCAGAAGGAGCTGAATTTGAGACAGCGAAGGTGGGTGGAATTATTGAAAGACTATGATTGTTCAATAGAGTATCATCCGGGCAAGGCGAATGTAGTGGCAGATGCCCTAAGTCGAAAAGTAGTGTCAGATCTGAGGGTGATGTTTGCACATCTTAGTCTTTATGATGACGGAAATTTGTTAGCGGAGTTGCAAGTGAAGCCGACATGGTTAAGTCAGGTGAAAGAAAAACAGTTGGTAGATGACGATTTGAGTGCTAAGCTATGGAAAGTGCAGAATGGGGAATTGGAAGGCTATGGTATAAACAGCGATGGAGTGTTGTGTTTCCAAGGTAGGGTATGTATGCCAAAGGATGAGGAATTAAGGCAGAGAATTCTTCAGGAATCGCATAGTAGTCCTTGTGCTATGCATCCTGGGGGAAGCAAGTTATATAGGGATCTACGGGATCAGTTTTGGTGGCTTGGTCTTAAGCGGGAAGTTACAGAATTCGTAGGGAAGTGCTTAACGTGTCAGCAGGTCAAAGCCGAACACCAAGTACCTTCAGGGTTGCTTCAGCCGATAAAGATTCTGTAGTGGAAGTGGGAGAGAATTACAATGGACTTCGTTAGTGGGCTTCCCCTTACGCCTACTAAGAAGGACTCGGTATGGGTGATAGTGGATCGGTTGACAAAGTCTGCATATTTCATACCAGTGCGGGTTGGCTATTCTCTATAGAGGTTGGCAAAGTTGTATGTGGCAGAAATTGTGAGGCTGAACGGAGTGCCAGTATCGATTATCTCGGATAGGGATCCGAGGTTTACGTCTCAGTTTTGGAAAGCACTGCATCAGGCATTAGGCACCAGGTTGGACTTCAGCATGGCATTTCATCTGCAGTCGGACGGCCAGTCTGAACGGGTAATTCAAGTGTTAGAGGATATGTTAAGGGGTTGCGTGATAGACTTCAGAGGAAGCTGGGAGGAGTTCTTGCCTTTGGCGGAGTTTGCGTACAACAACAGCTATCAAGCCAATATTCGGATGGCACCGTATGAAGCACTATATGGACGGAAGTGTCGCACTCCTATGTGTTGGACAGAGTTGGCGGAACGTCATGTTTTGGGTCCGGAGATTGTCGCAGAATCCGAAGAAAAGGTTAAGGTAATCCGGGCACGGTTGAAGGAGGCATCTGACAGACAAAAGTCATATGCAGATCTCAAGCGGAAGGAGATAGAGTTTGCAGTAGGGGACCAGGTGTTTCTGAAAGTTTCACCATGGAAAAAGGTGATGAGATTTGGTCGCAAGGGAAAGTTAAGTCCCAGGTTTATATGACCTTATCGGGTTTTGAAGCGGGTTGGACCAGTGGCATATCAGTTACAGTTGCCTTCGGAATTGAAGCAGATGCACGATGTGTTCCACGTTTCGATGCTACGTCGTTACCGATTGGATCAATCTCATGTAGTGCCAGTTGAAGAGGTGGAGCTGAGGTCAGATTTGTCCTACGAGAAAGAGCCGATTCAGATCTTGGAATGGGATGTGAAGGTGTTACGGGGGAAATCAGTTCCTCTAGTCAAAGTGTTATGGCGTAACCATGGATCGGAAGAAGCTTCTTGGGAGCCGGAGGAAGTAATGCAATAGCAGTACCCTCACCTATTTTAGCCAGGTAATTTCGAGGCTGAAATTATTTTTAAGGAGGGTAGAACTATAATATTCAGGATTGAGGGGTTATGCATTTTAATTTAAATGTATGTGGTAGCATAATTATGTGTGATTGGTACGGGTTTTGGGGGCTTCGGGAACCCTGGGGAGTAGGTAGATGCCTTAGAAAAATATTTGATTTTAAGCCTTAAAGAGGGGTTAAGGGAGTTAGGCCTTAAAGGAATAAATGGTGGAGTTCGTGACACAAGAAAACATGTGGTAAAGTGGCTTAAGGACGCAAGGGAGCAAAGGGGGAGGTTGCGTCAAAGGGGTTTCAGGAGGAAGGAGGTTCGATCTGCAGAGGAAGCATTTGGGGTTACTTTTTGCGTCAGGCAAGAGAGGAGTTGGACGGAACAGGGACACTGAATGGATGAGCATTTGATTTGGTCAAATTCATTTGAATATTCGGCTAAGAAGGGAAGATGGGTGTTGACTCATTCAAATTCATTTGAATGAGAGAAGAAGAGAAGGATTAGGAGAAAAACGAGGGGAGCAAGTGTTTGAATGTTAGCCGAAATCAAGAGAGGAGTAAGGGGGTGGGATACATTCGGTTTTGGTGAAGGATAAGCCGCAAAACATAGGTGGATTTTCGGCATAGGGGTTTTGAGGCACACAATCGGTTTTTGGGGTGTGAGTACGAGAGTATGTGTGCTTCTTTTGCTTAACCGAAAACTCTTCTTAGTCTTTTGGCACTCTTTCCCTTTGTTTCGATTTCTCTTTCTCTTCTCTCCTAAACTTTCCTCTTTGGCCGAAACTTTAAGGGTAGGTTACCATTCGACATTTGGCCTTCATCTTCTTTGTTTCTTTAAGCCATCTCCTCTTCTCTCATTTTGTTTCCTCTTGTGCCGCAAGTGAGATCAGCAACACCGTTTCTTCCTTCTTCTCCATTCCATATTTTACTTCCATAGCCGATTTGCTCATTTAGCATTAAGCCGAAATCCATATCTTTTGTTATTACTCTATAAAGCCGAAAGTCCCATTGCATCTTTACCCCTTTGAAATTGATTGTTCTTAAGCACTAAAAGCCGATCATCCTTCTTCTCTGAATCGATTTCTCTATTTTGGGTTTCTTTTTGTCGATTTCTTAGAGCCAGTTGACCAGTTGCGTTTTGGTCACTCTTTTTCGGTAAGGATCTCTTTTTAGGCTGATTTCTTTCACTTTTTCTTTCTTGGGCTGTCGAAAATCAAAGGCCATTTACTTTTGACTATTAATGTTAAGATCGAATCTAACATGGTTCATATAGGGATTTCGACAACTTTCAAGGACAGGTGACGATTTTCGGGATTTAATCAAGTAAGGTAAGGGGAGTTGTAGTATTCGGTCAAAGGCCACGTTATCCATTAAGGGTTGGCCGATTCTAACTATGGTATTTTAGGGGGTTTTCGACAGAGATAAAGGAGGAGTCTCTGGATTCAGATCTATTTCAGAAAGGGATAGGCAAATCGTTGTTATCCTTGTTAGCGAGAGTGTCAGTATCGAGAGTGTCATTCTCACTGTTATCAGGTGTGTAACCCCACACTAATTTTCCGATAGATTAATAGTATTAATATTAAGTATGTGATTATGAAAATTTGAGTAACATGGATAAGGGTACTATTCAATGGTACAGTGCAATCAGGTACGTTACCCCCTTAATACTCAGTTAATAATGTTATGAACATTGATATGAAATATGTGTGATTTCGTTATGACTTTGGGGTAAGGTATATTGCATGATATCTGTATGTTTTGTATGATGCATGGGCATATGGGTGATAATGATAAAGGGGAAGTGTTCCGGTGGTTTTTACCACATAATTCGGTGACTTATGTCACATATTATGTATCCGGTGACTTATGCCACATATTATGAATCCGGTGACTCTGTCACATTATCTGGTGGCCATGCCACGATTATAAGGGCGATGTGCAGTTGACTGCAGCGACTGCCTTTGAGGGTGTGTAGCGGATGGAGGGTCGATTTAGTAATCCCCACGGTGTGATTGGCAGGTACGGGTGGTGTGTAGAGGTTGGATATCTAGGTGGGTTCGGGTTGCACTTCCATTTTATATATATATGTGACTTGATATGCTATGATAAGTATGCTATGTTATGGGCCTATGGCCGAATATGACTAAAGATGGGCTTTGCCCGAAATGTTTGAGATAAAGGCTATAATCGATTGGGACTTTGTGTTGGCTGTTACACATTGAGTCTGTTGACTCACCCTTTGTGGGCTAACATTTTGCAGGTGACACTTAGTGCTTTGGACCGGGTCAGCGAGGACTATGTGGTGGCCATGCTCAGCAAAATTTCGGTTTTTCTTATATTGAACTCCTTACGTTTTCTTTAGTATGTTTTCGGGATTTCTTTCGGGTTTGTTCAGTTGTAATAAGGCCACCATTAAACTGTTTTAATTTTGCATTTTAAATTTGTATTCTCATACGATCAACAACAATCAAGTAATTACACATTTTTTTCCAAGCAACTCCAAACATTTTATCACCTAATCAACTTACGGTTTTTAACTTAATAAGTTCTAAAATCCGGCATTTCTTTTAATTTATGAAATATGAAGGAAACGTTTTAATAAAATACAAACATGAACGACAAATTGGGTTCCAACTTGTTTAAATTTCAAACTTCATTTAATACCCGACTTATTTTACTAGAACATGAAACAAAACTAAGTTAAGTTTTTCTGAAGGAACATGTCGGATCCGGTCGAGGCTCGTGGGCCGGGTTTGGGGTGTTTCACACTCTACCCCATTTCCACTTAGGAATCAGAATCGGTTGTAATAGACCAGATGGTACCTGATGTTCAGCTTTAACTCGCTGACAAACTAAACATTTCTAAACAAATTCTGAGATATCTCTTTTCATACCAGACTACCAATAATGTTGCTTCAAATCATGATACATCTTTGTACTTCCCGGATGTACAGATAGGCGACTATTATGAGCTTCATTCAAAAATAGCTGAATCAACTCTGGATTCCTCGAAACACAAATCCGATCTTGAAATCTGAAACAACCATCAACATCAATTCGAAATTCAGAGTCAAAGTTCGAATCACACTGAGCTCGTTTCAATATCATTTCATTATCAACTTTTTGAGCATCACAAATTTGTTGTAAGAACAACGGTTTCGCTTTCATTTCAGCCAAAACTGAACCATCATCAAACAAGTCTAAATGAGCATTCATCGTCTGTAGTGCAAACAATGATTTTCGACACAATGCATTGACAACAACATTTGCTTTACCCGAATGATAATCTATCACAAGCTCGTAATCTCTCAACAGCTCTAACCATCTTCTCTGTCGCAGATTCAAGTCTTTCTGAGTCATCAGGTATTTCAAACTTTTCTCACCGAAAAGATAATGACGCCAAATCTTCAATGCGAACACAATCGCAGCTATCTCAAGATCATGTGTTGGGTAATTTTTTTCATGCAGCTTTAATTGTCTCGAGGCATAAGTTATAACTTTGCCTTCCTACATTAGAACACATCCTAAACCATTCAATGAAGCATCACTATAAATCACGAATTCTTTACCCGATCTAGTTGTACCAAAACTGGAGCTTCAGTCAACAAATTTTTCAGCTGATCAAAGCTTTTCTGACATTTATCGGACCATTCAAATCTCACATCTTTTTGAAGCAATCTAGCCAACGAAGTAGCTATCATCAAGAATCCTTTTACAAACCGACTATAATAACCAGTGAGTCCCAGAAAGCTACGGACTTCAGAGACATTCTTCAGAGATTTCCATTCCAAAATAGCAAAAATCTTACTCAGATAACTCGTATTCTGGAGGCTGATACAATATGTCCCAGAAAACCAACTTCTCGCAACTAGAATTCACATTTACTGAACTTTACATACAATTGCTTATCCAGCAGAGTTCGCAAAACAATACTCAGATGCTCAGCATGCTCAATCTCAGCACGTGAATAAATCAAAATGTTGTCAATGAACACAACAACAAATCGATCTAAGTACGGTCTGAAAATTTTGTTCATCAAATCCATAAAAATAGTAGGAGCATTTGTTAGTCCGAAAGGCATAACTAAAAACTCATAATGCCCGTACCTCGTCCTGAAAGCAGTTTTCGGAATATCTGAATCTTTTACTCGCAACTGAAAATACCCCGATCTCAGGTCTATCTTTGAAAACACGGTGGCTCCTTTCAACTGATCAAATAAATCATCGATTCTGGGCAATGGATATTTGTTCTTTATTGTAGTCACTTTATTCAACTGACGGTAATCAATGCACATTCTCATCGTGCCATATTTCTTTTTCATAAACAGAATAGGAGCACCCCAAGGTGAGAAACTCATCTTGCAAATCCTTTATCTGTCAACTCTTGCAACTGTGACTTTAACTCTTTCAACTCTGTTGGTGCCATTCTGTACAGAGCTATCGAGATAGGAGCCATTCCCGGTAATAGATCAATACCAAATTCAACTTCATGTATCGGAGATAATCCCGGTAACTCTTCAGAAAATACATCAAGGAATTCACAGACAACTAACACTGATTCAACTTTCCTTTCAATTACTTTCGACTCAATCACATAGGCAAAATAAGCTTCATAACCCTTTCTCAAATAACTCTGAGCTTTCAAAACAAATATCACAACAGGTAACCTAGTCAAATCATTAGACTTAACCCGAACTATTTCATCATTCTGACATCTCAAATCAATGGTCTTCCTTTTGCAATTCACAACAGCATCATGCAACGTTAACCAGTCCATACCCAAAATTATATCAAACTCATCAAATGGTAATAGCATCAAATCAACCAGAAAACAAACATCTCGAAACATCAACGGATAGTTCTTGCATACTTTATCAACCCGGGCACTTTTACCTAAGGGGTTCGATACTTTTATAACAAACTCAGTAGACTCTATAGGCAAAGTCTTACTGGATACTAAGTTCATGCATATATACGAATGTGTAGAACCTGGGTCTATCAATGCAATTACAGAAGAATCATAAAGAGTAAATGTACCCGTTATAACATCTGGAGATGAAGCTTCCTCACGGGCTCGGATGGCATAAGCTCTGGCAGGTACTCTAGCTTCAGATCTCCCAACTGAGTTTTTCATAGTTCTCTGACTACCACTGACATTTCTTACATTTTAGGAAGGTCTACCTCTCACTGGAACATTATCAGATCTCGGATTTTGAATGATCTCTTGCTCAATAGACTCTGGGCAATCACGGATGAAATGATCTAACAATCCACATCTGAAACAAGATTGGTCATTCAATCTACAACTACCCGGATGTATTTTACCATAGTGTTTACATTCAGGTTGCTCGGATCAGACATTTCCAACACTGGTCATTGAAGTAGCAGGAGCTTTGAAATTTGACTGTGATCTAGCTCGATCTCTGCTCGAATGCTCCACACTAGCCTTTGATCGACTTTGTTCTCTTTGAATTTCTTTGAAGCAGACTGAAATGTTTCACTCAAAAATCTCTTTCTCACATATCTAGTTTCAAAGTCAGCTTTTCTTTTCTCTTTCTTTAGTGCCTCAGCTTTGCAAGCTCGTTCAACTAGTACTACGAACTCTTTTATCTCAAGTATGCCTACTAACAATTTAATATTCTCATTCAAACCATCTTCGAATCTTTTGCACATTATTGCCTCATTTGATATACATTCCCGAGCATACTAACTTAATCTCACGAATTCTCTTTCATACTCAGTGACAGACATGCGACCCTGTTTTAATTCCAGAAATTTTTTTCATTTTTGATGAATAAATCTCTGATTAATGTATTTATTCACTAATAGGCTACATCTTGTAGCAAGGAAACAACACATTTTATGCACTCTTCAAGATTCAGCGGCATTTCATCAAATACCCGGATAATGTTCTCTAGCCAAAACTCAGCTTTCTCAGCATCATCATCACTATTGGCCCTGAACTCTTCAGCCCCATACTTACAGATTTTGTTGACTGGAGGCTTATTCAACAAATTCAAATTCATAGCTGGAGGTATAGCAGAAGTCTGAGGAGGATTAAGTGGGGGCGGAGGTTGTGAAATAGTCGGATTGTTTCTTACAAACTGAGTGAACCACTCACTCATCATTTGGAAGAAGGCTTGCTTAGCCTCTCCCTCTTGACTGCTAGTAGCTGGTCTCGAATTAGATGCTGCTATCCCTTGGGCGGGAGCAGGCGCATTGCTTTCTACATCATCAGCTACGGCTCTTTCGGGATCTATTACTATACGATAAACACATTTTATACGTCAGGATTCATACACTATCACATTTCATATATATGGCATGTATAGCTAGACTTTCAGACGCTACTTTAGTTCGAGAATTGACTGAACCGTAGCTCTGATACCAATCAAATATAGCACCCCTAACCCTTAACCATCGCCTGTCTAGGGTTAAGAGGCATTACCAGACAGTCAGAAACTTTTACGGACATTTCAAAACATAATTCAACAAATCACATCAAAGTGTCCCTTAAATAGGTCTTTGAGACCTTAAACATGCTTTAGAATAGGGCCGGGACTAAATCGAACACAAACGGAAATTCTCAGAAATTTAAAAATTTTTCAAAGTTACAGAGGTCACACACCCGTGTGTCTAAGCCGTGTCAAAACAGGACATACATACTGACTCGTGGACACGCCAGTGTGCTTCACCCGTGGTCGCTACTGACTTGCACCATACGGCCAGTCACATGCCCATGTGTCCAGCCTGTGGTCGCTTCTGACTTGATCCACACGGCCAGTCAAACGCCCATGTGTCTTGCCCGTGGTCGAGTCTGACTTGTTTTGAATTTCAACCACAAGGGACACAGTCGAGCCACACGACCGTGTGCTCAACCGTGTGGGCAATTATAGGCCGTTTTCAAGGCCAAAATGCCACCCACACATTGGGATATCCCTACAAGCAACATACCAATTCAATTCATGCCAAAATAACCCACTTTTCCAAGCATTCAGAGGCATCTCAAGCATACCATTTTAAACAACATTTAACTCAACTTATTCACAAGCATTTCCAGTCATGATTCATTCAAAAACCTACCATTTCAACATAGTCATCATTCATCAAACAATATACTCACTTAGCATCAATAAGCTTACCATTACCTTGACCATTTCATACCCATAGAACTATACCATAACCAAACATCATAAGAAGACTCTTCATTCATTACACAACCATTTAACTAGCCATATCACATGGCTATCCACATATTTCAAACATAACTTAAGGTTACTAGCCTATACATGCCATACTTTAGTATATACATTTTCAAAATGGTACCAAAATAAAATTGAGTAGTGTGATGACGATCCTCAACGATTCCCGGAGCCTTCAGTAGCTTTAACGATCTATAAAACAAAGAAAACACACATGAAGTAAGCTTTCAAAAGCTTAGTAAGCCATATACAAACAAACTTAATATAAAATGCACATAGCCACATTAATACAATAACATTAGTGTTTCTCATTTGCAAAATTTATCACATATCATTTGGCTCATTTGTTTAGCCATTACTTACCCACATTCAATAGCTCAAAGTATCACTTTACTCATAACTCATTCAAGCTTGTATCACATATTATCTCATCAAATCTATTCACATATTCACATTAGTAAACTTATTTGAACACTTACCTGAATCATTTAAACATTTCACATAGACATTCATTTCTCGGACTTGCCCATTGGACTATTCGAAACTAAATAGGATACTCAGAATGCTCGAAATAGTCATACAATGCCAATGTCCCAGACGTGGTCTTACATGTAACCAAATATCGATGCCACTATCCCAGATAGTTTCTTAGATGAATCAATATGATGCCAATGTCCCAGAAATGGTTTTACACGTAAACTCATATCGATGCCAATGTCCCAGACATGGTCTTACACGAAATCTCAAATCAATGCCAACGTCCCAGGCGTTGTCTTACATGATATCACATATTGGAAACCTATGTCATGACATATGTAATCCTATCTATTCCTAGATTTGTACGAGACTTCTTGGTCTTAGATACACTATCAATGTTATCTCGAATTCTATGTACATAACATCTCGAGCATGATCAACACAAGCTAAATTTCATATATGCCTCAATTCAAATGGATTTATTTGTATATCGACTTACCTCAGATTCGATTAACGTACGGACTCAACTATTCGATCACTTTCGACTTTTCGCGATCTAAGTTTGTTTTCTTCAATTCTTGTTCTATACATATTCAATTTTAATCCATTTATTCACCAAATCATTCAATTCAATCCAAAAACACATATTTAGGGTAATTTACAAATTAGCCCTCACATTTTCACATTTTGACATTTTAGTCCTTATTTCACAAAATCACAAAATACACAAAATCTCAATACACCCATTCTTAGCCGAATTCTCATGTAGTCCATACAAGTCCATAAATTTTATTTATTTCACAATTTAGTCCCTCAAAATATTATTTTCTCAATTAAGTCCAAAATACTCAAAATCATCAAAACTTCAAAGACAAAACATGTTAATCTAACACATATATTTCATATTTCACCATCAAACATCACAAAACTCATATGTTCATCAATGGAACATTACAAAATATTCATCAATTCACAAAATTGAAGCATGCGTTTCAAAGTACTCGAAGCAGCGATTACGAAAACGTAGAAATTATAAAAAACTGAAGCAAAACATACCGTGAATCAACCAAAAATGTGTCAAACTGTAGCTTGTTCTTTTTCTTTTCTTTTCTCTTGATATTCAGCCAAAGATGATAGGAAAATGACCATTTTTCATGCTTTTGTTTCATTTAATTAACATATTATCAAATTTACAAATTTACCCTTTATTATTAACGTATAATACTTATAATATACAAGCCCATAACCGTCCACTACTATGTTTAGTGGTCTAATATCCATTTAAGGACTTCACCTTTAATAAGCCTTGCCAATTCAACACCTTAACATATAGAATGTCACTTTTACCTTTTATGCAATTTAGTATTTTTCTTTAATTAAGCACACAAATGGAAAAATTAAGTCATGAAACTTTCACACATGCTTAATCACATACAGTAGTTACAGAAAGTAATATTAAATTATTTTTTCTAACTCAGACTTATGGTCCTGAAACTACTGTTCCGACTAGGGTATAAACCGAACTGTTACAAATTCGATCTTATCTTAGGCGTGAATTGGTTAAAGGAACATCGAGTTAGCCTAGATTGTGATACGAAGCGGGTTACTCCGAGGACTTTGAAGGAAAAGTGTAACACCCCTATCCCATGTCCGTCGCCGAATTAGGGTTAGGAGCGTTACAGAACATATCGAAAAGCATCAACAGAATTTCACACATTCATTCATCATTCTCAAGAATGAGGTCCCTTAAAACGGTCAACGAGACCTTAAGCATGCTTACTAATTGAGTCGGGACTAAACCGAAACACAAACAAAATCTCATGGAAAATTTAAACTTTTCTAAAATACAGGGGAGACACGCCCGTGGGAGGAGACCGTGTGCCCTCCACGGCTTCTAGACACCCCCGTGTGTCCATCCGTGTCTATATACTGGCTATACCAACACGGTCACTAGGCACGCCCGTGTGCCATGGCCATGTGCTACTAGGTCATACACTGACTTCACCACCACGGCCATCAAGCACGCCCGTGTGCCATGGCCATGTGTTCTTAGCTAGCTACTGACTTGTACCCCACGGTGAGTTGACACCCCCGTGTCGAGGCCGTGTGCTACCAAACTACATCTTGCTATTCACCCACGATCTTTAGGCACGCCCGTGTGCCACGACCGTGTGACATTATAGGCCATTTGCAAGGCCAAAATGCCACCCATAAGGGTCAAACCTACAAGCCATTTTTACCAAGACATCTCATACACATATAACCACCAAAAACATACCAAAATAGTCATTCAAACCATGCATTCAATACTAATTCCAACCATGACAACTTCAAAGACTAAATCTTATCTCATCACAAGCATAATTCATGCATTTGCTTACCCAAAAACTTAACCATATTATGGACCAATTCATCATGCTAAAACAAGCTCCACATAACATAGTCTTTCATGCATATTTCCATTTCATGACTAGCCAAAACACAAGGTCATTTCGCATAGCAAAACTTATGACCTAAACTAGCTTATACCAAAATGCTAGCCTATACACGCCATATCTAACATTATACATTTCAAAAGTGTACCAAAATGAATTTATTATTGTGATGACGATCCGTGATGGTCCCGAGCCCTCAATAGCTTTGACGACCTATAAAACATAGTAAACACACACAGAGTAAGCTTTCCAAAAGCTTAGTAAGTCAATATACAAACAAACTTAGCATAAAATGCATATATTGCAAATAGATACATAGGCACATTCCAATCATTTAGCATATATCACAATTATGCTTTGTTTCACATATTTGTGGCCACATTTGCCACATTCATCATTTTATGATTCTCGTTCTCACATTTAAGCATACACTTCTTCTAGTCCAAGTCGTATAGGTACTTACCTTTTTATACACACTTGTATATATATACCAGACGTACCTGAGACAAACATTCATTCACTTATTTGATCATGGCTCGGATTCACAATTCATATCACAGACTTGCCCGTTGAACTGTAAGGAATTTAGTAGGATACTCAGAAAGCTCAAAATAGTCATACAATGCCAACTTCCCAGACGAGGTCGTACATGCACTCGGATATCAATGCCACTGTCCCAGATAGGGTCTTATACGAATCAAAACAATGCCGATGTCCCAGACATGGTCCGATGTCCCAGACATGGTCTTACACGTAAGGATCATAACGATGCCAACGTCCTAGACGTGGTCTTTCACGTAATGCTCATATCGATGCCAACGTCCTAGACGTGGTCTTAAACGAGTCTCAAATCAACTCCAACGTCCCAGACGTGGTCTTACATGATAAAACAGAACAGATACCTATGTCATGACATAGCTAATCCTATCTATTCCTAGGTTCGTACGGGACTTCTCGGACTTAATCACTATATCGAACTTATCTCGGAATTCATATTCATAACTTCTCATAAGCATTCAATATCATCATTAATCATATGAACAATTTCAATTGCATACATATACATTTTTTTGCATAGTGGCTTACCTCAGATTCGATATGTCGGAATGAAAACGGCTACTCGGTTATTTTCGCTTTCCTACGATCTAAGTTTGTTTTCCTCGGTTCTTGATCTAAACATATTCAGAACTAATCCTTTTATTCACTAATTCATTCAATTCAATCCATGGACACACATTTAGGGCTATTTGCAAATTAACCCTCATATTGTACACTTTATCAATTTAGTCCTTTTTCTCAAATCATCAAATTCACAAAATCCACACATACACATGCTTAGCCGAATGCATATACATCTCATACAAGTTCATATTTTCCATCAAATTTGCTATTTAGACCCTCAAGTTACCATTTTCTCAATTTAGCCCTATTTAGCTAAATTCATCAAAACCTCAAGAACAAAACCTGTTCATCTAGCTCAACTCTTTCATTTAACACCATAAAACATCACAAAACTCAACATATCAACAATGGCATCTCACACAAACATTATCAATTCTTCAAATTGAGACATGGGTTTTGTAGCCCTCAAAGCAACGATTTCAAAAACGTAAAAATTATCGAAAACTAACCGAAAACATACCTTGAATTTAGCTTCAAATGGCCGAATATAACAAAGCCTTTCTTTTCTATTTTTTTTTTGTTTTTTTCGATGGAAGAATGGATGAACAACAATCCATTTTCATGCCTTATTTTACTAAAATAAACTTAGTAATTGATGTACAAAAATGACCTTTAATAATAATATTCATAACACAAAATATCAAGGTCATTCATGACATTAACCATCCACTAACATGATAATGGCTTAATTGCCATTTAAGGCCTTCAGCTTTACAAAGCCACAACACTTAGGTACTTTAACAAATAGCATACAAATTCCACATTTAATGCAATTCAATCCTTTTGTCAAATTAAACACACAGACGGACAAATTAACTTACGGAATTTAGCACATGCTTGAACACTCATCAATGGCACAGAAAATAATATTAAAATATTATTCAGACTCAGATCCGTGGTCCCGAAACCACTATTCTGACTAGGGTATAAATCGGGCTATTACAAAAAGAGATAGTTATGATCAGTGAGCGTCGAGGTTACTTGTCTAGTGTGATATCTACTTTGGTGGTTGAGAAATTGGTTTGTAAAGGGTGCGATGCGTATTTGGCATATATTCTAGATACGAAAGCTAACGAGTCAATGTTAGAGAGCATCTGTGTTTAAAGGAGTTTTGAGACGTCTTTCTGGAAGAATTGCCCGGTTTACCTGTAACACCCCAAAATATGACCTAGGATTTTAAGGGGTATTTTAAGAATTTTAGCCTTAGAGTGTTCAGAGTTTTACAACATGGTTTATTGGTAATGTTTTTTACTATGGTTTTTAGAAAATTAAATCAAATTTTTAAATGATTTGTAAATAGCTTTAATTTTGAAAATAGGATTGATTTGTAAAAGAGTCAAAACTTAGAGTTTTTAAGAGACAATTAGACTAGATTTTAAAATCCAACATAAAATCCCCCATTTATAACTCTTTTTTCACATTAGTCTTTTCCGTCTTCATGCTTTAATCGTCCCTTGCTCCAAAAGCTTCTCTCTTCCACTTTTTGTTATTCAAACCCTAATTCAATTGATTTCCATCATTCCCAAAGCGTTAAATCTTCATAAACCTTCAAGAAAACAACTTAGAATTCCATAGATTTCATCATCTTCTTCACGTGTGGGTTTTTCGGGTTTTTGACAAAATTCCATTTTTTCTTCAAACTAAGGTAACCATTCATCTTTCTATTAGTTTTTAATATTATCTAGTCTTTTAAATGAAATTTTTAGCCATTAAATTGTATGTTTTAAATAAATACCAAAATTTGGGTCATAAATGATGGATTTCAAGATTTTGAGTAAAAACGTGGTTTCAAAGTGTTTCAATTAGTTTTGATATAATTAAGAGGTTTCTAAACTTATTTTGAAGTTTCATTAAAGATTTCTTGAGTTTTAATGAAATTTTGGAAAATAGTCATAAACATGTCAAAAAAGTCGATACCATGAATTAAGTATTTTATTGTAGTTTATAGGTTGGGAATTAGTCGTAGGTGAATAATTAGTTGAATAGAATTCATTTCAAGCAAAAAGATTAAGTATACACCAAGATATTTTGAATTTTAAGTTTTCAATGTCAAAGGTTTCGTTTACTTGAGAACCTAGCTTAGGCTTGTGTTTTTAGATTGCTTGATGAGAGTCTTTGGCTAAATGTTAATTTTCTTGTTGTGTGATTTACTTTGTTAAAGAATTGGAGTCTATAGGACCTTCTTCGAGCATGGCAAAAGGCAAGGAAAAGCTAGTTTAAGCTTTCGGTTCTTCAGCGAAAGCGTAATCGATGATTATTTGGAATTGTTGCTAGTAGACATGATTCATAATGTTAATTGAGAGCTTAGAAATAGCCTAAATCCCTATCCTAAGTTCTAAATATAAGCTTTCTATTTCCCTTATTTTATTTTCAGTAAATTATGTGATTATGAGAATATTTATGGATTGATTATTATTATGCGATATTGTGATATGAGACATGTGTGATGACTATTGTGAATTGCATTGTGTTGTAGGCATATTAAATATGTTGAACAATAGTAATGATGTTGTGTTAGCAATATAAATGTGCAGCAAAAGTGTACAAAAATCGATAAGTACGTATGTGTTGAATTATGGAATGTAATGCTAATGTAATAGGTTATGTATGTGATAAACTAATTTTAATGCAATCATATATGGTTGGATACATGATGGCTCAATGAGCATTATTGTGGCACTTTAAGTGCAATTAAATGTGAATTCAATAAGCATGCGTTATGTACAAGTTTGTGATGTGAATTCCTGAATATGAACAGAGATTATGTGCATTATATTAGCAATTAACATTGTGTAATTGTGGATATTTTGGCCTTGTGACCTTATGAGACCATTGGATATAGTTGGCATGCCATAGGATTGTGAGTACTCACCTATATGTGTTTTTTGATTTGGTCGTTCAGGCCCTGGGACATGTTGGAGAGATAAGGGAATGTGGGCTAAGCTCCATTCAATGGGACATGTTTGGTGTGTTGGAGAGTGTTATCTTTATGCTTCACTTTTGGGATATGTTCGACTCTATGAGTCATTTGGTGTGCTGGAGATTCATGTATCCAATGTGTGGTGATAGAGCCCACTTTTATGTTTCATAGCCTCAAGTGCCAAATTATCTTAAAATGTATATATGTGTAATGTGATGTATGCCTAAATGAGTATGTGGTTGCTACTCAAATTATCATTTAAATGTGATCTTATATGTTGTAATAATATGATGTGAGATGGATACAAAAACATGTGAATAATATGCTAAATGAGTCGATTTAAGTTTCATGAAAATGTTAGTATGCTCTTATAGAAAATTGTGTATGTAATTGTGGTTTGGATCATTTCCATTTAACTTATGAATGCATGTGAATATATCAACTAGACTTGTGGGTTATTAAAGTATGTATGTAACGCCCAAAAAATCCTTTATAATTATTCTCGTATGTTTGTGACACAATTGTATGTCTGCTTCAGTGGTTAAGTGTTCTGGGAAGTGTCTAAGTGGTCCCAAGTTCAAGCCTTAGCTTGGGCAAATTTTTTTTAATTGAGTAAACCCCTATCTCTAGCCAGTAGGCTTATAATTAAATGTTGGTAAAATATGTCAGAATGGGCTTGTTGGTCTGGTGGTTGAGTGGAGAGTAAATAAGCTGGAGGTCTGGAGTTCGAGTCTTTGTGCAAACAAGGGATTATTTTGCTACCTGTGCCGTGTAGGAATTTTAGTTTAGCCGAAATACTATAGTGTTTGAATGAGGGTTGAATTCGGTTGTTATGAAGATTGCGGTGGATGATTTGGAGAGAGTTTAAGGGTTATTGGAAGTGTAATGGACGGTTTTAGGAGGGAAGTTAGGGATATGGGGTGACAGTTAAGGGATTAGAGGGGTTTACCAAAAATCTGATCACTTCTTTTCTTTTCCAATTTTGGCTTTGGCATTGGTTTTCTCTCAACTTTTCCTATCAACTATTCTTCTTCCGTGGTGTCGAATATTGCTGTGATTTTCGGCTATTTTCTTTTCCCCTCTCCTTTCTTCTTTTATCTTTTCTCTTGGTTCTGTCGATTCCCTTATTTCCTTTTTACTGCCGATTTCTCTTGTTTCCTAACCTTCTCCTTGTTGTTGCAACTTGTCATCTCCATTGTGCTTTCGTATGTTGGTGGTAAGTTTCATAATTATGGTGTATTTTGGTTTATGGGTTCTTGGCAATAGGTCGACTGTTTCATTAATGAAGGTTAAGGGCTGGAGCGATTCAGCTAGTGTTGGAGCGGTGTGGTTCTACTGTTACTCGCTTAGTAGGTAAGGTGGTTGTGTTTGTGAATTAGGGGAAGCTTTTCCTTTCTTTTGGTTATGAAGTTGTAATATACTGTTAACATTGGGTCTTTCAGAATTGGCAGCGGCGAATTATGGGAGTGGTGACCTATCTTGTTCGGTTTCGCTGTGGGGTTGCTTGGGTTTGAAGGTAGGTAATGAATGGATTGAACGAATCATTGTCAATGTTTTGGTTTCGAATTAACTACGAATTAGGACTGATTGTGGGGTTTGTTTGTCGACCATAGGTGCTGGTGATCTCGGAAGTGCTTTTACGTCACAAACAAACCAGGTGTGTAAACACGACTCTGGAAATGGAAATCGGCGAAAAGCCGGAAAGCTTGAAAGTCGACGCCACACGGGCGTGCAGCTGCCCGTGTGGTAGGCCATGTGAGTGGACACGGGCGTGTGATCGACGGGGCAGGCCATGTGCAATTCATGGCTGGGCCGAATTGAGCCGTGTTGGCCCCACGATCATGTGGGCCTCACAAGGATAAACCATACGGGAGTGTGGGATTATTGGGCCAAGCCATGTGATCCACACGGCTAAGGCCATTTTGGGTCTTGTGGACCACATGGCAAAGTACATGGGCTTGTGGGCCCATTTTCACTATTTTGACTCTAAGGTTGCACGGCTCGCCCAAGTCTACTGTGGACCTACTGTAGTGTCGGTAAGATTACCTAGATCCCTAATTGATTGAATGACTATTATATCCATGTACTTTATATAGATACATGTACGACTGTATTTTGAGCATGCTGTTAAAACTGTACTGAATACACATATGATACCATGATTTGGCATGACATGATTGTATGATGCATTGCATGGGTATGGGTTTATATGGGTCGAAGGAAGTGTACTAAAAGGCTTCAAGCCTAACTTACTGGCAGCTCAGCTACAAACTACTGTACAGTGCCGCATTTGGAACTTTTTGGAGCGTAGGGATGGGTGGGTTGATTATATCCCCACATGGAGTGCAGGGTTGGACGGAGATGGAGTGTAGAGGCTGGCTGGGTAGGACTTGTAAACTGCATAATTTGATACTGTACTGATTACTGATTACTGATACTGTAATTGGCCAAGGCCCAAATGCATGACTGCCTTTGTATTAAGATGGGCTAAAGCCCAAACTGATACTGTCACTGATTCTGAAAAGGGCTTAGGCCCAGACTGTGATTACCTTCTGTCTATCTGTTTCCTTTATATGGGATTACACACTGAATTTTCGAAAACTCACCCTTCTGATTTGACTGTACAGGTAACCCCCAGACATAGGCGGATCGATATGGCGGAGGACTTCGAGGTGGCCACACGACCTAAATTATTCGATTAGTACTTAATAATGATTTTTAATTTTATTTTGGGATATTTTACTATAATAATGGCCTTTTTTGGATTTTCATGGTTAATTTGGGATTTCTGTTTTTTTTTTATTTCCAACTGCTAGTAGTAGGGTTAATCGGGTTTCAAAAAGAATCAACCATTTTAACAAAATGCACTCAAATACGGAAATTGATTTACAAAGCTTCCGCAATTAGTGACGTTTTGAAAATTAGCAACGTTTTGAAAAAGAATAATTTTGTGATAATGAACTACGTTTGAAAATTAACGGCGCATCCTAGAATTTACACAAGATTTTGTATGGAGGTTAAAGATAAAAGAGGTTTTTACGAAAACTCATTTATTTCGAAAAACACTATCATGTGACATCGCCAGATTCGGCCATAACATCTAGGTCGGGTTTGGGGTGTTACAATGTATTCGCTGTTGAGTCTTGATGAATCATTGTTAAATGAATTATATATAAGGGAGTTGAGTGTAATTGCATGTAGGAGTAAATGTTAGTTTTATGATTTAATGAAATGTGAATATGATATTTAGACTTGATTAGAATATGGTTGTGAACGTGTTGTAGTATGCTCTTGTTTAACCTTTGATATTTTGTGTACACTGTGGTTATTCTGAGCATTCACTAAGCTTGTTAAGCTCATCTACTCATTTCTTAAAACCCTTGCAAAGTAGTTAAGTGTCGGTGTGAGCGGTATGGTTCCAAGGGGTGATCCAAACAAGTGCTTTTTCCATTATTTCGTAGGTGTTATTGTTATTTGTTTTTGTTTTGGGAATAAGGCAATGTGGTAGACTTTTACTGATATTTTTCATGATGTTTTGTATGCATCCATAGACTATTTGTTCCTAAGTTTATGAGATTTGTTTCGTATTATGTTGATTATTATTTGGACTTACTTTCAATGTTTGAGACTATTATTACGATTGTTTTGACGTTTATTTGATGACGATATGATAGCATGATGGATTTCTAACACCCCTAACCCATATCCATCACTAAAATAGGGTTACAGAGCATTATCGTAAAAATAAAACATTTAAACATACATTTCATACATTATCATAAACACATTATAAAACAATCATTCACGTACATATCATTCCATAATCGAGCCCTCGAGACCCTAAAATTACCTTAAAAGCGATTCGGGACTAAATTGGAAACAATTTGGAAAGTTTAGAAAAAAGTTACGAAATTTACAAAACAGAGGTTACACGGCCATGTGGTTAGGCCGTGTGCCTCACACGGCTGAGACACACGCCTGTGTCTCAGGCCATGTAACATGAATTTGCCCCAAATCAAGCCATTTCCTACATCAAATCATGCATCTATATAAAGACCTTTAGTGCACATTATCAAGGCATCAAAATCTTACCAAAACATATATATAGTGACCAATTTAATGGTCCCAAATCAATCAACCAATATGCCAATCAAGGCACCTCAAATGCAAACATTTAAACTTACTTAAACATGCATTTATTTGATCACATTTCCATCATCAAACCTAGTTCAACTACTAAAAATATCATACCACAAATATGACAATAAATATTCCATTACAAAACATGCCATTTGAGCCATTCAAAACATGCAACATGATATAGTCACAATGACACAAACTAACAAGGCATCAAATTTACCAACATAGTTAACTTACATAAAGTATACTTACCAAATCACCTTCAAACCATTTTCAAACATAATAACGTAGATGTCACAAGTAACCATTTTCAAACTATCATCAACATGCCAAGTGAATCATATCAACAAGCACTTTAAAGTAATCAACATCACATGATTTGGTAAGGTGTCAAGATGTACCAAACCGATATAGCTTTCCAAAGCTTACACATACCAAAACATCATTAACACATGATACGAACTCATCTCGTGATTGATTTGAGTCGTTTGTTGCCCGATCGCGAATTTGAGTAAAAATGGATCGTTTCAAACAAACAATGGCTTGTCAAAGAAAAGGCTTAAAGAAAGAAGAAGATGGCTTAGAAATTAGTAACAAAAAGGTTTAACAAACAAAAGATAAATTTACTAAGGCCGAAAATAAGCCAACAATACTTGTAATATCCTGGAAATGGGCTTATGCATTTATGCTTAATTATATGAAATAGCATGTCTTATGTGTTATGGATGTGTTGTGTGCATTTTTAGAACTTTGGAAATGTAAGGAAATGTCTTAGGAATTATTACGTTTTTAGCTTAGAAAGAGGAAACTAAAGCAAGGTGGCCTTAAGAGAAATAGTAGTGAGAATAAGATACACAAATGGGCTTGGAAATGTGGCAAAGAGGCACTATTTAAGGGCCTATCAAGTGACGCCCATACATGTGCTAATGGTCCTGAGTTCGAGTCGCGTGGGAGGCAAAATTTTAAGGCTTTTTATTTTTACTGTGACGTCAATAAGAAGGGAGCAGGGGGACGGCACTAAGGCTAATTTTTAGGAGTTTTTATCCCTTTTATTTTGAGAGATAAATGATGGATAAAATGGTGGATTATTTCTTTTTATTTTATTAAATCTAGATGAGGTGATAAGAGGAGAAAAATGAGGGATGAGGGAGCATGTGATGGCCGGCCAAGGGGACTCTCTTGGTGTATTTTCGGCCAAGGAAGGCAAGCAAGGCCATTCTTCGTATTTCCTTTTCCTTTCTCTGGAGTCTCTGCCGAATTCTTTTGCTAATATTCTCTTCCTCTCTTCTCTTGTCAAAACCGAAAGTAGAAGTCTCCTAGCCATTATCGATTTTATTCTATCTAATCCTCAATACCTCCTCTCTTCTTTTCCTTGTGAATGCCGAATCTCATGCATTGGTGGCCATAGCCGAATACTCAAAGTAGTCTTAGCCGATTCTTCATAAGCCTTAAGCCGAATTTCTTTGAGGGTTAAGCAAAGGTGCAATCGACTACATCATTAAGGGGTAAGATCAAAATTCGATTTCTATACTTTTTCTTAGGCTTGTCGAAATCAAGTTATTAACCTTATTAGTGATCTTTGGCCGAAACACTGAAAGGTTCTTCGGGATTTCTGCCATTGTCGACAACTTCATAAGCCAAGTGACAAGTTTCGGGATTTGACCTATCAAGGTAAGGGTATAAGCGTTCGGCCGAAGGCCATTTGTTATGTCCATTAAGCAATTGAAAATCGGATCTAACATATGTGTATAGGGCTGTCGACATCTCCATAGCCAAGAGATTGTTTTCGGGATTTAGATCCACAAGGTAAGTCCATAGGTACATTCGGCCAAGGCCTTAATTTATGGTTAAGATCTATTTCTTATTTGTTTAAAAAGCCGAAACTAACATGTGACGTGATCAAATGTTTGGCCGAATGCAAGAAGGAATACAACAAAGTTTCGGGACTTGATTCTTAAGTCAATCGGTAGCAAGGTAGGTTCTAAGTGTACTAATCCTACTGGGATTTGGATTTATAGCCGAATAGGCTTTGTGCTAACATATTAAGGTTGGTCGAATATAGGGATTTAAGATCTAAGGCTTTAGATCGAATTTCGGGATTTGGATTGGAAGCCTTAAGCGAATCAGGTGTGTACCCCACACTATCTTTTAATAAAATTTATGGCAATACTTAATATGAACATGCTTATAAGAATGTGAATATGGCTAAGTACCATGTTACGGTACACAATACTAAGGTTCGTTTTCCTACTCCTACTATGAGTATGAAATGATTTGTTATGCCATGAATGTGAACATGAAAAGAATGTGAAACAAGGCATTGTACTACATAATATGTATGACATGGGGCATATGGGATATTATAAAAAGGGGAAGTGAAAGTGGTGACTTAAGACCACGATAAGTGAATGTGGTGACCTAAGACCACGATATCTGAATATGGTGTCTCATGACACGAAATATGTATCTGGTGGCTATGCCACGAATTTTATAAGGGCGATGAGCACGTCGACTGCAGCGACTGCCTTCGATGGTGTGTAGCGGATGGAGGGTTGACTTAGTAGTCCCCACGGTGTGCAGGTTGGTATGGGTGATGTGTAGCAGATGCATATAGGTTTGGGTTCGGGTTGCATCATTATTTCCTATCTGTTATATGAATGTGTATGTGATATGATAATGTATGCCTGAATTGTTAAATTTTAGTGTTGGTTACACATTGAGTCTGTTTGACTCACCCCGTTGGGGAATATTTTCTTCCAAGCGATGATCAGTGATGGACCGGGTCGGCAGGAGCTTAGTGGTGGCCATGTGAAGTTTAGATTTTACTTTGTTTTGGACTCTTTTATTTTAAGTATTTTGAATTTCATTTTGGGGATTTATTTGATGTAATAAGGCCATAGTTGAACTACTTTATTTTACTTTTATTTATTATGTTACAAATTTTTTTTTTATCAATTAAAAGATTAAGTAAATTTATTTTAAAAATAAACTCTAAGTGTTTGTCACCAAAAATAAAGGGTTTCCAATATAAAATAAACTTGTTTTCAACTCGGGCCCAACCCAAAAACAATCTTTCTCTCAAAACACATAGATTTTCCAAAGTAACAAAAGAATTTTGAACCGGTTTACGTTGAGGAACATACCAGATCCGGTCAAGGCTCGTGGGCCGGGTGTGGGGTGTTTCAGCTTGGTATCAGAGCCCAGTTTTAAACTCTCGGCCTTGGGTTTAAGGCCCAAAACATTTTCAAAAATTAAGCCCAAAAGAATTTTTGTGAAAGAAGTAGGTTTTTCTGGCATGGCACCTAAGTCTCCAACCCGAAGTCCACCAGGTAAGTACCCCTATCTCTTGTGTGAATTATATTATGAATAGAAGGGTAGAAATGGAATGGAACGTAGATTAGCATGATAAGTACTCGAACTATAGGATTAGGTTACCCCAACAACTACATAAGACTTAATTGCCTAATTAAACAAACCTGTGTCTAAGTCGCCGAGTTAGGGTGTGGCAACCTTTGTGCGCATGTCTAGGATTGGTATTCGGTGGGAGCTTGGTACTTAAGCAGTCTGCGTGACTCACCTCCTCTCCACTCGAATCCTACCTGGTGCGTAGCTTCGGTTCACCCTAACCAAGAGGACTTATTCATGGGCTAAACCCCTAGCTAAAACCCGAAAGGGACTAGCTGTGTTTTTTTATGGAAACCCTAGTTTTAAAACTCTTAAAATTACCCTTTTGAATTGCAAACACGATTTCATAAAATTTTCTGAAATATTCTTGATTTATGAAAATTACTAAAATACCCCTATTTGCAAAATTACGAAAATGCCCTTGGTTTCCAAAATGACCATTTACCCCCGGTTTCAATAAAATTTTCTTATTTTGTAAAAGTATCCAAAAACCCTATTTTTCGAAAGTCCAAAATACCCCGATTTTAAAAAAAATTTACGAAATTACCCCTAGTTTACCAAAATTACCAAAATGACCCTGTTTTCCAAAATTTTGACCATACCTTTGATTTGGAAAATCTTTCTTCCAAAATACCCATGAGTTTGGAAAATTTTGAAATGACTTTTGTAATTTTCAAATTGACCCCGATTATTTACCAAAATACCCCTGTAGGACAAATGACGAAAATACCCCTGGGGTAGGAACGGACAAAAATATCCGAAGAGTGAATGTGTATGGGAGATACTATGGAATGGATGTGCTTTTCTGTGAATTAGGATAGAAGACTTGAGACTTTGAATGATCGAAAGAATCTCTATTAAGCTCTTTCCATAAAATTCTTCGCGAATAATCAGTGGAACAAGGACTAATTCATAAAATTTCTTAATCAGATTAAAGCACAATCGTTAGATATGAGTTCTAGAGGACGCGATCGTCGTAGACGCGGTAGAGGAAGAATGACTGTGTCGGAACCCGTTAGATCGGGTCAAGGGTCTGACAATGAGGTACCACCGCCACCACCACCCCCAGCTGTTGGTGTTGAGCAGTAAGCTCAGACGGGGGATGATGCTGTATCGCAAGCTGTGCTGCAAGTTCTGAAAATGGTGGCTGGCGCGGGTGGAAATATGGGAGCTCGGAAATCTGTACCCGAGCGACTCCGAGCCAATGGGGCTGAAATGTTTCGAGGAGTATCTGGTGTGGCACCCAGTACAGCTGAATATTGGTTGGAAGCAACGGAACGGATTATGGATGAGTTGGATCTAACCCTTGAGGAGAAGCTGAAAGGAATGGTGGCACTGCTACGCGATGAAGCGTATCAGTGGTGGCTCACAGTTCGGGATGGTGCCACAGCTGAGGATCTGACTTGGGAATATGTTAAGGCAACATATCAAAAGAAGTATGTTGGAACCAGATATACTGATGCGCAGAGGAAGGCTTTTCTGGGGCTGGTTCAAGGGAACAAGCCCGTAGCTGAGTACGAAGCTGAATTTCTAAGGTTGAGCCGGTATGCTCGAGGAGTAGTGGCTACGGAGCATGAGCACTGTGTCTGGTTTGAGGACGGATTAAGGGATGACCTGAGGTTGTTAGTCGCTCCACATCAGGAACGAGAATTTTCTGCATTAGTGGAGAAAGCTAAGATAGCTAAAGGGATTAGGAACTCTGTACGGCAGCACTCGGATCGGAACAAGCAGAAAAGAGGATTTGGGTCATCTGGATCATCTGGGAACGTTCAGAAAAGGCCTAGAGTTTATGGGCCGCGAGGGCAGCAAGCTGGTACTGGAGGGCAATATCGTACTTATGATCAATGTGGGAAGAAACATTTAGGAGAGTGTTGGAAAAAGACTGGAGGATGCTTTAGGTGTGGGTCCAAGGACCATATGATTAAGGATTGCCCTTTGAGGCCAGATGGAAATCGACCAGTGGCTCAGAATGTTAATCAGGCTGGTAGAGGTGGTCAGCAACCTCAGCGAGGCCGTGGTCCGAATGGCCGAGGTAATGGCGCTGGAAGAGGACGTGGAACACCTGGTAGAGGTGCTAATAATACTGAGGCAAGGCAACCGGGCTTGGTATATGCAGTTCACCGTAGGGAAGATGGAGACGCGCCGGACGTCATAACCGGTACGTTCCTTATTTTTGGCAAGCCCTATTTTGCTCTGATTGATGTGGGCTCGACCCATTCATATGTTGCATGTAGAGTAGTGGAAACTCTAGACATAGTCTCTAAACTTTCTGATAGGGAGATGACTGTAGTAAGCCCATTAGGTCAAACTGTAGTGGTGAGTAAGATCTTTCGGAAAGTGCCTTTAGAAACTCAAGGCATAGTATTTTCTGCCGATTTGATGGAACTTCCCTTCGGAGAATTCGACCTCATACTTGGTATGGACTGGCTTGTGGAACATCGGGCTATGTTGGACTGTGCAGCTAAGCGAATGGAATTAAGGACCCCGGAGGATGAGGTAGTCATTATGATAGGAGAAAGAAGAAACTACTTGTCTAATGTAGTTTCGGCACTAAAGGCTGAAAAGATGGTTCGTAAAGGGTGCAAGGCGTTTTTAGCCTTCGTAAGTGCGTTAGATGGAAAGGAAGAAGGTGTCAATGGAGTTAGAACGGTAAGGGACTTTGAAGATGTGTTTCCAGAGGAATTACCTGGAATACCCCCAGATAGGGAGGTGGAGTTTGGAATTGATCTGTTACCGGGAACAGCTCCTGTGTCAATCGCCCCATATAGAATGGCACCAAAGGAGTTGGTGGAGCTCAAGGCTCAAATTCAAGAGTTACTTGATCGTGGGCTTATCCGACCCAGTGTGTCTCCATGGGGAGCACCGGTCTTGTTTGTAAAGAAGAAGGACGGAACTATGCATATGTGCATAGATTATCATCAGCTGAACAAGTTGACCATCAAGAACAAGTACCCCTTGCCAAGGATAGATGACTTGTTCGATCAACTTAAAGGAGCAGCGATTTTCTCGAAGATAGATATAAGGTCTGGATATCATCAGCTTAAGATGAAGGAAGGGGATATCCATAAGACAGCTTTTTGGACAAGGTATGGGCATTTTGAGTTCGTGGTAATGCCGTTCAGGTTGACGAACGCCCCAGCTGTGTTCATGGATATGATGAACCGAGTTTTTCAACCTTACTTGGATAGGTTCGTCATAGTGTTCATCGACGACATTCTGGTGTATTCCAAGTCTGAGGAGGAACATGATGAGCATCTCCTGGTTGTGTTGCAAGTGTTAAGGGAGGAGAAGCTATATGCCAAATTCAGCAAGTGTGAATTTTGGCTTAAGGAAGTTGCGTTTTTAGGACACGTGGTGTCTGCAGAAGGAATAAGGGTGGATCCTAGGATGATTGAAGCGGTGTTAGATTGGAAACCACCTAGGTTAGTGGCAGAGATTCGTAGTTTCTTGGGATTGGCAGGCTACTACAGAAGGTTTGTGGAAGGGTTCTTGTCGATTGTCGTGCCTTTGACAAAGTTGTTAAGGAAGGAAGTACCCTTTGTATGGACGGATAAGCAGCAGGAGAGCTTTGAGAAGCTTAAAAAAGTGTTAACTGCAGCTCCGATCTTGATTCAGCCGGAGGCAGGAAAGGATTTCACGGTGTATTGTAATGCTTCTCACACGGGATTAGGATGCGTACTGATGCAGGATGGTAAAGCAGTCGCTTATGCGTCTCAACAGTTAAGGCCACACGAGGTTAACTACCCGACTCATGACTTGGAACTAGCGGCAGTGGTCTTTGCTCTTAAGGTGTGGAGACACTATCTTTATGGAGAAAAGTCGGTAATCTACACAGACCACAAGAGTCTTAAGTACTTGTTGACTCAGAAGGAACTGAACCTGAGACAGAGAAGGTGGGTGGAATTACTGAAAGATTATGACTGTTCTATAGAGTATCATCCAGGCAAAGCAAATGTAGTGGCAGATGCCCTAAGTCGGAAGGTTGTGTCGGATCTAAGGGCGATGTTCGCACATCTGAGCTTGTATGATGATGGAAGTCTGCTGGCAGAGTTGCAAGTTAAGCCGACGTGGTTGATTGAAGTAAAGGAAAGTCAGTTGATGGGTGATGAGTTAAGTGTTAAGCTACAGCAAGTACAGAACGAGGAGGTAGAAGTTTATGGCGTGAATGACGAGGGAGTGTTGTGCTTCAAGAGAAAGGTCTGTATGCCTAAGGATCAGGAGTTAAGACAAAGGATTCTTCAGGAATCTCATAGTAGCCCTTACGCTATGCATCCTGGAGGAAGCAAGTTGTACAGAGACCTAAGAGAACAGTTTTGGTGGCCTGGTCTGAAGAAAGAAGTTACGGAATTCGTGGGAAAGTGTTTAACGTGTCAGCAAGTTAAGGCTGAACACCAAGTTCCGTCAGGATTACTTCAACCGATAATGATTCCGCAGTGGAAGTGGGAAAGAATTACCATGGACTTCGTTAGTGGTATTCCCCTTACGCCTACTAAGAAGGATTAGACATGGGTAATAGTGGACCGTTTGACCAAGTCCGCGCACTTTATTCCAGTGAGAGTTGACTATTCTTTGCAGACGTTGGCAAAGTTATATGTGGCAGAAATTGTGAGGTTGCATGGAGTGCCGGTGTCGATTATCTCAGATAGGGACCCAAGGTTTACTTCTCGGTTCTGGAAAGTGCTACATCAGACGTTAGGCACTAAGTTAGATTTCACTACGGCTTTTCATCCACAGTCTGACGAGCAGTCTGAACGGGTAATCCAAGTTTTAGAGGATATGTTGAGGGGCTGTGTGATGGATTTCAGAGGAAATTGGGAGGAATATTTACCTCTAGCGGAATTTGCCTACAACAACAGCTATCAGGCCAGTATTCGGATGGCACCATATGAAGCGTTGTATGGGCGGAAGTGTCGAACTCCTACGTATTGGACAGAGTTAGGAGAACGTCGAGTTTTGGGTCCAGAATTAGTGGCAGAATCTGAAGAGAAGGTTGAGATAATTCGTGCACGGTTGAAGGAAGCATCTGAAAGGTAAAAGTCGTATGCAGATCTTAAACGGAAAGAAATCAAATTTGATGTGGGAGACCAAGAATTCCTTAAGGTTTCGCCTTGGAAGAAGGTGATGAGATTCGGTCGGAAAGGGAAGCTAAGCCCAAGGTTTATAGGACCTTATCGAGTATTGAAGTGAGTTGGACCAGTGGCATATCAATTGGAGTTGCCATCGGAGTTGA
Organism: Gossypium australe; assembly: GCA_005393395.2. Classification (NCBI taxonomy): domain Eukaryota; kingdom Viridiplantae; phylum Streptophyta; class Magnoliopsida; order Malvales; family Malvaceae; genus Gossypium; species Gossypium australe. Next base: position 82,753,515 of record CM016614.1, read on the forward strand.
AGCAGATGCACGACGTATTCCATGTGTCCATGCTACGTTGCTATCGATCGGATCCATCTCATGTGGTACCAGTCGAGGAGGTGGAGCTAAGACCAGATTTATCCTACGAGGAAGAGACGATTCAGATTCTAGCACATGATGTGAAAGTGTTAAGGAGGAAGTCAGTTCCTCTAGTCAAAGTATTATGGAGGAATCATGGATCGGGAGAAGCTTCGTGGGAGCCGGAAGAAGCGATACGACAGCAATACCCTCACCTATTTCAGCCAGGTAATTTTGAGGATGAAATTATTTTAAGGGGGTAGAACTGTAATATCCTGGAAATGGGCTTATGCATTTATGCTTAATTATATGAAATAGCATGTCTTATGTGTTATGGATGTGTTGTGTGCATTTTTAGAACCTTGGAAATGTAAGGAAATGTCTTAGGAATTATTAAGTTTTGAGCTTAGAAAGAGGAAACTAAAGCAATGTGGCCTTAAGAGAAATAGTAGTGAGAATATGATACATAAATGGGCTTGGAAATGTGGCAAAGAGGCGCTATTTAAGGGCCTAGCAAGTGACGCCCATACATGTGCTAATGGTCCTGAGTTCGAGTCGCGTGGGAGGCAAAATTTTAAGGCTTTTTATTTTGACTGTGACGTCAATAAGAAGGGAGCAGGGAGAAGGCACTAAGGCTAATTTTTAGGAGTTTTTATCCCTTTTATTTTGAGAGATAAATGATGGATAAAATGGTGGATTATTTCTTTTTATTTTATTAAATCTAAATGAGGTGATAAGAGGAGAAAAATGAGGGATGAGGGAGCATGTGATAGCCGGCCAAGGGGACTCTCTTGGTGTATTTTCGGCCAAGGAAGGCAAGCAAGCCATTCTTCGTATTTCCTTTTCCTTTCTCTGGAGTCTCTGCCGAATTCTTTTGCTAATATTCTCTTCCTCTCTTCTCTTGTCAAAACCGAAAGTAGAAGTCTCCTAGCCATTATCGATTTTATTCTATCTAAGCCTCAATACCTCCTCTCTCCTTTTCCTTGTGAATGCCGAATCTCATGCATTGGTGGCCATAGCCGAATACTCAAAGTAGTCTTAGCCGATTCTTCATTAAGCCTTAAGCCGAATTTCTTTGAGGGTTAAGTAAGGGTGCAATCGACTACATCATTAAGGGGTAAGATCAAAATTCGATTTCTATACTTTTTCTTAGGCTTGTCGAAATCAAGTTATTAACCTTATTAGTGATCTTTGGCCGAAACATTGAAAGGTTCTTCGAGATTTCTGCCATTGTCGACAACTTCATAAGCCAAGTGACAAGTTTCGGGATTTGACCTATCAAGGTAAGGGTATAAGCGTTCGGCCGAAGGCCACTTGTTATGTCCATTACGCAATTGAAAATCGGATCTAACATATGTGTATAGGGCTGTCGACATCTCCATAGCCAAGAGATTGTTGTCGGGATTTAGATCCACAAGGTAAGTCTATAGGTACATTCGGCCAAGGCCTTAATTTATGATTAAGATCTATTTCTTATTTGTTTAAAAAGCCGAAACTAACATGTGACGTGATCAAATGTTTGGCCGAATGCAAGAAGGAATACAACAAAGTTTTGGGACTTGATTCTTAAGTCAATCGGCAGCAAGGTAGGTTTTAAGTGTACTAATCCTACTGGGATTTGGATTTATAGCCGAATAGGCTTTGTGCTAACATATTAAGGTTGGCCGAATGTAGGGATTTAAGATCTAAGGCTTTAGATCGAATTTTCGAGATTTGGATTGGAAGCCTTAAGCGAATCAGGTGTGTACCCCACACTATCTTTTAATAAAATTTATGGCAATACTTAATATGAACATGCTTATAAGAATGTGAATATGGCTAAGTACCATGTTACGGTACACAATACTAAGGTACGTTTTCCTACTCCTACTATGAGTATGAAATGATTTGTTATGCCATGAATGTGAGCATGAAAAGAATGTGAAACAAGGCATTGTACTACATAATATGTATGACATGGGGCATATGGGATATTATAAAAAGGGGAAGTGAAAGTGGTGACTTAAGACCACGATAAGTGAATGTGGTGACCTAAGACCACGATATCTGAATATGGTGTCTCATGACACGAAATATGTATATGGTGGCTATGCCACGAATTTTATAAGGGCGATGAGCACGTCGATTGCAGTGACTGCCTTCGATGGTGTGTAGCGGATGGAGGGTTGACTTAGTAGTCCCCACGGTGTGCAGGTTGGTACGGGTGATGTGTAGCGGATGGCATATAGGTTTGGGTTCGGGTTGCATCATTATTTCCTATCTGTTATATGAATGTGTATGTGATATGATAATGTATGCCTGAATTGTTAAATATTAGTGTTGGTTACACATTGAGTCTGTTTGACTCACCCCGTTGGGGAATATTTTCTTCCAGGTGACGATCAGTGATGGACCGGGTCGGCAGGAGCTTAGTGGTGGCCATGTGAAGTTCAGATTTTACTTTGTTTTGGACTCTTTTATTTTAAGTATTTTGAATTTCATTTTGGGGATTTATTTGATGTAATAAGGCCATAGTTGAACTACTTTATTTTACTTTTATTTATTATGTTACAAATTTTTTTTATCAATTAAAAGATTAAGTAAATTTATTTTAAAAATAAACTCTAAGTGTTTGTCACCAAAAATAAAGGGTTTCCAATATAAAATAAACTTGTTTTCAATTCGGGCCCAACCCAAAAACAAGCTTTCTCTCAAAACACACAGATTTTCCAAAGTAACAAAAGAATTTTGAACCGGTTTACGTTGAGGAACATACCAGATCCGGTCAAGGCTCATGGGCCGGGTGTGGGGAGTTTCAATACTTTATTGTTGACCCAAATCTCAAATAGCTCTTAGATGAGTTCAGTTTTTAAGAAAAACAGCAAAGAAAAGACCTCGACCCACTATCAAGGATGATAGTAACTTTGGTATACGATGAACGCCACACTATGAAAGTGATAAGTTCAGAAACAAGGAATGGATAGACGCCACAAGCTAAGCTTGATAAGTCAAATCAATTCCGTAAGAACAAGGAGAATTGGATAACTCACAATTCAAATATTTCATATATATTCAGCCAAAAGTTTTTTTTACAAAGGCTGATTTCATCTATTTATAGTGTTAGAATAGGCTAGCCGAATGGTCACAAACATTCAACTTAATATTCCATTTAAAAGCTGAAATAAAACTCAAGTCTTTTCACAGTCTTGAGCCAAATAACTTCGTTCTTGAATTCACTTCAATTTAGCTGAATGAATGACTTTAATTGCTTGAAAATTGACTCTTGAGTTAGCCCTTGGCCAGCCGAATAGACACCAACTTATTAACCAACTCTTTAATGGTTTTTGAATGCTTAAATTAACCTTTGAAATGGCAAAAACAAACTGGTAGTTGAAAAGGTTGCTGCCGAAATTAAATAGATGATATAATGCTCCTTAAAACCTCCTTGAATGATGTATAAACCTCCTTTGTAACAGCCCCTTTACTTTGTAATCGAAAATGACTTGAACAGCCACTTTATTTAATTTGTAACAGCCTTGAATTGTAACGGTTATGACTTGAAAAGACTCATGTAATAAACACGTTAAAATGAGCTTATTAAACACATGTAAACACTTATTAAACATAACACACATTAAGTAAATGAACTAAAACATATGCATCAATTATTCCAGCAACTAGTTAATTAAAGAAGCATAATTAAATGAACTTAACTTATGCATCAATAAAATAATCCTAGGAACTAGATTATTCAAGAGCAACACTTATTAAATAAAGTTCAACAAAAACACTTATTAATTGAACTAAGATAAGTTGAATAAAGTCCAGCAACTCATTTATTAAAGTAATATGAGTTTATTAAAAATTAGGTTCAACTTGCAATATATTGCAAGTGGCACCAATTGAGCCATCCCATGCATGAATGTTGGATTCCGCCTCTTGCTCTCCCCAAGATCGATCCACATAGCTTGCTAAGGCTTCTTGAAATTTATTAGCTCGTGATCGAGTTATAGGCCCTCGTGGCAGCTCAATGGATTCGGAAGTGCCGAGCTATGGTCACATCAACATATGCACTATAATACCATTACAATCATCCTATACATGCCATTATAAATCTTAACCAAACTACTCAAAAACTATCGATTTGTCCACTGGATAGTGTGATAGATCTCCAACGAGCTTCCAATCGATCGAGCTTCCGATAAACTATAAAGTAAAAGAAAACAAATATGTAAGCAATGAATGCTTAGTAAGCTCATATAAACTTTAAACATAATATTCCATTTCAATAGTGAACTTTATAGGGTAATTATAAACCTTTACCATTGCCATAAGATTTATAAAACTATATAACCTTCAACTCACAAAAGAATAAGTCCATCAACATCACATATATTTTTCATTAATAACATAATAGGATTTTATTAGACATATTACATAATTATTAACCTTTTCATAAGATTATGAACCATTCCATTTACTTACTTACCATTCCATTCGAAATGCTTAGCATAAGCCTAAACAACATCAACTCACAAGTTAGTATATTTATACATGATTCAACTGAATTCATTTCCATGTGAACATGTATCATTTGTATCATTTAACCTTTCCATGAACATATGCATTTTACCACATGAAAACTTACCATTTCAATTCTTTTCATTGCCCATTAAACCATTTAGAATATCAAAGGATACTCAAGAAAGCTCATATGAAGTGTGCTTAAACAGATAACCTAAACTTTCCTTTACATGAATGCTCACACGAGCTGTGAAATAGGCTTGCTCACACAAGCTGTGGGTCGAAATGTAAGCTACACGATGCTGCTCACACAAGCTATGGAGTATCGGCAACAAATGTAGGACCTCAGCCATCGGTAGGACATTCAAGACCAGCACCAGAAACAAGAAAACCCTAATGACATGTCATTTGTATCCTACGAATTCTTAAGGTTCAATCGGGACTCATTAACCATCAATTCGTAGTAACATTGATACGTTTATATATATCAATCCATTTTCATTAAAAGTAACTTAGCATGACATTCAATTTAAATAACAATAACACAGTAAACATTCACACGAACTTACCTGACTAAATTACAGCAATGACTAAATACATGGGCTATTTGGTAATTTCCTCTTCTCCTCAATTTTTCACTCGTTCTTGATCTAAATTAATAAGTTCATTCAGTTCATTACTACATACAGTAAATCCAATTCATCTTATGCAATTTAGTTCTTTTTCACATTTTTACAAAATTATCCTCAAGTTTTCATTTTTATTCAATCTAGTCCCTATGTCCTAATCATGCAAATAAAACCAATTTTATTGAAAACCCATACCACCCGAATGTTAATAGCTTCCATTATTGCCTACATTTGAAACAATTTCACATCAAGTCCTTGAATTATTATTACTTTATCAATCTAATCCCTAAATATTTAAATCATTAAAAATTACTTTACAAGATAATTAAATTTTACAACAAATCTTCATAATCCTCCATAAATAATCAAAAACAACTCAAATCTTCAATGGAAAAAATGTTAAAGTTTAATAGTTTTACGAATTGATCCTCGAGTTAGCTGGACCTAGTTGCAACGATCTTAAAAATATAAAATTACTAAAAACAAACCTCAATAGCACAACCATGCAAGGAAAGAAAGCTTGCCAAAATCCCATGGCTTCTTCAATGGTGTTTCTTCCTTCTCTTTTCAGTGAAGGAACAAAATAAGATGATATTATCTATTTTTTTTACTTTTGTTTTAATGTTTTAATACTTTAAACATTAATTAATAAAACAATTCAAATAATAACTTAATAATCAACCACATTGCTGTCCATTAGCACCAATTATGGCTAATTTTCCATATTAAACCATCAATGTTTTAAATTTATACAAATGGGCACTTAAATACTAATAATAATTTACTTTCACACTTTTTACAAATTAGTCCTTTTTAATTAATTAAATATCTAAACGTTAAAATTTCTTAACGAAACTTTAATACGACCTTAATAACACTCCATAAATATTTAATAAAATACTTACGGCTTGGTTTATAGAAATGAGGTCCCAGTACCTCATTTTCTAAAACCACTTGACTTTAAGGTCATACCACTTGAACCTAATTATTCTATCAAAAAGCATAAATTACCAATTCAACATTTATTTTAATTCCATATTTGACTCGTAAATATTAAATAATAATATTTATAAACTCGTTCATTAGATTTGTGGCCCGAAACCACTATTTTTGACACCACTGGAAAATGAGTTGTTTTAGGATTAGTACATGTTGGAATGATTTATATGCTCAATTATGTTGTATTTTTCTGGTCTGGAGTAAAGGTATTGATATTCGTATTGTGAAAATGATACCTCTGTGATTTTGAAATGTGCAGGGAGTCAGTAACATAATTTGGTACCGATACCTTATCACGAGTATCGACACTCGGGGTAATTTGATCGATATTTTTTCAATTGTATCGATATTTTCCAAGTTTTGATTTTAGATGTGAAACAGAATACTGATTTGGAACCAATTTTGCAAACGATATCGATACCGTACCAAAAAAATATCGATACCCTTGTCCTATTATTGAAACCTACGTGTTTGTTTTGGAAATTTTACTAAGTGGTCTTAATGCATGTTCAATTATTACTATAGGTTTATTTAAAGTATGTTTGACGTGTTCTAATGATGATTGATATATGTTTGACTAAAAATTTATAAAATCACTAATAAAGAGGATGATTTCTTAATAATGTGACAATTGACTATAAGTGTGACATGAGACGCTGGTGTGGCATCTTGATATTCGAGCTTGGCGACCAGGCTGGGTTTAGGGTGTTACATTATCTCTAGAATGTGAGGTTGATTTTGGGATTGAGTTGTTGTCTGGGATAGCTCCGGTGTCCATTTCTCCCTATCGCATGGCACCTAAGGAGATTAAGGAGCTTAAAGCACAGTTGCAAGTGTTGTTAGACCGTCGTTTTATCAAGCTGAGTGTGTCCCCTTGGGGAGCTCTAGTTTTTTTTTCAAGAAGGATGGATTGATGAGACTCTGTATTGACTACCGCCAACTGAATAAGTTGACTATGAAGAACAAATATCTTTTGCCGAGGATCTATAAACTTTTCGATCAATTTCGGGGTGCCACAGTTTTCTCCAAGATTGATCTAAGGTCAGGTTATTATCAGCTTAAGGTGAGAGATCTGGACATACCTAAGACTACTTTCAAAACTCAGTATGATCACTATGAGTTTCTAGTGATTCCCTTCGGTCTTACGAATGCTCCCGCCACTTTCACGGATCTTATGAATAGGGTTTTTCAACCTTATCTTGATCAGTTTGTAGTGGTATTTATTGACAACATTCTGATCTACCCCAAGTTCAAGTTGGAACACATGGAACACTTGAGGATAGTTCTGGAAACTCTTTGTGAGAAAATTTTGTATGCAAAACTGAGTAAGTGTGAGTTTTGGCTTCGTGAGTTGATTTTTTGGGACATGTGGTATCAGCTGAAGGTATTTGTGTCAACTCAAAGAAAATTGGGGCAATTTTGGAATGGAAGTAGCCTAGAGATGTCAGTGAGATATGGAGTTTCCTTGGGCTTGCGGGATACTATAGGAGGTTCGTTGAGATGTTTTCTTTACTTTGATGAAAATGTTAAGAAAGAGCATGCCATTTAAGTGGACTGAAGAGCAGCAAGCTAGCTTCGAGAAGCTTAAATCATTGCTAACCCAAGCGCATGTTTTGATTTAGCCCGAATCTGGGAAAGTCTATGTGGTTTATAGTGATGCATCTCACACCAGTCTTGGTTGTGTGTTGATGCAAGATGGGAAAGTAGTGGCTTGTACTTTGAGACAGCTCAAACCACACGAATGTAACTACCCAAAGCATGACCTCAAGTTGGTTGTAGTTGTTTTCACCCTTAAGATTTGGAGGCATTATTTGTATGGTGAGAAGTTTATTATTTACACCGATCACAAGAGCCTTAAGTACCTCCTCACCCAGAAGGAGTTGAACTTGAGGAAAAGGCGTTGGGTTGAATTACTTAAGGACTATGACTGTGCCATTGAGTACCATTCGGGTAAGGGCGAATGTTGTGGCCGATGCATTGAATAGGAGGTTGATGGCCGAGTTGAGAGCAATGTTTGCAAAGTTGAATTTGTGTGAGAATGGAAGTTTGCTTGCAGAACTTCAAGTTAAGCCCATTTTGTTAGATGAGATCAGATTGAAACAACCTTCAGATTTGTCTCTTGTACCTCATGTGAAGCTGATTGAAGAAGGTAAGACTTCGGATTTCAAGATTAATTCAAAAGGGGTTTGTGTTTTTGCGGCAGGTATTGTGTACCTTCAGATAAAGAGCTAAGATTAATTCAAAAGGGGAAGCACATAGTAGCCCTTATGCAACGCATCCTGGAGGAAACAAGATGTATAGGGATGTTCATGAACAGTATTTGTGGTTGGGACTTAAGCAAGTTGTGACTGAGTTTGTGGCAAGATGTTTGACAGGCCAACAAGTTAAAGCCAAGCACCAAGTTCCTTCTGGGTTGCTTCAACCCATTTAGATTCCTTAGTGCAAATGGGAGCATGTTATTATGGACTTTGTTAGTAGGATACCTTTGATGCCTTTTAAGAAAGATTTGGTTTGGGTGATTGTTCATTGATTGACTAAGCTCGCTAATTTTCTAGCAGTGCGTATCGACTTTTCATTTCGGAAATTAGTCAGGTTGTACATCTCCAAAATTCTGAGACATCACGGGGTACCGATTTCAATTATATCCAATCAGGATCCTCATTTCACTTCTTGATTTTGGAAGAAGCTGCATGAGGCTCTTGGCACGAGGTTGATCTTTAGTACAACATTCCATCTTCAGTCTGATTGATAATTCGAGAAAGTTATTCAGGTTCTTGAAGACATGATGACAGGTTCTGTGATCGATTTTTGTAGCAGTTGGGAGGATCATTTACCACTTTCTGAATTTACGTATAAAGTTAGCTTTAAGTCAAGCATCCAGATGACTTCGTATGAGGCCCTTCATAGTCACACATGTAGGACACCATTGTGTTGGACTAAATTGGGGGAAATGAAAGTGTTGGGACCAGATTTGATTCAGGAAACCAAGAGTACTGTGAAACTTATTCAGGATCATTTGATAATAGCATTTGATCATCAAAAATCTTATTCTAATTCAAAGAGAAAAGATATAGAGTTTAATGTTGATGATCGGGTTTTCCTTAAAGTACCGCCTTGGAAGAAAGTGTTAAGGTTTGGTCACAAAGGGAAATTGAGTCCAAGGTTTATTGGACCATATTGTATTATTAAGATGGTTGGACCAGTTGCATATCAGTTAGAGCTACCACTAGAATTGGATTGCATTCATGACATTTTTCAAGTGTCCATGTTAAGATGATACCGATCAGACTCGTCTTATATTGTAACAGCCTATTTTTAGTCAAATCAAAACAGTGGTTTTGGAACCACAAATTTGAAGTCGAAATAATTATTTTATTATTATTTTAATGTCACGTCATGATAATATGAGTGTGTGAAAATTTCTTTAAGAAATTTTATTAATTGAGTGCTTAATTTGGTAAAAAAGGACTAAATCGCGAAAAATGTAAAAATTGTGTTCTATTAGCCAATGGTATTAAATGGCTATGAAATTAAATAGTGGAGGTCCTTATGTGGTAATTATAACATTTTTAATATGTGTGGACAAAGATGGACATCATTTCAGTGAATTTTAATGCTATAATTAAAGGTTATTATTGTAAATTGATAAACAAAGATTAAATAAGTGTAATAAAACCATTTTTTTAGTCCATCTTCTTCATCTAACCGACTTTAAGCTAAGAAAAACCACCATGGATGCATGTTAGGTTCGACCAAGCTTCCATTGTCCATTTAGGTACGATTTTTGTCCCGTTTCCAATGATTTCTATGTTTTTGAGATCGTTGCAGCTTAATCTAGCTAGACTAGAATCTAATTTGCAATAACTGTTAAAAGTTTAGGGGTTTTCCATTGATGAATATAGGTGTATTTTGATGTTTTTATGATAGAAAATGTATGGTTGTTGTTAGATAAACAACATTTGTTAAGTGATTTTTGACAAAATTATCATTTAGGGATTTAATTGAGAAATGTTGAAATTTTATGGTTAAATTGTGAAATAAATGAAAAATATGGACTACTAGGGACTTAATTGAAATTAAGATAGCATGGGTATAGCTTGAATTGCATGAATTTGTATTTTTATGAGATAATGACTAAATTGTAAAAATGTTGAAATATTAGGGGCAAAAGTGTAAAGTTGTCTTAATGTGTATTTTGGATTAAATTGACTAGAATGATAATTAAATAAGTTAATTTTGATTTCATATAGATTAAGAAAAGCAAAATTCGGATTTAGATCGAGGGGAAAACAAAGTATCGGATTAATCAACTTATTTCGTTGTTTTTCCATTCGAGGTAAGTTCACATATAATAAGCATTATTATAATTGTGTTTTAAATGCTTTAATATTCATCAATTGTGAATACGACCTTTCGGATATATTTGATGACGATTCGGCAAGTGCGAAATCCCGATTGAACCTTAGGAATAGATTAGGATACAAGTGACATGTCATTAGTGGTTATGTGATTGGGTGTTGGTCCGTACATTCTACCGGTAGCTGAGTTATCTGGCATGTGTTGCAGATTCTTGTCAGCTTGTTATCATGGTTTATAGCTTTGAATAATAATTGAATGGTGATCTTTGCTTATTATTTCATATGAGCTTACTAAGATTTATAACTTACTTTGTTTATTTTTCGTGTTTTATAGTGTTCTCGAAGCCAGCTTGGATTTGGGAATCATTGGAGATCTCATCATGTAATAGCCCATTTTTAGTCAAATCAGAACAGTGGTTTCGGGACCACAAATTCAAAGTCAAAATAATTATTTTATTAAGATTTTAATGTCTACAGCATGATAATATGATTGTATGAAAACTTCGTTAAAAAATTTTATCGTTTAAATGTTTAATTCGATAAAAAGGACTAAATCACGTAAAGTGTAAAACTTGTGCTCTATTAGCTAAAGGTGTCTAATAGCTATGAAATATTAAATTGAAGGTCCTTAAGTGGTAATTATCCTATTAATGATTTAATGGATGATAATGGTTTGGCATTTAGTGAAATAATTAATGTTCATTAAGGTTATCGGTATTTAGTAATTAAAGGCTAATTAAATGAAATAAAACATGTATCATCGTTCTTTCTTCATCTTCAATCGAACTTAGGGCAAAAAGAAGCCATTTTCATCCTTTTCATTCAGCCAAGCTTATTTGTGCAATTGGTGAGTGATTTTTATTCCGTTTTTAATGATTTCTATGCTTTTAAGATAGTTGCAGCTTAATCTAGCTAGCCCAAGGACTAATTTACAAAATTGTTAAAGGTTTAGGGTTTTACCATTGATGAATATGTGTGTATTTTGAAGTTTAATGCTATAAAATGTATGGTTGTTGTTAGATAAACAACATTTGTTAAATGATTTTTAGTAAAATTGCCAATTAGGGATTAAATTGTGAAATGTGTAAATTTTGTAGTTAAATTGTGAAATAAATGAAAAATATGGGCTTCTAGCGACTTAATTGAAATTTGGCTAGCATTTGTATAGGTTGAATTGTATGAAATTGAAATTTTATGAGATAAGGACTAAATTGTAAAAATGTAGAAATATTGGGGGAAAAGTGAAAAGTTGCCTTAATGTGTATTTTGGACTAAATTTACTAGAGTGATGATTAAATAAGTTAATTTTGATTACATATAGAACAAGAAAAAACAAAATTTGGATTTAGATCGGGGGAAAAACAAAGTATCAGATTAATCGACTTATTTTGTCGTTTTTGCATTCGAGGTAAGTTCGTATGTAATAAGCATTAATATATTTTTGTTTTAAATGATTTGATATTGCATAAATTGTGAATACGACCTTACAAACATATTCGATGATGATTCAACAAAGGTGAAATCCCGGTTGAACCTTAGGAATAGATTAGGATACGAATGACATGTCATTAGGGATTATGTGATTTGGGTGCTGGTCCGTATGTCCTACCGGTGGCTGAGTTATCCGACATGTGTTGTGGATTCTCGTCAGCTTGTGTGAGCTGTGTAACACCTTTTACCCATATCCGCCGCCGGAATAGGGTACGAGCCATTACCGGACTTAGTCACATATAACCGATCATTTTCGAGTCACAAATTTTCATCCAAATTTAAAACTTTTCATATTCAATCATAGATTCCCTAATATGGACCTACAAGGCCCAAAACATTCTTTGTGATAAGCCATAATTTACACATATTTTAACCCCATGTTTGGCTTACTTTTGGATTAATTCTCATTAAATTTGATGAATTTGATGCTCCTAATCCCTTAATTTAATGTTTTATACTTAGGAGAGCTTAAGGAGTCGAAAGGATTAAGAAACGGACTAAAAAAGGGTAAAATGGACCTACCTAGGAAATCAACACGGCTTGGACCATTGAACACGACCGTGTGATACGAGCAGGATCAACCACAGTCTAGACTATAGTCCACGGGAAGACCACACGGCCATGTGTGGCAAGCAAAGTCGAGCACGACCCAAGCCATCACGCACAGGCGTGTCACACGAGCGTATCCCTGCCGTAATTTATTCATAATAGGTTACTTGTGGGCCAAGAAAGGCATTCCAAAGCCTATATAAACACCTTAAGGGGAAATCTAAAAGGGGACGTCGAGTAGACGCCGAGTAGAAGGCAGAAAATACTCTAAGACAGTCGTCGAGAATAGCTTGGAAGAAGGATCTTCATCAAGAATGAAGATCTCCCATCAAGTTCTTTAGAAGTTTTTGGGTTTTCTTATGTTTTGTTATTTTTCCTAATTTAAGATGTTTCCCTCTATCGTTATGAACTAAATCCCTTAAATACCTAAGGGGATGAAACCTAAGACGAATCTTATTACTATTTGATTTATAAGATAAATACTTGTTCTTATTCTTAATTGTGAGTTCTTATTCTTGTTTTGATAATTCAGGTTATTGATTCAAGTCGAATGTGCTTATTCAGTAGAGCAAAAGTCCCTGTTTAAGAGTAGATCAACACAATTAAGCGAAGTTGATTGCAACCCTAGAAATAGGGCGACGAAAATCTGTCGGATTAGAGTCAAATCTAATAAGGGGATCCATAGATCGAGTTAATGCGACAATAGGGGTTTTAATTAGAAAGAGATTTCAATTAATCAACCTAGAGTCAGTTGTTTTTAGTCTTGAAAGACATATTATCATAAATTAGGGATTTTTATGGATTAAGTCAAGTAAATAAATCGTATAAATCAAAAGTAATAAGTGAAGTATAGGTGGATTCTTCCTTAGGTATTATCTTGTCTAAAAGTATTTTCCTAATTCTTTCTCTGTTGCGTTCATAGTCAATTAGTTAGTTAAAAATTAGATTAAACAAATCCCCTTTAATTATTAGGCTAGATAATAAGAAGATAGTTTTTACTAGTAATTTTAGTCCTTGAGGATACGATATTTCGGACTCACCATAACTATACTACTGCTTGATAGGTGCACTTGCCTTTGTCGAAATATTAGTTACTTTTGAGCCCATCAAGTTTTTTGCGTCTTTGCCGGGGACTAAGATATTAGGAACACTAAATTTTTATTACATTAGCCATTTTATTTCTTTGCAATTTGTTTTTTTTATTTTAACTATGCTAATTTTTCTTTTATTAGCTTCTGGCAGGTAATTTTTGTTTATGACTAGAAGAAACCCGTCAGGACCCTTGATTTTTGACAGTGAGATAGAACATACCACTCACAGAAATCGAAGAGAAATAAGGCGAAGCCTACAATACATAGAAGAAGAGCAAGAAGGTGAAACCAATACTACCGAAGAGATGGCTGATAATAATCCGCTACCTCCTATGGTTGCCGCAAATCCGGTGAATCAAAATCCTGCTCCTCGTACTATGTATGATTATGCTAAACCTACTTTAACAGGAACTGAATCAAGTATTGTTAGACCTACTATTGCTGCAAATAATTTTGAACTGAAACCTAACATTATTTAGATGATTCAGCAGTTTGTTCAGTTTGATGGTTTGTAGGATGAGGATCCAAACAATCACTTGGCAAATTTTCTGGAATTATGCGATACGTTCAAAATTAATGGCGTTTCTGATGATGCCATTCGTCTTCGGTCGTTTCCCTTCTCATTGAGAAACAAAGCAAAACAATGGTTGAACTCGTTACCACAAGGATCAATCACTACATGGGACCAAATGACAGAAAAATTTACTTAAATATTTTCCGCCAGCTAAAACGGCTAAGTTGAGGAATGATATTTCTTCTTTTGTGCAGATGGATTTAGAAACACTCTACGATGCATGGAGAGATATAATGATCTACTAAGGAGATGCCCTCACCATGGGTTACCTTTGTGGCTATAGGTTTAAACATTTTATAATGGTGTGAACCCCTCAACTAGGCAGTTAATTGATTCAGCCGCCAGTGGAACCCTAAATAACAAGACCCCTGAAGCGACTTATGAGTTTATAGAGGAGATGGCAATGAATAACTATCAGTGGCAAGTTATGAGGACAAAGCAAACAAAAGCCGACAGTGTTTTCAACCTCGACACAGTGACTATGCTATCAAACCAGGTAGAATTGTTAAATAAAAAGATTGATGGTTTGTATGGTTCTTCGCAGGTACATCCAGTGATGTAGTGCGATACAAATGGAGGAGGGACGAACAATACAGAATACCCACCCTACAACCCTGGCATAGAAAATGAACAGATGAACTATATGGGTAACAATTCTAGACCTCAAAATAACCCTTATAGTAACACTTACAATCCAGGTTGAAGGAACAACCCAAATTTCTCATGGGGTGGCCAAGGAAATCAGAGACAATAGCTCCCTCCAAGCTTTCAACAACAACCCTACCCACAAGAGAAAAAGCCGAACCTTGAAAAGATGCTAACAAAATTTATCGCAGTGTCAGAAACCCATTTCCAAAACACAGAAACAACACTCAAAAATCAACAAGCATCGATTCAAGGGCTCGAGAACCAATTCGGAGAACTTGCTAAGCTCATATCTAAATGGCCACAAGGCAGCTTGCAAAGTATCACTGAAACAAACCCAAAGGAGCAACTTCATGCCGTTACCGCTCACGATAGTAAAGGGTTAGATAAACCAAAATTGAGGCAAGAGAATGTGATAGAGGAAGGAAAAATTGAGGTAAGCCTTGAGAAACCAAAACTTGTAAGTACAGAATACCAACCTCGTGTGCCATATCCCAATGCGACAAAAAAGACCACACAGATGAACAATTCAGTAAATTTCTTAAACTCTTAAAAAATTACATATTAACTTACCGTTTATTGAAGCTCTTTCGCATATGCCCAATTCAAAAAAAAATTAAAAGAGCTTTTGACAAGCAAATGAAAGTTAGACAATGCATCACATGTGGAGCTAAATGCAGTATGCTTAGTGATTTTACAAAATAAACTACCACGAAAGTTAAAAGATCTAGGGAGTTTTACAATTCCAAGCTTAATTGGTAGTTTATCTGTTAATAATGCTTTAGCTGATTTAGGGGCAAGCATCAATGTTATGCCTTATAAAATGTTTAAACAACTAGGTCTTGGGAAACCAAAACAAACTAGGATGAGCATTCAATTAGCTGATAAAACCATTAGAGCTCCTAGGGGTATAACTGAGGATGTACTAGTGAAAATTGACAAATTCATATTCTGAGTAGACTTTGTTGTTTTAGGTATGAATGAGGATAATGATGTTTCTTTAATATTAGGATGGCCGTTTTTAGCAACTACTAGGACCATTATTAATGTTGATACAGGGGAAGTAATACTTCGTGTAGGTGATGACATGATTAAACTCAAAGCACGTGATTCTGACAGAATATCTAATGATCAAGAGAATACAAGTCCTGTTAATATAAATAAACTTAACGTTCAATCTTCTTTGCAGGAAATCTCTCGAGAAAAGATAACAGCGCTAGGGTCTAGTGTTCATATTGAGAATAAAACTGTTCATGAGGAACGAAGATTACAAATTGATGAACTAGATGAATGGCAGACACATGTAAAGGAAAAACCGAAAAAACACGATGAACCAAAGTAAATCCATGTCAAACTTAAGGATGGGACAACCCAATTTAAGATCGGGGATCAGGTATTGTTCGATAAAATAGACCCTCGAATTGCCATTTTAGACCTTAATGAAGAGATCCCTTTCACGGTACTTAATGTCTTCCCATGCGGAATAGTCGAGGTAACTAATCCTACATTCGAAACTTTTAAGGTAAATATCACTCGAATCAAACTATACAGTGATCATAGAACTAATAGCAGGAGAGAGGAGTGTTAACTCCTAGACCCACCATGAGATATGCAAATGAGAGGTAAGTCTAGCTTAAGACTTTAAACAAGCACTTCTCGGGAGGCAACCCGAGCGCTTACTTCACTAATTTCATTATTTTCAATTTTTAGTATCTAACTAACAACTAACCAATTTAATAAAGCGCAGGTTTCTCTATCCACACGGCCTTGCACACGGGTGTGGTCGTGGCCGTGTGGACTTTACGAATAGGTACATGCGTGTGGCAGAGATCGTGCGGAAACAGGACAAAAATTTTCCCCAAGACATGGGCTCCGACTAAGCGCCACGGCCGTGGTCGACACTGAGAAAGTAACACGGGCGTGCGACACGCTTGTGTCCTTAAGCCTTGGTTGAAACTGAGAAATCTACACATGTGTGGGAAAAACAAACGAAGCACCACACGGCCGTGCGATATGGCCGTGTGACCTAACATGCCCATGGCACACGCGCGTAGGACGCAATCAAGTGCCCCAAATCTCTATTTAAAACCCTTTTACTACTCACTTCCTTCCCCGTATCCCTTCCTTCCCAACCCTAGCCACCATAGTTTTTCTCCCTTTTTCAACATCTTTTCCACCATCACACAATGACTAAAAACAAAACCAAGACCACCATCCTCATGTCAAAAAAGCGAAAGGATCCTAGCATGGTCTCCCCGTGCGCGACAACTCCACATAAGTTCATGCCGGCCGCTTTATTTACTCGACAAGATAAGGACCTTTGAGTCCATTTATTTTTTCCTTTTCTTTTATTTTCATTTTTAATTTCTTTCCTTTTATCTTTCTTGTCTTTAATGTGATAGCCCGAAATAGGGCCTAATCATAACAATGGTTGCGAAACCATGAATTCGAGATATAAAAGTTTATTACGATTAATTATTATGATTTACCAAGTGATTAAATACATGTGTTAGAGTATCGATAAGAAATTTTATTGATTGCATGCTTAAATCGCGTATTAGGACTTGTTTGCAAAAGTTGCTAAATAGGGGTTCTAATTCATAGAGTACTTGATTGTAATGGGGGTTTGAAGTAGGAGTCCTTAAATGGTAATTAGACCATTATATTTCCATGGACAAAAATAGTACATAGATAAAAATAACTAAAGTTTTAATGAAGGGCATTTTAGTCATTTGGTATTAAAAAGAAATTAAAAGGGAAAAAGATGGCAAAATATGTCAGTCTTCTTCATTAGGACGAAATTTCAAGGGTTATCCATAGCTAGGGTTTGTTTCAAGCTTCCAAGCTCCATAGTAAGTGATTCCAAGCCCCGTTTTTAATGTTCTTTACGTTTTTGGAGTCCCGGTAACTTGATTTAGCTTATACTAGCAATAATTTAACCTAAGGTTCATATTTGGAAAAATAACCATAGGTGAAATGTGTTTATTTTGATGTTTTATGATAGAATATGAGGTTTGAAATTATGTTAGACAACTTTTGCTAAGCGATTTTAAGTGAAAAGGAGTAAAACGACTTAATCGGTAAAAATACCTAATGTTCATAAGTACATGTTAAAGTGAGAATTTGATTTGTCATAGAAGGGAAAAATGATCAGCATGTCACAAAACATAAGAATAAGGGATTAATTTCTGAGCTTTGGGGAAAAAGTGTAAATATATGAAACTTTAGGGGCAAAAATGTAATTTTGCCAAAATATTGTGTATGAATTGTATTTGAATGGAATGTTGATAAATGTAATAAATTGTGGTAATATAGATCAAGAAAGAAGGAATAGTGAGGGTGATCGGGGAAAAGAGAAGGTTATCGACTAATTTACGAAAATAGTCGTTTTGCATCCGAGGTAAGTTATGTGTAAATAATAGCAATATATTATTATAAATTGTGAATTATATTTGATATGTGAATTAATATTGAATGTGGAAGGAAAATTGTTCATGAATTATTCAAGTGATAAAGTGTTTAAAATTAATGTTAAGAGTAAATTCCCGGTTGAACTTAGGAATAGAAATGGATACAAGTGATATATCACTAGAGACCAGTGTTACAGTGTTACAGTGAGTCCCGGGTGCTGGGTGATCTAGCATGTGTTACAGACACCTGACAGCTGGTGTGAGCAGGCCTGTGGACATTTCAGTGTTATTGATCAGTGGTAGCTTCGGCTACATTACAGTGGTAGCTTCTGCTACATATCAATGGTAGCTTCGGCTCCATATCAGTGGTAGCTTCGGCTACATATCAGTGTGGCACTTATCTGCTAATTCTCTACGTATCCGTGTATATTCCGAGTGTTCAATGGGATTAATAATAAATTAAAGTGAATATGAGAGGAAGTGTGTATGCAGGTATAATTGAAAGAATGACCATACGTGATAATGATTAAGTACTTAAATGTATGCGCAAGGGAATTGGTAAGATTGTACATGTGTAAGTGATTAAATTTGCTAAGAAGGATATTAATTAATTGTATGTGAAAATGTTAATTATTGATTGAGTGCTTATTGTTTGCATGTAACTTACTAAGCTATTAGTAGCTTACTCGTTCTTTTCCTTTCCTTTGTTTTATAGTGTGTTGAACTTACTTGGATTGGAGATCGTCGGAGCCTCGTATCACACTATCAAGCCTTTACTTTGGTATATAAAAGCTTTTGAAATGTTTTATGGCATGCATAGGGATCTAATTATTTTGTATGGATACCTAAGTGATGTTTACTACAAAGAAAGTATGGAAAAGTAAAAATTTGTAATGAAACAGTTTTTGGACAACAGCAGTAATGTGACTTTAAAAAATCACCAAAAATAGGAGAAATGAAATTAAAAAGTGAATAAGATATAGAATTAAAGCTTATTGTGTCTACTTTCATATGAAAGATACAGTGTAAATAGGGTCAGAATGGTATTTAAAGTCCTCTGTTTAGACTTTAGAAAAACATTTAAAACTGTAAAAAAATAATTATGAGTTATAATTTATATTTCTAGATTGAGCCTACTTTCAGTAGAGGTAAGTAGAAACAACATATAAAAGTTGTACAATGAGAAAATTGATTTTTGGTGAAGAGTGGTCAGAACCATTGGACTGTGAAACAGGGGAGATTTTAATGAATAAACTATACTAATTTGCCAAACCAAAACTTCTGAAAATTTTATGGTGAGAAGATATATGAGTCTAGTTTCAGAAAAAATTTACGAATCTAAATTCCGAGTTTTGTAACTCGAGTTATAATTAAATTAATGACTGTTGCGCAGATGGACATATTTATTGTGAATGATGAAATAAATTATTTTTTTTACCCGAAGTAGTAAGATGAGTTAAATAACGCCTCGTGCTCGACTTCGGAAATGGTCTCGAGTGTGTGGTGTTAAATTTAATTTATATTATTATATTTTGATTTCTTTAATTTAGGTTCAAGGGGCTATTAAGGAACGACCACACCCCCACCGGAGTATCCACTTCCACCTTCACATCTGACCAACCTTCCGTTTCTTTTCCTTGACTCCATCCAAAATTCAGGAAGTTTGTAACACCCCAAACCGGGCCTAGACGTTATGGCCGGATCTAGCATGTCACGACAAAAGGTAGTTGAAAAGCTAATCGTTCGTTAAAAACTTTGTTTTATTTTTGAAACTCCGAGTTTGTTGTTTGTAAAAGAACAAGATTTGCTTAAGAGTATTCTTGAAACGATGTTGTTATTTTTGAAAACTTTGTTCATTGTAGAAGTTTAATTAGGGAATTATGGAAATGTGATATTTTGAAAACGGTTATTAACATTTTAAGGAATCTCAGTGTTTAATCATTTAACAATTTAATAATAGTCGATATGAAAGTTCAAAACGAAAATAAAATCCAATGGCCTTATTACAAAACATTAATCTCAAAATAATTAACATAAAATAAAATAAAAACTGGATTTACTAAGTTTCGTGAGAAGTAACTCCGATGTATGGCTACCACTGAGTCCTCCGCAGCTCCAAATCCTCTAATGCTGGGGATTACCTGCAAAGTTAAGAGAAAGTGGGTGAGTTACGAGAACTCAGTGTGTAATCCCCTAAACGGTCACTATCTGGGCCTGAGCCCTTTCGGCATCAATCTGGGCCTAAGCCCTATAATCATGGTAATGCAAACAATAAAATGCAGCCCAACCCAATCCAACCAACCACACCCCCGTACCAACCAATCGCACCGTGTGGGGATCAAGTCAACCCACCCCGCCAAACGCACCAACAATGCAGTCAAGCTACTAATCACGGTATATTGTGCTGAGCCACCAGTATAGTATGTGGCTGAGCCACCAAAACAGTATGTGGCAGAGCCACCAATATAATATGTAGCATAACCACTAAAACAGTATGTGGCAGAGCCACCGGGCTACACTTCCTCCAAACATCAAACCCAACCCATGCAACATGATATAAATGCAATGTATCAAACGTATAAACAGTATAAATAAAATCACATACACGATATTCAACCATAATCGGGGGTATAACGGTTATTTCTTCATATAAAGGTACAACGGTAATTTACCCTCTAGGGGTATTTTTGTAATTTACCCTCTAGGGGTATTTCAGTAATTTAGTCATTTAACGGCCTTTTCGGAGGCCTAATGTCGCCTCGAATGACTCGGGACCCCTTTTGGGTCTCTACGGCGCAATTGGGCCTAAAAACTATTTTAGGCCCAAATGGGCCCACACGCTCGTGTGGCCCATTTGATACATTTTTGGTCTCGATTTTGCAAACTTCGCAGTCGCATCAGTCGTTCGGTAATTTTCTATTGATTTTTCTCATGTGGGCCCGTTAGCCCATTGGGCCCATTTAGCCCGCTCCGGCTCGATCAGGCCCATTACAGCCTCAGTTTCGCGAGAGTGCTCGTGACACTTTCAATGATCTACCGTCATCATTCGTGTCTCGGTTTACCACTACGAGCGTTCGCACGCTCGAGTGGTCACGGTTGCCGGTTTTCCAACTTTTCGGCTTTTGGCCGATTCACAGGGCAATACATGCTTTCAACAACACTGGTGTGAGATTACACACCTGTTTAAGAGCGTAGGTTGAACTCCAAAAATTACGCACCAACAACCAAGTGATTCATTGCAAAGGAAGAGTGTTTAGTCGGCTCTTTGGTTTAAGCACGTCGAGTCCCAACCAACTTCCAGAATTTGAAGGCTAAAAGAATGGCGAGAAGGGTATGCTTAAACTCCAACAGGTTCAGCCCACACCAAAAGAGAGCAAGAGGGATTCGAGATAGAAGAGAGTGAGTAGATTCGGACTTAGACCAAGGATGAGCCGAATGGGAAGAAGAGATTCGGCACTAGCAGCAAACCAAAAGAATCAAAATTCAGCTATGGAGTTTAAACCGAAATGAAAATCAATTAAAGAACACAAGCCGAAATTTTGGTGTAAGAAGAATTCGGCTATAGGAAGAAAGAGGTCAGAAGAGGGATTCAGCCAACACTGTTTAAGCAACAACAAGTGAAGAAAACGTTTGAAGAGAAAATGAGAAGAAACGAATGAGAGGAATTGAGGTTTCGGTAAGGAAAAATTGAAGCAATATGACCCAAAATGCAAAGAAAAGCAAAACAACCCAAGGAGTTCCGGTTTACCCTCTCCCACAAATGACTGAATTCTCTTCCATAAGCCGCACCTAGCCGAAACAGTCCCACACACGGAACAACTCCCCCACTCTTCTCACTCCTTCATCCACTCCCTCATTTTCTCCTAGAATTCCTCTCCTCCACCCATTCGAATTGTTTGACCAATTCTCTAACTCCCATAGCAGAGTTTGATCCCAACTCTGCTTCTTCCTCTCCCTAAGTACAAAATAAAAGCCACAAATTGCAGCTTGTGAGATTCGAACTCTCCTCCTCCATGCTTCCCTTGTGACGCCACACCACCTTGCCACTACCTCACTTGTGTTAACAAACACACTCAATTAAACTTAAGTCCTGCTTCTGATAGCCCTCTTCACTAAAGGGCCAAAAACCAAAATTTTTCTATAGCTTGGACTCGAACCTAGGCCCCCATAGGACCCCCAAATACACTCAAATAACTAGATAAATCAGCCCAACACATGGAATTATGCAAAAATCACAAACCCCTAATTTTTGGGATGTTACAAAGTTCACTTCTCTCCCTATCTTATGATTTTTTATATTGTCGATATCTATTCTTGTACATTGAGGACAATGTACATCTTAAGTGTGGGGAGGTGTCAACAATACTGAATTATGCCTTGTTCTTAAGTAATTTTCTCATATTACTATTAGAATGAAACTTCTATTGATTTATGATTTTCATTGATATGTTTCGAATTAAGTCATAGGTAATTATGCATTGATGGTTTAAACTTTAAGATGTTAGAGAATCAAGCATGATAAGTCTATTTTCAGAGTTAAAAAATTTTTTTAGGTTGTTTCCCTAATCTTAAATATTACTTTGAAGTTTGAAAGTTGCAAGGTTGACATCAAAAACCATAATTTTTGTGAGATTTTGAGCCTTTAAGAGCATATATTTTTCTTGCTCACTTTATTGATTATGAGTGTGTCAACATTGATTTTTTATTCTAGAACTTGCTTCGATGATACATGTCGAGACCACATTTTTTATTTGATATTTTGAGATGATAAAGGCACCTAGGATTTAACCCACTTATCCCAAAAAGCCTACCTCCATAATTAACCCCTAGTGAACCGTTTTTAGCCTAATAAACCATTTCTTGACTGACTCGTTAATATTAACCCAAAACCAAATTTTTACTTCTCCTCCTCTGACCCCCCTTATGTCGAGATTTGATTTGATCAGTTGCCTAACTATTTTCTTTATTTTAGTTGTTAAATTCTATCTTTTATTGTAATTACTTATTCCAAAAAAAAAAGAAAAAATTGAAGATTTATTCATTATTAGTGATTATGAGCTTAAACAGTAATTTCACATTTTTAGAAGAAGCTCGTTTTATTAGTGATAAGTTAAACTGATGTAATTATTAATTATTAGTTCATTATTTCTAGTTAGGTAATTCAATCTCGAATCCAACCTCTTAATTCAGCCTATATCCACACCTTTAACCCAAGCCCTATTGCAACCCTTTACGACCTTTTGATTTGTGTATCATCTCATTTTATAGTGGTGGAGATTTGATTTTCATGCAAGCCTATGGGATTAACTTTTCAGGTTTGACTTTTGAGTGCTTCATTTGAACCTTAAACACCTTGAGTGATTTGAGTGAATCTTTAGTGAGGATGCCAATTTTTTTCGATTTTGAATCAAGGGTAATTATTTAGGTAAGGGGAAACACCTATGTTTTCGTACTATAAAAATCTATGACTTAGATTGTTTGAATCTTTAGGACTCTTTTAGTTAAATTATCAATGTATGAATTATCTATGAATTATGATGAAACATTATTGATGAGGATTATGAATTGAGGGAGTTAATTTTAATTGTGAGTTGAGGATTTTGCTTGAGGACAAGCAAAGGCTTAAGTGTGGGGATATTTGATAAGCCATAATTTACACATATTTTAACCCCATGTTTGGCTTACTTTTGGATGAATTCTCATTAGATTTGATGAATTCGATGCTCCTAATCCCTTAATTTCATGTTTTATACTCAGGAGAGCTTAGGGAGTTGAGAAGATCGAGAAACGGGCCAAAAAGGGGTAAAATGGACCTACTTAGGAAATCAACATGGCTTGGACTATCGTCCACGGGCACACCACACGGCCGTGTGTGGCGAGTAGAGTCGAGCACGGCCCAAGCCATCACGTACAGGCGTGTCACACGAGCGTATCCCTGCCATATTTTATTTGGAATAGGTTACTTGTGGGCCAAGAAAGGCGTTCCAATGCCTATATAAACACCTTTAGGGCAACCTAAAAGGGGACGTCGAGTAGACGCCGAGTAGAAGGCAGAAAATACTCTAAGACAGCCGTCGAGAACAGCATGGAAGAAGGATCTTCATCAAGACTGAAGATCTCCCATCAAGTTCTTTAGAAGTTTTTGGGTTTACTTATGTTTTGTTGTTTTTCCTATTTTAAGATGTTTCCCTCTATCTTTATGAACTAAATCCCTTAAATACCTAAGGGGATGAAACCTAAGACGAATCTTATTACTATTTGATTTATAAGATAAATACTTGTTCTTATTCTTAATTGTGAGTTCTTATTCTTGTTTTGATAATTTAGGTTATTGATTCAAGTCGAATGTGCTTATTCAGTGGAGCAAAAGTCCCTGTTTAAGAGTAGATCAACACAATTAAGCGGATTTGATTGCAACCCTAGAAATAGGGCAACGAAAATCTGTCGGATTAGAGTCAAATCTAATAAGGGGATCCATAGATCGAGTTAATGCGACAATAAGGGTTTTAATTAGAAAGAGATTTCAATTAATCAACCTAGAGTCAGTTGTTTTTAGTCTTGAAAGACATATTATTATAAATCAGGGATTGCTACGGATTAAGTCAAGTATCATGCAAACACAGCTCATCATGTATTTAGGCCATAACCCACAACTCATCATGTATCATGCAAACACAGCTCACATCACAAGACATTGGCATATAAATAATATATATAGGCTTACAATCAATTAGCCAATATAAGCCAATTAGCATGGCTACATGCTATAATAACCTTTAACCATTACAAGCCAATAAATTTGACCAAAACATAATAACACATACACAAAATGACTAAGTCCCTGTACATGCCATAGACTTAAATTACTTGAAGGCATTGATACCAGTCATGAAACACCCCTAACCCGTATCCGTCGCCGGATTAGGGTTAAAGGCGTTACCGGACAGATCGAAAACTTTTACAGAAATTCCATACAACCATTCATCAATCGCAATCAAAGTGTCCCTTATATTAGTCAACGAGGCCTTAATCATGCTTTAGAGTAGGGTCGGGACTAGACCGAACACATACGGAAATTCTTGAAAATTTAAAACTTACTTAAAATTGTCAAGGTCACACGCCCATATGACTAGCCCGTGTGCCTCCAACGGCTACTAGACACACCCATGTCTCTTGGCCGTACCAAATCAGAGTATATATACTGACTTACCCACACAGTCACCAGACATGCCCGTGTGCTATGACTGTGTACCCTTAGGCTAAATACTGTCTTATTCACACAGCTACTAGGCACGTCCTTGTGCCATGGCCATGCAAACTTGGGCTGGCTACTGACTTAATCACACGGCTACTAGGCACGCCCGTGTGCCATGGCCGTTGGTCGCTGAAATCAGAGCTTTAAAATTTATAAAGAATAAGATCGAACATGGAAACTAACTCTGACAACGATTAAAGGCAAGTGTACCTATCGAACAGTAGTATAGCTTAGGCAAGACCGAATTGTCGAACCCAAAGGAACTAAAAGTACTAATACTAACTTTCTTTTTATTATTTAGCCTAAAATAAAGTGAAGTTGCTTTAATCTAAATTAACAACTACTAAGCTAAAGACGCAAAGACAAAAAGAACGAATTGGGAAATAACTTGACGAAAAACTCAGTGTATCACGACGATACCCTCAGGAAGAATCCACCTAGACTTCACTTGTTATTTAATAACCATACGATTTCTTTACTTAGCTTGATCCGTGAGACTCCCTAACGTATATTAAACCCTCTCTCGAGGCGAATAACGTCTAACCCTAGGTAAATTAGTGGAACTCTCGTTCGCTTATAATAACCCCCTAGAATAGCAGTAAATCGATCTATAGACTCCCATATTAGGTTTCACCCTAATCCGACAAAATCTCGTAACCCTATCTCTATGCATTTGATCAACTCCGCTTAATTATGCTAGATCTACTCTTAGGCAGGGTCTATTCCTCCTCCACCTAAGCACAACATATTTGGATTAAGCAACATAATTAAGAACAAACTAAGTAATTATCATATAATTCAGAAATCAAATAACAAGATTCATCTAGGTTTCATCCCTTTCAGATATCTGAAGGGTTTAGTTCATGAAAAATAAAGAAAACATCTCAAGAGAAAAGATAAAACAAAACATAAGAAATACCTAAAACCCCCTGAAGAAATTGAAGGAGAAATCCGTCGTCTTGAGTATAACTCCGGCTTCTTGGGATGGATCAACTGGCTATCTTCGAGTGATTCCTTCAACTCTGACATTCTCGGTTTGGCTCTTTGGCCTAGCTTTGACGCCTTTTCAAAGGTGGCACTTGGGGGATACATATAGGCTCTTAGAATGCAATTCTTTCTCCCTAATTATCCTTTTCTGACTGAAATTACTCTTTCCAGCGATAGAGGCACGGCCATGTCACACGCCCGTGTGGCTCGACTTCAAGCCGTGTTTGGATTTCTAACTTGAAGCACGGCCGTGTAAATCGGGGTTGAGGCCGTGTTCTAGATGCTCATCAAGGCACGACCGTGTGGACTTTGGGCCAGGCCGTGTGGATTTCGTGATATGGCCTATTTACTCCGTTTTGGGCCCGTTTTACGTTCTTTTCATCCTCGGGTGCTTTCCTGGGTATAAGACATGAAAAGAAAGGATTAAGAGCACCTTTTTACATAAATTGAGGGATAAATCATCCAAAAGTAAGCTAAATATGGGATTAAAATATGTTATAATTACGGTTTATCAGTCGTGTAGGCAAAATAGGCCACTTGCAAGGCCAAAATGCCACCCACACAAAGGTCAATCCCTACAAGCAATTTACCAATTCATTTCATGCATATTTGGCAACCAAAACATATCAAAGTAATCATCAAATCTTCACATACAATTACAACTCTAATCATGCCAATTTGTACAACTAAAACACATATGCCTTGATAAACCGTAATATGTACATATTTTAATCCCACATTTGGCATACTTTTGGATAATTTATCCCCTGAATTGTGGAATTTGATGCTCTTAATCCTTTAATTTTATATTTTATACTTAGGAGAGCATCGGAAGATGAAAAGAACAAAAACGGGCCAAAAACAGAGAAAATGGGCCAAAGTACGAAATTCACACAGCCTGGAGAAATCCACACGATCGTGCCTCTTTACCAGATTCGAACACGGCCTGGATTCGATTTACACAGGCGTGTCACACGGGCGTGTCCCTGACGTGACCTGTTTTAATTCTACTCGAAAAAGGGTACTTAGAGGCAAAGAAAGATATTCCAAAAGCCTATATAAACACCCTAGAGGGCAACCTAAAGGGGGCGTTCAGGTAGGCCGAGGAGCCAAGCCATAGAGGGCCGAATTGTGGGATTTACTCGAAGACAGCCAGTTGATTCATCTCAAGAAGACGGAATCATACTCCAGACAGAAGATCTTCCCTTTAATTTCCTTCAGGGGGTTTTAGGGTTTTTCTTATGTTTTGTTTTATACTTTCTTCTGAGATGTATTCTTTTATAAACATGAACTAAACCCCTCAAAAACCTGAGGGGGTTGAAACCTAAGACGGATCTTGTTATTGTTTTTTAAACTATATGATAAATACTTGATTTGTTCTTAATTATGTGTTCTTAATTCTTGCTTAGATATTTTAGGATATTAATTCGAGTATTGATTTGCTTAGGCAGTGGAGCAAAAGTCCCTGTTTAATAGTAGAATTAAGTATTTATATTAAGTATTTGATCGCACTCCTAGAGATAGGACGACAAAAATCTGCCGGATTAGGGTCAAACCTAATATAGGAGTCCATAGATCGAGTTAATGCAATTCTAACGGTTTTAATTAGAAAGAGATTTCAATTAATCAACCTAGGGTTAGACGTTAGTAGCCTCGAAAAAGGTATTAATATAAATTAGGGAATCCTACGGATCAAGTCAAGTGAATAAATCGTCTGGTTCAGAGTTAAATAACAAGTGAAGTCTAGATGGATTCTCCCTCGGGTATTGTCTTAATCAATTGGTTTTCCCAAAAGTATTTCCCCAAATTCACTCTCTGTGTCTTAGCATCTTTAGCTTAGTAATTAGTTAGTTTTAGATTAAATAACAATTCCCATAATTCTTAGGCTAAATGATAAAAGATAGTGATTACTAGTACTCTTGGTCCTTGAGGATACGATATTTCCAGTCTTGCCATAGCTATACTACCAAATGATAGGTGCCTCAATCATTGCCATAGTTAACTTCTAGGCTCGATCATTCATTATATAAATATTAAGACTTTCAGACACGATCAAGTTTTTGGCGCCGTTGCCGAGGACTAAGATATTAGGAACACTTGATTTTTGTTAGCTTAGCCATTAATTTTATTTCTTTTTTTATTTTTATTTTTCTAATTTTTATTTTCCTTTCTTTGCTTCTGATAGGTTTTTCTAGTTTATGACTGGAAGGAACCCGTCAGGACCCTTGATTTTTTACAACAATATAGAAGGTACTATTCGCAGAAATAGAAGAGAAATAAGGCGAAGCTTACAATACATAGAAGAAGAGCAAGGGAACGAAACTAATACTACCGAAGAGATGGCTGATAATAATTTGCTACCTCCGGTGGTGGCCGAAAATCATGCTCCTCATACTATGTATGATTATGCTAAACCTAATTTAGCAGCAATTGAGTCAAGTATTGTTAGACCTGCTATTGATGCAAATAATTTTGAACTGAAACCTAACGCAATTTAGATGATACAACAATTTGTTCAGTTTGATGGTTTTGCAGGATGAAGATCCAAATAATCACTTGGTGAATTTCCTAGAATTTTGCAATACTTTCAAAATAAATGGCATTTCTTATGATGCCATTCATCTTCGGTTGTTTCCCTTTTCATTGAGGAACAAAGCTAAACAGTGGTTGAACCCGTTACCACGAGGATCAATCACTACATGGGAACAAATTACCGAATAAATTTTGTTAACATATTTTCCGCCGACTAAAACGGCTAAGTTGAGGAATGATATCTCTTCTTTTGTACAGATGGATTTAGAGACACTTTACGATGCATGGGAAATATACAAGGATTTATTGAGAAGGTGCCCACACCATGGTTACCCTTGTGGCTATAGGTCCAAACCTTTTATAACGGTGTGAACCCCTCAACCAGGCAGTTGATTGATTCAGCCATCGGCGGAACCCTGAATAACAGAACACCTGAGGCTGCCTATGAATTCTTTGAAGAGATTTCACTAAATAACTATCAGTGGCAAGTCCCGAGGACAAGGCCAACAAAAGCTGCCAGTGTTTTCAACATGCGATCAAATCAAGTAGAGATGTTAAATAAAAAGATTGATGGTTTATGTGGTTCTCTGCAGGTACATCTAGCTATGCATTATGAGATGAATGGAGGAGGGATGAGCAATATATAATATCCACCTTACAATCCGAGCGCTGAAAACGAGCAAGTTCACTATATGGGTAATAATTCTAGACCTCAAAATAACCCTTATAGTAATACTTACAATCCAGGTTGGAGGAACCATCCCAATTTCTCATGGGGTGGTCAAGGAAACCAAAGACAACAACCCCTCCAAGGCTTCCAACAGCAAACAGAACCTTGAAAAGATGCTGACAAAATTCATCGCGGTGTCAGAAACTCTTTTCCAAAATACCAAGACAACAGTTAAAAATCAACAAGCATCGATTCAAGGGATCGAGAACCAATTAGGACAGCTTGCTAAGTTGCTCTCAGAACGACCACAAGGCAGCTTGCCAAGTAACACAGAAACAAACCCAAAGGAGCAACTTCAAGCCATACAGCTCATGATAGTGAATGGTTAGATGAGCCCAAATTAAGGCAAGAGAATGTGGTAGATGAAGGTAAGGTTGAGGTAAGGAATGACAAACCAAAACCGGTAATTAAAGAATACCAACCTCGTGTGCCATACCCCAATGCGATAAGGAAAGACAACACAGACGAACAATTCGGTAAATTTCTTAAACTTTTAAAGAAATTACATATTAACTTACCGTTTCTTGAAGCTCTTTCGCAGATGCCAGATCCAAGGAAGTTTTTAAAAGAGCTTTTGACAAACAAATAGAAGTTAGACGAAGAGTCGCATGTGGAACAAAACGCAGTGTGCTCAGCAATTCTACAAAATAAACTAGCACAAAAATTAAAAGATCCAGGGAGTTTTACAATTCCATGCTTAATTGGTAGTTTATCTGTTGATAATGCTTTAGCTGATTTTGGGGCAAGCATCAATGGTATGCCTTATAAAATGTTTAAATAGTTAGGTCTAGGGAAACCCAAACAATCTAGGATGAGCATTAAATTAGCTGATAAAACTATTAGAATTCCTAGGGGTATAATTGAATATGTACTCGTGAAAATTGACAAATTCATATTCCCAGTAGACTTTGTCGTTTTAGACATGGATAAGGACAATAATATTCCTTTAATTTTAGGAAGACCCTTTTTAGCAACTGCTAGAACTAAAATTGATGTTGGTACAGGAGAACTCATACTTCGTGTAGGTGATGAATCAATTACTCTTCAGGCTCTTAAGTCGACTAGGACATCAAGTAATCAAGGTGAGAAAATAAATTATATTAATGACCATTCAGTTAAACCTTCTTTTCAGGAAGCACCACGGAACAACACAATTGAGCCAGATCCTCGACCTTATGCCAACAACGAAATAACTCATGAGGAACGAAGGCTTCAGATCAATGAACTAGACGAGTGGAAGACACATTTCAGAGAGAAACTAGGAATACATGAACCAAAATAGAAGCAACTCCATAATAAACCCAAAGATGGGACAAACCAATTTCAAATTGGGGATCAGGTATTGTTGGCTAAAATAGACCCTCGGATCGCCACCTTAGACCTTGATACAAACAAAAAAATCTCTTTTAAGGTACTCAATGTCTTCTCTTACAGAACAATCGAGGTAAGTAATCCTATATTTGGCACTTTTAAAGTAAGCTACTCGACTCGAACTATATACTGATAATAGAACTAATAACATGAGAAAGGATTTTCAACTCCTCAAACCACCATGAATGTGCGAATGAAAGGTAAGTCTAGCTTAAGACTATAAATGAGCACTTCTCGGGAGGCAACCCAAGCACTAACTCATTAATTTTCATATTTTTATTTTTATTTTTACTTCCAGCATCTAACTACAAACTAACCACCCAAATTTCCATACCACACAGCCTTGCACACAGGAGTGGCCGTGGCCGTGTGGACACCACGGATTTCTGTACCAGCGTGGCAGAGATAGTACGAAATAGGACAAAAAATATCTTCAAGCCACGGGCTCCAACTAAAAACCACGGCCGTGCAATACAACCATGGTCGATACTGTTTTATCAAATATGGGTGTGTCGACCTGCATACAGGCGTGGGAGAAACGAACGAAGCACAACACGACCATGTAACCTAACACGCCCAAGGTACACGGTTGTGGGAAATCAATAGATCCTCATTTCTATATAAACCCCCTTTTCTACACACTTTCCTCACCAAACCCCTTTCCTCTCAACCCTAGCCACCATAATTTCTCTTCACCATCCTTACCACTATCACTCAATGCCCAAAGGCAAGGCCAACATTACCATTCCCATGTCGAAGAAGTGAACGGACCATAACACAGTCTCCCCGTACGAGACTGAATTACATAAGTTCATACCGGCCGCTTTATTAATTCGCCAAGCCAAGGACATTTGAGTCCATTTAATTTTTCTTTTTCTTTTCCCTTCTCCTTTATTTTCCTTCTCTTTATTTCTCTTATGCTTAATTTAGTCTATTTTATTTTGTTTTCTTTGATTTAGGTTCTAAAGGCTGTTAGGGAATCACCACACCACGCCCTTAGAAATCACACCCACCTCGCGAACCATCTAACGATAAGGACTGAAAAGTCCATTAATATTTTCTTTTAATTTTATTTTACTTTTTACACTCTTTCTTTTTATCTTTCTTTTCTTTAATTTATAATTCATATATTTTGAATTATTCTTATTATTTCCTGGCTAATTCTTCACGAGTTACCCAATTTTTTCATCTAGCGCAAAGATTGTTGGCGGCCACCATAACACCACTAGAGACGCCTCCTCCAACTTATCTTTCACCTCCGAATCAAATTTCTACCCAACTTAAGGAATCCATCCAAAATTCAGGAAGTTTCACTTCTCCCTATCTCTTATGATTTCATATATATCTTTGTACATTGAGGGCAATGTACATCTTAAGTGTGGGGGTGAATTTTATTTTGAAAAGTTCCTAACTTTTTGCATTATTCTCAAATCCTTGAATTATGTCTTGACCTTAAGTAATTTTCTCATTTTACTATTAGAATGAAACTTTTATTGACTTATGATTTTTATTGATATGTTTTGGATTAAGTCATTGATAATTATGCAGTGATGATTTAAACTTTAGGAGACTAGAGAATCAAACATGATAAGTCTATTTCCAAAAAAACTAAAAAATTTGTTAGGTTGTCTACCTGAATCTAATTATTACGTTGAATTTGAAATTTAAAAGGTTGATATCAAAAACCCATAATTTTTGTGAGATTTTGAGCCTTTTAGAGCATATATTCTTTTCTTGCTCACTTTATTGATTATGAGTGTGTCAACATTGATTTGTTATTCTAAAACTTGCTTCGATTATACATGTCGAGACCACATCATTGAGTTGATATACAGAGATGATAAAGGCACTTAGGATTTAACCCACTTACTACACTAAAAGCCTACCCTCACAATTAACCCCTAGTGAACCCCTTTGATCCTAACAAACCTTTTATTGACTCACCCATTAATTTTAACCCAAAACCCATCTTGTATTTGTTATCACTATTTCTCTTTACTACCCTTATATCGAGATTTGATATGATCAGTTGCCTAACTACATTCTTTATTTCAATTGTTAAAATCTATCTATTTGATTTGTTCTTAAAAAAAATGAAGAATATTTATTATCTATGATTAAGTGAGCTTATACGTTTAAATTCCACATCTTGAGAAGAAGCTCGTATTATTAGTAATGAAGTTTTAATTAATGTAATTATTCGAATCTTAGTTCATCTTTCTAAGTTAGGTAATTTGTTAATTCAATCTCGATTCTAACCCTTTAATTCAGCCTTTATCCACACCTTTAACCCGAGCCCTATTACAACCTTTTTTAAAGACCTTTTGATTTGTGTATCATCTCACTTTATAGTGGTGGAGATTTGATTTTCATGCAAGCCAATTTGTATAACTAAAACACATATGCATTGATAAACTGTAATATGTACATATTTTAATCCCACATTTGGCATACTTTTGGATGATTTATCCCCTGAATTGTGGAATTTGATGCTCCTGATCCTTTAATTTCATGTTTTATACTTAAGAGAGCATCGGAGGATGAAAAGAATATGAAACAGGCCAAAAACGGAGAAAATGGGCCAAAGTACGAAATTCACATGGCCTGGAGAAATCTACACGGCCGTGCCACTTTAGTAGAATCGAACACGAGCTAGATTCAATTTACACAGGCGTGTCCCTGGCGTGACCTGTTTTAATTCTACTCGGAAAAGGGTACTTAAAGGCAAAGAAAGATATTCCAAAAGCCTATATAAACACCCTAGAAGGCAACCTAAAGAGGGCGTTCAGGTAGGCCAAGGAGCCAAGCCAGGGAGGGCCGAATTGTGGGATTTACTCGAAGACAGGCAGTTGATTCATCTCAAGAAGCCAGAATCATACTCAAGACGGAAGATCTTCCCTTTAATTTCCTTCAGGGGGTTTTAGGGTTTTTCTTATGTTTTGTTTTATACTTTCTTCTGAGATGTATTCTTTTATAAACATGAACTAAACCCCTCAAATACCTGAGGGGGATGAAACCTAAGACGGATCTTGTTATTGTTTTCTGAACTATATGATAAATACTTGATTTGTTCTTAATTATGTGTTCTTAATTCTTGCTTTGATATTTCAGGATATTAATTCAAGTATTGATGTGCTTAAGCAGTGGAGCAAAAGTCCCTGTTTAAGAGTAGATCTAGCATAATTAAGCGGAGTTGATCGCACTCCTAGAGATAAGACGACGAAAATCTAACGGATTAGGGTCAAACCTAATATGGGAGTCCATAGATCGAGTTAATGCAATTCTAGGGGTTTTAATTAGAAAGAGATTATAATTAATCAAGACGTTAGTAGCCTTGAGAGAGGTGTTAATATAAATTAGGGAATCCTACGGATCATGTCAAGTGAATAAACCCTCTGGTTCAGAGTTAAATAACAAGTGAAGTCTAGGTGGAGTCTCCATCGGGTATTGTCTTAATCAATTGGTTTTCCCAAATGTATTTCCCCAAATTCACTCTATGTGTCTTAGCATCTTTAGCTTAGTAATTAGTTAGTTTTAGATTAAATAACAATTTCTTAATTCTTAGGCTAAATAATAAAAAGATAGTAATTACTAGTACTCTTGGTCCTTGAGGATACGATATTTCCGGTCTTGCCATAGCTATACTACCAAACTATAGGTGCGCTTGCCTCAATCGTTGTCATAGTTAACTTCTAGGCTCGATCATTCATTATATAAATATTAAGACTTTCAGACACGATCATGCATTCAAGCATGATTCATCTACATTTACCTTTTATATGTCCCCATTTTTTATCAAACATGCATACTCACATTTCATCCATATACTTACCATTAACTTAACCATTTCATAGTTACCAAGCCATACCAAAACATATACCATATTTCATATTTACTCATGCATATTATCAACACTTATGTAGCCACATCTCATGGCTAATTATACACTTTTCAACCTTAAACCAAAACAGCTAGCCTATACATGCCATATTTAGCTATATACACATTTCAAAAGTACCAAAATGAGTTTGAGTAGTGTGATGATGATCCTCGACGGTCCCCTAGCCTTCAATAGCTTTGACGATCTATAAAACAGAGCAAACACACACACGGAGTAAGCTTCCAAAAGCTTAGCAAGCCATATACAAATAAACTTAATATAAAATGCTCATAACCGTATTGATGCAATAACAATAATGGTTCTCATAGCATATACATCTCACATAGAGTTTGGCTCACTTACTTAGCCATAACTTATCACTTTCTTCAAATCAAATATCACATATACTCGTAGCTCATTTAGGCATAATTTCACATATCATCTCATCATCCCATTGCACATATTCATCTTAGTAAGTTCATATAGATGCTTACCTTTCATACGCACTTACTGTACATATCAAACGTACCTGAAACGGATATACAATCACATAGTCGTTCGTATCTTGGATTTGCCCGTTGAACCATTCAGAATCTAATAGGATATGCAGAATACTCAGAATAGTCTTACAATGCCAACATCCCAGACATGCTCTTACATATAACCAGATGTCGATGCCACTATCTCAGATAGGGTCTTACACGAATCAATACGATGCTAATGTCCCAGACATGGTCTTACACGTAAGTCTCATATTGATGCCAATGTCCTAGACGTGGTCTCATAAGAAATCTCATATCAATGCCAATGTCCCAGACGTGGTCTTACATGATATCACTTAATAGACACCTATGTCATGACATAGCTAACCCTATCTATTCCTAGGTTCGTACGAGACTTATCATATGTTAGCAATATGTCGATCTTATCTCGGATTTCATATATCCCACATCTCATATGCATTCATCATTATCAATAGTCATATGAGCATTCATAATTCAATATAAATACATTTATTTGTATATCGACTTACCTCGGATTTGAATGTTTGTTCGAACTCGGTTACTCGACTACCTTCGCTTTCCCGTGATCTAAGTTCGTTTTCTTCGGTTCTTGATCTATACATATCAAAATCTAACTCTTTCATTCACTGACTCATCTAATTCAATCCAAATACACATATTTAGGGCTATTTGCAACTTAGCCCTCACATTTGTACATTCTATCAATTTAGTTCATTTTCTCAAAACATGAAATATACAAAATTACCATATACCCATGCTTAGCCGAATACACACTATGCTCATATCAATCCATACATTTCAGTTATTTCACAATTTAGTCCTCAAATAACCATTTTCTCAATTATCACAAAATTACTTAAATTCAACAAAACTCCAAAGACAAAATATGTTAATCAAACACATATATTCCATATTTCATCACCAAATATTCCAAAGCTCATGTGTTCATCAAAAACACATTTCAAAATCATCATCTAATCTTAAAATTAAGACATGGGTTTCAAAGCTTATGAAGCAATGATTACAGAAATGTAGAAATTATCAAAAACCAAACAAAAACTAACCTTGAATCAAAGACTTTAATAGCCGAAACCTAAAAAGCATGGGTGTTTTCTTCCTTTGATTCATTCGGCCAACCAAGATGGAAAAAATTGGCTTGTTTTTGTTTCATGTTTTAATTATAAAACATTTGTAATTCATTTACTAAATTGGCCTTTACTAAACATATAAGACAAGTATAATTCAAGTTCATTTTTTTCCATTAACAATCCACTATCTTATAAATGGCTTAATTGCCATATAAGGCCTCCTCATTTAAAAGCCATCTCAAATAAACACTTTTACAAATATCATGCTAGTTTTGCATTTAATACAATTTGATCCTTTTATCAAATTAAGCACACAGACGGACAAATTAACTTACGAAAATTTAACACATGTTTAATCACATATTAAAGGCATAGAAAATAATATTAAAATATTATTCAGACTCAGATTTGTGGTCCTAAAACCATTGTTCCGACTAGGGTCTAAACCAGACTGTTATAATTCTCCCCCTTAGAAGTTTTCGTCCCTGAAAATCTTACCGTAAAAAAAGTTCTAATATTGTTGTTTCATTGAATCTTCAGGCTCCCACGTTGCCTCTTCCATTCCATGTCGATGACAGAACACTTTTACTAACGGAATTCTTTTGTTTCTCAACACTTTTATTTCACGAGCTAAGATATGGATCGGTTTCTCTTCATAAGTCATATCAGATCAGATTTCAATCTCAGATGGAGTAATCACATGTGACGGATCAGATCTGTATTTACGGAGCATCGAAACATAGAATACATTGTGAATCCTTTCTAGCTCGATGGCAATAACAACCTCTATGCAACAGGTCCAACACGCTCGATGATTTCATACGGCCTGATGAACCTCGAACTCAATTTGCCTTTTCGTCCAAATCTGAGTACTTTCTTCCATGGAGATACTTTTAAGAAAACTTTGCCATCGGTTTCAAATTCAATATCTTTTCGTTTCAAATCCGCATAGGACTTTTGTCGATCAGACGCTGCTTTCAAACTATCTCGGATGACTTTCACTTTATGTTCTCTATCTTTTATCAAATCGACCCCGTATATCTTGTTTTCACTGAGCTCGGTCCAATACTGAGGTGTCCAACATTTACGTCCGTACAGAGCTTCATAAGGTGCCATGTTAATACTCGATTGAAAACTATTATTAAAAGCAAATTCAATCAATGGAAAAAATTGTTCCCACGAACCATTAAACTGAAGAATGCAGCATCTCAACATATCCTCGAGAATCTGAATATCCGCTCGGGTTGACCATCCTTTTGCGGATGAAAAGCGGTACTAAAATGCAATTTCGTGCGTAAAGCTTCTTGTAATTTCTTCCAGAATCGCGATGTAAACCTCGAATCTCTGTCTAACATAATGGAGAGTGGCACCCCGTGCAATCTAACAATTTAAGAAATATAAAGCTCAGCTAATCTATCAAGTGAGCAATCAGACTGTACCAGAATAAAATGGGCGGATTTCGTTAATAGATCTACTACGACCCAAATCGCATCTTTCTTTCTCAGAGTCAGGTGCAATCCAGAAACAAAGTGTAACACCCCAAACCCGGCCCATACATTTCGACCAGATCCGGTGTGCTACGGGTTGTACATTGAAAACTTTTGCTTTGTTGGTTTTGGAAATCGTAAGTTAATTAGACATAATTTGAATAAATAAATGACATTTGAAAAAAAACCTTGTATTATTATTATTCTGTATAATTAAACCTTTGACATAATTTCAGGAGTTGCAAATGATAAAAACTACTTAGATGAATATAAACTGTAGGGCCTTATTACATAAATATTCCCAAAATTAAAAACTTAAAGAAAAACCGAAATAATTTATAAAGATAAAAATTTAATGGCCCATCGAGTTCGCCTCGGCTCCCATGTCCACGATCTACTGCTCATCTGAAAAGTTAAGGAAAATAAGGGGTGAGTCACCAAGACTCAGTGTGCAAATCCTGAAAATACATAAAAGGCTTGGACCCACAAACACATTATGGGCCTTAGCCCATACACAATGGCAACAATCATAATTATATGATAAACAATAAATGATGAATGGCCCAACCCAAACCTAGAAATCCATCCTCTACACACCAACCCGTACCAACCATCACACCTCGGGGATTTCTACAATCAACCTGCCAACCGCTACACACCATATCGACAGCTGTGCTGCCTGTCTTAAAGACCGATCACTGTGTGACCTATGTGGCAAAGCCACCGATCGCCATGCGACCTTAATAATACATCGTAGCATTTCGACAGCTGAGCTGCCTGTCATAAAGACCGATCACTATGTGACCTATGTGGCAAAGCCACCGATTGCTATGCGACCTTCTTCCCCTTCATCATATCAATCCCATCCCATGTGTAATATCCCGAAATTGGGTCTAGTAGAATTGGACCTTGGGCTTTAGGAAAAATTTGTGTATCATTTTGTTACTTGTGTTAGCTCGGGTATAATTTTTATTGTGGGCTTAGTATGGTTATGTGAAGGTTTGGATTTAGTTACGAAGTTAGAATAATTCTTAGTATTGAATATTTAGTGAAGTGGATTAGGTGAACTTGACACTTAAGTTAATTTAAGTGTTAAATCTAGCACATGAGGAGTTAGTGGCATAGTGGATAAAGAGCTTGAAAGGTTGCTTGAGGGAAGTGGTTCGAGTAGCTTGGAAAGCATATTGAGGATTTTATTTTTGTACATTCTAGCATTGATGGACGGTCAAACTTTATTAAGGTAAGTTGGACTTTCAACTTTTATGGCAAGTTGAATAGCAAAATAGGAAAGCTTGTATTTTGGGATAAGAATCAAGAAGTTAAGGTAGGATAAGGGGACAAAGGGCTTGGATGATGGAAAGTTGTTTTGGAAATATTTTTATGGTCATTTTGACCATGAATGTGGACGGCATGTGTGGCTAGGGGGGTGGCCGAATGTGATAGGTAGCTTGGGGGGAATAGTTGGCCAATTTTTGTTTTTGAGCATCTTTTTGCATTTGTTTTTCCTCTCCAAAAACTCCCTCTTTGGCCGAATGTGTCTTGTGCATTTTGTGCAAATTTTGCTTTTGGTTTAGTCTTCATTTTGTTGGAACCAAATCCTACTTTTTCTTTCTTTCATTTATCCTTTTGAAACCGAAACAACATTGGAACTTTTGTGCACTTTTCTTCTTTGGTAATTTAGGTGTTGGCCGAATCTCTTACTCTCTTTTCTCTCTTTTTCTTTCTTTCAATATTGTTCAAATCACATTTCTTTTCACTTCTCTTGGCCGAATCTTCCTTCTTCCCTTTTCATTTTCTTTTCTTTGCCATACTAATTCTTCATCTCTTTCGAGCCGTATAACAATTGTTTTCTTCATTCAAAAACCATAGCCGAAACTTCTTATATCCTTTTGGTTTGCTTTGGCCGAATATTCAAGGGTAGGACTTCTTTTTATTTATTCAATCGGTTTTGGAAGATAGACTCCTCGGGACTTTGGATGCAATCGTTCTAAGCCTCAAATCTTTGACAATCTTTTTGGGGTAAGTCAATAGGTAAGACTTGGTATTATGTTCGATAACCCTTCGGGATTTGTTGGTGTGGCTGTATCGCCTTGTTTATAGTTTTGTGGCATGGGCGAATGTTCTTAGTGCCATAAAAGGTGTTCTTTTGTGTGTAGCTAAAGAAAGGGAACTCAGAGTGTGATTTGGGATTTGGTAGGAGACCAAATCGGCTTTAAGGGAGAAGGAAGAACCACGTTTCGAGATCGTGTTAGATTCGAGTAGTTCGGGATTTCACTAATAGGCAGGTGTGTGATTAACCCACCGTTTTCCGGGTTTTTGCTATATTTGTATGTGTTGATTATGTACTAACAAGTGCAGTAAAAGTTATGAGATGAATACCCTTAAAGGGGTATGTCGATAATCCGGTAAGTACCAAACCTGATATATGTGATTATTAATATGAATGTGTGTTATGACTATGCTTGATGAACATGTTCACGCATCATTATATTATATCATTATTTATGTTACATGTGCATGGGTTGGGATATGATATGAAAGAAGGTACGGGTGTACTTTGAGTACGTGGTTTGATGTTAGCCTTGAGCTACATCGTGGATTGACGTTGACTAAGGTCACGTTGTGGATTAATTGCGATTTAGTTCGCGTGGCTTGATGAGTGGCTGTGTGCCTCATCGTGGTTGATATCGGCTATGCGCCATATCGTGGTTGATGAGTGACTTTGTGTCCCATCGTGGTTTTGGTGTTAGCTACGGCTACATCGTGGATTGGCGCTGACCGAGGTCGCATTGTGGATTATTGTGCTTAATTGCACGTGGACGGCATTGAGTGCCTTTTGGAGTAAAAAGGAGAGGGTGATTTGATAATCCCCTGGTGTGTAGTGGCTGGATATGGGGGTGTGTAGAGGATGGACCTAGGTTGGGTTGGGTACATTTTGCATAATCTCAATGGATATGTGAATTAATGTGAAAATGGGCCAAGCCCAGTTTATAAATATGGATCAGTGTGGAAATGGGTTAAGCCCGATATGTGGAATTATGGGGTTAATTACCCTGTTACCTGATATGTGATATGAATGTGGGCCAAGCCCAGAATGTGGTAATATGTGAATATGAAATTTGGTTATCTGATATATGGATTAATATGTGGTTAACATGTGGGTGGAATTCAGTGGATTAATTACACACTGAGTCTATGTGACTCACCCAATTTTTCTCAAACCTTTCAGGTGATGCATAAAGTTTGGACCGGGTTGGGAGTGGATACGAGGTGGCCCATACAGAAGATAAATTTATTTGTTTTACACATTTTTCTTATGAAAGGTTATTTATTGTAATAAGGGCCATTTAAAGTATTTAAGGACTTTTATTATGTTTTAAGTTGGATTGTCGATTATATTATTATTTGAAAATGTTTTATTTTAAACAACTTAATTTTATTTGGAATTTTAATTACACAATGTTTTAGTAAAGACAACAAAATTTTATGTTTTTAACTCTAAGTCAAAAGTTTTTCAAACGTTTTCCGCAGTGGCATTTCAAAATCGGTCATAGCGAATGGGCCGGGTTTGGGGTGTTACACCATGCATACATACATGTAAAATCAAACAATGTATTACCTAAGAGATTTCAGTTTATCGCATACATCGATACGCATAGAGAGATTTCTATGATTACGTACCTGACATCCTTTGCCTACCCTTTCTGGGTAATACAACTGTTCACACAGCCTATTTTCTGGCTCTTAGCCCACAACACATATATACACATACAGATTTAATATTGTGTTAGAGATCTACACACCTGATTACCATTAGAACATGACTTTCTAAGTTGACGCTATCCGTAGCCAACACTACCACAATTTGCCTAAGGTGTTGTTCAGAAGCCGGTAACGAAACATTAGGTTAAGGCACAACTAACGAAAAGAAAATGGTTGATCATCTTAAGGAGAATTGAAATCCTTACCTTGAAATCCCGAAAAGTGATATGAGATTCAGGGACTAGTGTTTCCGGCTTTTAGATCTAAGAGATCTACTTCAATTCCCGAATGTCGCCCAACAAGAAAATACATAGAACCATTAAACCATTAGCTTTTCAGCTTTGTCTTCCAAAACCTTAAAGAGAAAGTGAAGAGATAGGGAAATCGGCACTCACCTTAACACAAAGAATTCGACTACCCCTTAGAGATTCCGACTTTTTTTTTGAGAAGATCAGGAGAGAAGATGATAGGAAGGAGTCTATGTAGA
This sequence comes from Gossypium australe, assembly GCA_005393395.2. Lineage (NCBI taxonomy): Eukaryota > Viridiplantae > Streptophyta > Magnoliopsida > Malvales > Malvaceae > Gossypium > Gossypium australe. The sequence continues at coordinate 82,795,906 of CM016614.1, forward strand.
TTCGGCTTTTAATGAAAGGTCCGAAAAAGAGATGAACAAGAAGAGGCTTAGACATTTTCGGGTTTTAGAAGAAAGAAGAGAAAAGAACAATGGAGTTTTCAGCTTTTAGAAGAAAGAAGAGAAAAGAACAATGGAGTTTTCGGCTTTTAGAATCAAAGTGAAGATGAGGGAATAGAGTTAAGAATTTCGGCTTTTACTTAGAGAATAAGAGAAAGAAAAGATGGAAACCCTAAATGCCAAAAAATAAAGAAGAGAACCCTCACCTGGCTATTTAAAGTTTCAGCACCCCTTAGCCATATCAGAAAACGATTTCTCCTCCCCCTCAGAGTTTGAAATTCGGCCACCACTTAGCCTTGCAGATAATTCCTATCTTTTCTCCTTTATCTTCCATATTATCAACTATAATATCTACATTATCACATTCACATAAATCCCCCTATTTTTGAGCCTTGTTGCTGTCCACTCCACCTAACCCTAATGCCGAAATTAGCTAACTTAAATTAAAAGAATTGGGCTCCATGAAACTTAAATTTGGGCCTCCTCAGTTGACGCCACCTTCTTGCTCTTTAAGTGGCGCTACTGACCACTGGGCCACAAGCCCATCCGCGTCTTTATTTACAATTAATATCTTTTAAACCTCGTTCTAACAGGCTCTCCACTAGAGTGCCCAAACAGAAAATTTAACTAAGGCTTCAGCCTAATCCTGAGCCCAATTTGGACCCCTAATACTCAAATTAACTCATTACACATATTCACCCATTAAACGCATAGGCCCAAAAATTCAGGATGTTGTAGTTCTACCCCCTTAAAGCAATTTCGTCTTCGAAATTTCCAACAAAATATTAATCGTACTACCCAAGTCTCACCACTATTCTTTCGCTGCGCACTCTAATTTAATAATATATAAACATTGCACGCATACAGATTCTATACCAAAAAATATAGCATCCACACAAAACATACCCAACTTAATGGTGATTGAACAATCCTGAGCCTTATGCTCCTCAGACCCGCATCTTAAACACGTTCCTGACTTCCTCCAACATTCACCCGGATGACGCCTTCTGCAATATTCACAAACCCGAAAGTTTGGACGTACCTTAACATGCTTCACAGAACGAGACTGCAACCCTAGAAAACTACAATCTCTTTTTTTCTTACAGTCCACGCACCCAACCCGAAGTGTTTCACCGATTTCTTTAACCTCCTTCAGTACCTCCCTAACTAGCTGAGTCAGGACATCAGTCCTAACACTTCCACGGCCTCGGCCGCGGCCTCTTCTTCCTCTTCTAGCGCTCATCGTTGATTCTCGTATTATCTAAATTAGAAATTTTATGAATTATTAATTTCTTTCACTGATTAACCACGAACAATCTTATGGGAAGTAGTTTTAAGAGTAGTTCTTTCGAATTCGAACCTATCTACAGTTTCAGTCTCAAGTTTATCTCCTAATTCTAGAAACCACATACATTCAACCATCACACATCAACAAACATATAACATCCATCAACTCACATTCATCACATAAGGGTATCTTCGTTATTTCACTACCCAGGGGTTTTTCTGTACTTTTTCCCTACAGGGTATTTTTCCAAATAAAGTATCTTGGTAATTTTCTTTGAATTAGGGGTACTTTGGTACACATTTTTTTTATAAAGCAAGGATAATTTGGAAAACAAGTTTTTTTTCTTTTTTTTAAAAAACATGGTATTTTGGTAATTTCCTCAAAATGGGGTATCTTGGTTTTTTTTTTTAAAGCAGGGGTACTTTGGAAAATTTAATTTCGCAGACCGGGTTACTCTTGTAAATCTAGGGGTTTTCGGGTAAATTTGCAAAACATAGGTATTTTATAAAATTATGGTTGTTTGGAAATTTTCACAAACCAAGGGTATTTTGGAAATTTTGCCAACCGGAGTGTTTCGGTAATTTCACAAATTTTGGTAGTTTTACAAATCCAGGGTATCTTGGGAAATTTTCACAAATCAGGTGTATTTTGCAAATTTTACAAAACTTGGGGGTATTTTGATTGTGAAATAGGGTGGCTGGTCCCTTTCGGGTTTTAAATTATAGATTTTGGCCCGTCAACAAATCCTCATGGCTAAGGTGAACAGTCACTACGCACCAGGTAGGATTCCAGCGAAGAGGAGGTGAGTCACTAAGACCGCTTAAATACCAAGCTCTCCCTGAATCCAATCCTAGACATGCGTATGCCTGTTGCCACACCCTAACCCAACGACTTGTTTACGAACATGTTTAATTAGATTAAGTCTTATGACTTTAAAGAGTTGTTTAAACTAAGCCTAAAGTCCATTAATGCCTAACATACTAGTCTACGTCCATCAAGCCCATCAAACCCAACATGCATATCACATCAAAGGTTAGGATACTTACCTGCGTGGATCGGGTGCCGGTAGACTCGAAGGCCATATCTTCATCCAAGACATTTTTCTCAAATTCACATCAAATTTTCAAAACACTACTAGACCCATTTCACAGCCCGAGTTTTGAACCGGGCTCTGATACCAAAATATGACACCCCAAATCCGGCCCGAACACTTTGTCACCGGTTTCAAATTCAATATCTTTTCGTTTCAAATCCGCATAGGACTTTTGTCGATCAGACGCTGCTTTCAAACTATCTCGGATGACTTTCACTTTATGTTCTCTATCTTTTATCAAATCGACCCCGTATATCTTGTTTTCACTGAGCTCGGTCCAATACAGAGGTGTCCGAAATTTACGTCCGTACAGAGCTTCATAAGGTGCCATCTTAATATTGGATTGAAAACTATTATTATAAGCAAATTCAATCAATGGCAAAAATTGTTCCAACGAACCATTAAACTGAAGAATGCAGCATCTCAACATATCCTCGAGAATCTGAATATCCGCTCGGGTTGACCATCCTTTTGCGGATAAAAAGCGGTACTAAAATGCAATTTCGTGCGTAAAGCTTCTTGTAATTACATCTAGAATCGTGATGTAAACCTCGAATCTCTATCTAACACAATGGATAGTGGCACCCCGTGCAATCTCACAATTTAAGAAATATAAAGCTCAGCTAATCTATCAAGTGAGCAATCAGATCGTACCAGAATAAAATGGGCGGATTTCGTTAATCGATTTACTACGACCCAAATCGCATCTTTCTTTCTCAGAGTCAGGGGCAATCCAGAAACAAAGTGTAACACCCCAAACCCGGCCCATACATTTCGACCAGATCTGGTATGCTACGGGTTAACAGTTGAAAACTTCTCTTTGAAGGGATTTGAAATCTCGATTTGTTTAAGTGGGTATTTGATAAATACGTGCTATTTGTAGAAAACCTTTGTAGTTTTTTCTTAAATAAACATATCTTTGCGTGAAACGTGTTTGAAATTCCCATTTCATTACTTATAAGAATTAAGTCTTTAAAACAAATTCAAAATATAAACATTAACACATATAAATTGATAACCTAAGCTATGGAGCCTTATTACATAAATGGTCCCAAAATTAAACTTAAAGAAAAACTGAAAATAAATTATAGAAATAAAAACTTGATGGCCCCTCGAGTCCCCCTCGACTCCCATGTCCACGATCTACTGCTCGTCTGAAAAATTAAGGAAAATAAAGGGTGAGTCACCAAGACTCAGTGTGCAAATCCCGAAAACACATAAAAGGCTTGGGCCCACAAACACATTATGGGCCTTAACCTATACACAATGGCAACAATCATAATTACATGATAAATAATAAATGATGAATGGCCCAACCCAAACCTAGAAATCCATCCTCTACACACCAACCCGTACTAACCATCACACCTCGGGGATTTCTACAATCAACCCGCCAACCGCTACACACCATATCGGCAGCTGTGCTGCCTGTCTTAAAGACCGATCACTGTGTAACCTATGTGGCAAAGCCACCGATCGCCATGCGACCTTAATAATACATCGTAGCATTTCGACAGCTGAGCTGCCTGTCATAAAGACCGATCACTATGTGACCTATGTGGCAAAGCCACCGATCGCTATGCGACCTTCTTCCCCTTCATCATATCAATCCCATCCCATGCATACATACATGCAAAATCAAACAACGTATTACCTAAGAGATTTCAGTTTATCGCATACATCGATACACATAGAGAGATTTCTATGATTACGTACCTGACATCCTTTGCCTACCCTTTCTGGGTAATACGACTGTTCACACAGCCTATTTTCCGGCTCTTAGCCCACAACACATATATACACATACAGATTTAATAGTGTGTTAGAGATCTACACACCTGATTACCGTTAGAATGAGACTTTCTAAGTTGACGCTATCCGTAGCCAACACCACCACTATTTCCATAAGGTGTTGTTCAGAAGCCGGTAACGAAACATTATGTTAAGGCACAACTAACGAAAAGAAAATGGTTGATCATCGTAAGGAGAATTGAAATACTTACCTTGAAATCCCGAAAAGTGATATGAGATTCAGGGACTAGTGTTTCCGGCTTTTAGATCTAAGAGATCTACTTCAATTCCCAAATGTCGCCCAACAAGAAAATACATAGAACCATTAAACCATTAGCTTTTTGGCTTTGTCTTCCAAAACCCGAAAGAGAAAGTGAAGAGATAGGGAAATCAACACTCACCTTAACACAAAGAATTCGACTACCCCTTAGAGATTCCGGCTTTTTTTGAGAAGATTAGAAGAGAAGATGATAGAAAGGAGTCTATGTAGATTCGGCTTTTAATGAAAGGTCCGAAAAAGAGATGAACAAGAAGAGGCTTAGGCGTTTTCGGCTTTTAGAAGAAAGAAGAGAAAAGAACAATGGAGTTTTCGATTTTTAGAAGAAAGAAGAGAAAAGAACAATGGAGTTTTTGGCTTTTAGAATCAAAGTGAAGATGAGAGAATAGAGTTAAGAATTTCGGCTTTTACTCAGAGAAGAAGAGAAAGAAAAGATGGAAACCCTAAATGCTAAAAAAATAAAGAAGAGAACCCTCACCTGGCTATTTAAAGTTTCAGCACTCCTTAGCCATATCAGAAATCGATTTCTCCTTTATCTTCCATATTATCAACTATAATATCTACATTATCACATTCACATAAATCCCCCTATTTTTGAGCCTTGTTGCCGTCCACTCCACCTAACCCTAATGCCGAAATTAGCTAACTTAAATTAAAAGAATTGGGCTCCATGAAACTTAAATTTGGGCCTCCTCAGTTGACGCCACCTTCTTGCTCTTTAAGTGGCGCTACTGACCACTGGGCCACAAGCCCATCTGCGTCTTTATTTACAATTAATATCTTTTAAACCTCGTTCTAACAGGCTCTCCACTAGAGTGCCCAAACAGAAAATTTAACTAAGGCTTCAGCCCAATCCTGAGCCCAATTTGGACCCCTAATACTCAAATTAACTCATTACACATATTCACCCATTAAACGCATAGGCCCAAAAATTCAGGATGTTGTAGTTCTACCCCCTTAAAGCAATTTCGTCTTCGAAATTTCCAACAAAATATTAATCGTACTACCCAAGTCTCACCACTATTCTTTCGCTGCGCACTCTAATTTAATAATATATAAACATTGCACGCATACAGATTCTATACCAAAAAATATAGCATCCACACAAAACATACCCAACTTAATGGTGATTGAACAATCCCGAGCCTTATGCTCCTCAGACCCGCATCTTAAACACGTTCCTGACTTCCTCCAACATTCACCTGGATGACGCCTTCTGCAATATTCACAAACCCGAAAGTTTGGACGTACCTTAACATGCTTCACAGAACGAGACTGCAACCCTAGAAAACTACAATCTCTTTTTTTCTTACAGTCCACGCACCCAACCCGAAGTGTTTCACCGATTTCTTTAACCTCCTTCAGTACCTCCCTAACTAGCTGAGTCAGGACATCAGTCCTAACACTTCCACGGCCTCGGCCGCGGCCTCTTCTTCCTCTTCTAGCGCTCATCGTTGATTCTCGTATTATCTGAATTAGAAATTTTATGAATTATTAATTTCTTTCACTGATTAACCACGAACAATCTTATGGGAAGTAGTTTTAAGAGTAGTTCTTTCGAATTCGAACCTATCTACAGTTTCAGTCTCAAGTTTATCTCCTAATTCTAGAAACCACATACATTCAACCATCACACATCAACAAACATATAACATCCATCAACTCACATTCATCACATAAGGGTATCTTCGTTATTTCACTACCCAGGGGTTTTTCCGTACTTTTTCCCTACAGGGTATTTTTCTAAATAAAGTATCTTGGTAATTTTCTTTGAATTAGGGGTACTTTGGTACACATTTTTTTTATAAAGCAAGGATAATTTGGAAAACAAGTTTTTTTTTCTTTTTTTTAAAAAACATGGGTATTTTGGTAATTTCCTCAAAATGGGGTATCTTGGTTTTTTTTTAAAGCAGGGGTACTTTGGAAATTTTAATTTCGCAAACCGGGTTACTCTTGTAAATCTAGGGGTTTTCGAGTAAATTTGCAAAACATGGGTATTTTATAAAATTACGGTTGTTTGGAAATTTTCACAAACCAAGGGTATTTTGGAAATTTTGCCAACCGGAGTGTTTCGGTAATTTCACAAATTTTGGTAGTTTTACAAATCCAGGGTATCTTGGGAAATTTTCACAAATCAGGTGTATTTTGCAAATTTTACAAAACTTGGGGGTATTTTGATTGTGAAATAGGGTGGCTGGTCCCTTTTGGGTTTTAAATTATAGATTTTGGCCCGTCAACAAATCCTCATGGCTAAGGTGAACAGTCACTACGCACCAGGTAGGATTCTAGCGAAGAGGAGGTGAGTCACTAGGACCGCTTAAATACCAAGCTCTCCCTGAATCCAATCCTAGACATGCGTATGCCTGTTGCCACACCCTAACCCAACGACTTGTTTATGGACATGTTTAATTAGATTAAGTCTTATGAATTTAAAGAGTTGTTTAAACTAAGCCTAAAGTCCATTAATGCCTAACATGCTAGTCTACGTCCATCAAGCCCATCAAACCCAACATGCATATCACATCAAAAGTTAGGATACTTACCTGCGTGGATCGGGTGCCGGTAGACTCGAAGGCCATATCTTCATCCAAGACATTTTTCTCAAATTCACATCAAATTTTCAAAACACTACTAGACCCATTTCACAGCCCGAGTTTTGAACCGGGCTCTGATACCAAAATGTAACACCCCAATCCCGGCCCGAACGCTACGACCAGATCTGGTATGCTACGGGTTAACAGTTGAAAACTTCTCTTTGAAGGGATTTGAAATCTCGGTTTGTTTAAGTGGGTATTTGATAAATACGTGCTATTTGTAGAAAACCTTTGTGGTTTTTTTTTTAAATAAACATATCTTCACCTTATACGTGTTTGAAATTCCCATTTCATTACTTATAAGAATTAAGTCTTTAAAACAAATTCAAAATATAAACATAAACACATATAAATTGATAACCTAAGCTATGGAGCCTTATTACATAAATGGTCCCAAAATTAAACTTAAAGAAAAACTAAAAATAATTTATGGAAATAAAAACTTGATGGCCCCTCGAGTCCCCCTCGGCTCCCATGTCCACGATCTACTGCTCGTCTGAAAAATTAAGGAAAATAAAGGGTGAGTCACCAAGACTCAGTGTGCAAATCCCGAAAACACATAAAAGGCTTGGGCCCACACACACATTATGGGCCTTAGCCCATACACAATGGCAACAATCATAATTATATGATAAAAAATAAATGATGAATGGCCCAACCCAAACCTAGAAATCCATCCTCTACACACCAACCCGTACCAACCATCACACCTCGGAGATTTCTACAATCAGCCCGCCAACTGCTACACACCATATCGGCAGCTGTGCAGCCTATCTTAAAGACTGATCACTGTGTGACCTATGTGACAATGCCACCGATCGCCATGCGACCTTAATAATACATCATAGCATTTCGACAGTTGAGTTGTCTGTCATAAAGACCGATCACTATGTGACCTATGTGGCAAAGCCACCGATCGCTATGCGACCTTCTTCCCCTTCATCATATCAATCCCATCCCATGCATACATACATGCAAAATCAAACAATGTATTACCTAAGAGATTTTAGTTTATCACATACATCGATACACATAGAGAGATTTCTATGATTACGTACCTGACATCCTTTGCCTACCCTTTCTGGGTAATACGACTGTTCACACAGCCTATTTTCTGGCTCTTAGCCCACAACACATATATACACATACAGATTTAATAGTGTGTTAGAGATCTACACACCTGATTACCGTTAGAACGAGACTTTCTAAGTTGACGCTATCCGTAGCCAACACCACCGCTATTTGCCTAAGGTGTTGTTCAGAAGCCGGTAACAAAACATTAGGTTAAGGCACAACTAACGAAAAGAAAACGGTTGATCATCTTAAGGAGAATTGAAATCCTCCTTAGGATATGAGATTCAGGGTCTAGTATTTCCGAAAAGTGATATGAGATTCAGGGACTAGTGTTTCCGGCTTTTAGATCTAAGAGATCTACTTCAATTCCCGAATGTCGCCCAACAAGAAAATACATAGAACCATTAAACCATTAGCTTTTCAGCTTTGTCTTCCAAAACCCGAAAGAGAAAGTGAAGAGATAGGGAAATCGGCACTCACCTTAACACAAAGAATTTGACTACCCCTTAGAGATCCCGGCTTTTTTTTGAGAAGATCAAAAGAGAAGATGATAGGAAGGAGTCTATGTAGATTCGGCTTTTAATGAAAGGTTCGAAAAAAAATGAAAAAGAAGAGGCTTAGGCGTTTTCGGCTTTTAGAAGAAAGAAGTGAAAAGAACAATGGAGTTTTCGGCTTTGAAAAGAAAGAAGAGAAAAGAACAATGGAGTTTTTGGCTTTTAGAATCAAAGTGAAGATGAGGGAATAGAGTTAAGAATTTCAGCTTTTACTCAGAGAAGAATAGAAAGAAAAGATGGAAACCCTAAATGCCGAAAAATAAAGAAGAGAACCCTCACCTGGCTATTTAAAGTTTCAGCACTCCTTAGCCATATCAGAAATCGATTTCTCCTCCCCCTCAGAGTTTGTAATTCGGCCACCACTTAGCCTTGCAGATAATTCCTATCTTTTCTCCTTTATCTTCCATATTATCAACTATAATATCTACATTATCCCATTCACATAAATCCTCCTATTTTTTAGCCTTGATGCCGTCCACTCCACCTAACCCTAATGCCGAAATTAGCTAACTTAAATTAAAAGAATTGGGCTCCACGAAACTTAAATTTGGGCCTCCTCAGTTGATGCCACTTTCTTGCACTTTAAGTGGTGCTACTGACCACTGGGCCACAAGCCCATCTGCGTCTTTATTTACAATTAATATCTTTTAAACCTCATTCTAACAGGCTCTCCACTAGAGTGCCCAAACAGAAAATTTAACTAAGGCTTCAGCCCAATCCTGAGCCCAATTTGGACCCCTAATACTCAAATTAACTCATTACACATATTCACCTATTAAACGCATAGGCCCAAAAATTCAGGATGTTACACAAAGTCCATCGTTACTCTATCCCATTTCCACTCGGGAATCAGAATTGGTTGTAGCAACCCAGACGGAACCTGATGTTCAGCTTTAACTTGCTGATAGACTATGTAACAGACCGAATTTGACCCTAATCGGAACGGTGGTTTCGGGACCACGAATCCGAGTCCGAGAAATATTTTAATATTATAATTTGTGTCTATAATATGTGAATTGATGTGTGTGAAAGTTTCATATGAAAATTTTATCGTTTAAGTGCTTAATTTGATAAAAAGGACTTAATCGCGTAAAGCGTAAAAGTAGCATAATAAAGTGAAATGTGTTAATTTGAGCATGGCTTTAAATTATGAGGTATGAAAAGGGTAAATAACCCATTTTATGAGTTAGTGGATGGTCATGGACAAGTTTGCCCTTAAGTTATATTAATTAGTTATTTTAATGTTAAGGTTAAAATTGTAAACAAACTAAATAATATGTTATATGTTAAAATAACATAAAAAAAAAAAAAGCCATCATCTTTTAGCTCTCCCATGGCCGAATGTAGAGGAAAGGAAGAAGCTTTAAACCCTTTTAATTTTCGGCATTTCTAGGCTAAAATTCAAGGTGAGTTTTAGTTGGTTTTTGATAATTTTTACGTTTTTGTGATCGTTGCTTCGTATATTACCCGACCCATGCTTGAATTTTTGAAATTTGTATGTATATAGGATTCGGACATTAACATGTTTAAGTGGTTTTGATATTTGATGGTTTTATATTAAAAATATGTTAAAGAATTACAAGTTTTGTATTAGGAATTTTGGTGAAATTTAGTATTTAGGGCTAATTTGTAAAAATAAAAATTTGTAGGGACTTATTTGCAAAATAAATGGAAAATATGGACTTTTATAGCCCTATTGGATATTCGGCCCTTGAGTTAATTAGTGAAATTTTGTGTATTTTGAGTTTTATGCAAATAGGACTAAATTGCAAAATTGTGAAATAGTGGGGTAAAATGGTAATTTACCCATTTATGTGTTTTGAGACTAAATTGAAATAAAATGTACTTGAATGAGCTGAATTTTTATGTGTTTAGATCAAGAACAAAGAAAAACGGATTTGGATCGGGGAAAGGCGAAGGTTCTCGAATAGCCAATCTGCACGGTCCATCGACAGCCGAGGTAAGTCTCTAAGCATTCTAATGTCAATAAATTAATTATGAACTTAGTGAATGATGAATTGTGGAAATTTAGAGTATAAATATATGATATAGCCGAATGTTAATGTATAGTATTGAAGTGAATTTATTTAGTTTAATGCAAGTTGAATAAGTAAGTTCGGTTCGACAAGTGAAAGTAGTATAAAGAATATAAGATGTTGTGATCCCATTATTAAGCATTGTGTATTAAAATGTTAAATGTGTTGATATTCGGGCTTCGAGCCTAGCAGGCCTCGTGCCGGTGGAAATTATCGGGCTTTGAGCCTAGCAGGCCTAGTGCCGGTGAAATGTATCGGGCTTTGAGCCTAGCAGGCCTTGTGCCGGTGAAGATTTTCGGGCTTATTGCCTAGCAGGCTAAATGCCGGTGATTTTTAAATTCGAGCTTATGCATATAAACTGGTGGAGTTATGTTGGCAAATAAAGGACAAACTAAAGCATGTAACACCCCTTACCCGAGACCTTTGCCGGAGTCGAGTATGTGGCATTACTAGACTTGACTACTAGTTCGGGGCATAAGAATTTAAAGCTGTCCAACTGCGTCATGCTGACGAAATTGACCATAACTCGACTTACAAAACTCGAAATTTAGATCCGTAAATTTTCCTTGAAACTAGACTCATATATATATATACCATAATTTTTCCAGAATTTTTCATGTGGCCAATTAGTACAGTTTATTCATCAAAGTTTCCCCTATTTCACTGTTGACGATTCTGACCTATCATTACAAAAACTCAGTTATCTCATTGTACAAAATTTCAATAATGTTCTTGTTTATTCCAATCAAAAATAGACTCATTAAGGATTCTAATAATATCAACTATGCTCCCTGATTATTTTTGTACAATTTTTAACAATTTTTCCAATACAGGACAGGGAATCACGAATTCATTCAGAACAAGTCTCACTAAAATTTAAATATCTCATAATATAAAATTCCTTTGCCTACTCTGTTTCTTTCATATCAAAATAGACACAATAAACTTTAATTCTATATCTTATTCACTTTCTAATTCCATTTCTCCTATTTTTGGTGATTTTTCAAAATTACGTCACTACTGCTAACCAAAAACTGTTTCATTGCAAAAATATGGTTAACTAGTTTATAACATCTTTACCAAATTAATAACCAAATTCACTCATACTCTTATCTATCCATATGTCACAACCGAATCAACCAATTGCACACAATAGATATCATGAATACCCTTCAATCAAGACATATAGCAAAATAACCAAATGAACGTAAGCCATAATCAATAAAACCGTAGTAAAGCATTGAAGTTAGGCCATTTTCGCATGGCTTAATTTATACAAAACCAAAATCTAACATTTCAAATTTCAATCTAGCCTATACATGCCATAGGTTTAAAAATTCAACTTATAAAATACCGAAAACAGTCGATAGTGTGATAGACTTTGACGATGCTCCCGAGCTCGTAACTTGATTCCAAAATCTAATAAACAATGCAAACAAGCTCATACAGTAAGCTATCATAGCTTAGTAAGTTATAAGCAATTACATAACAACAATGCATTCTATCATTATATTAGTAAGGCCAATTTAAAATAATCACAATCGAGGTTTAAAGCTATAACTATAATTTATATCACCATTTCTAAACCTTCACATTTCATAGCCTTACGGCCAAACACACACACATTCAATAATAGATTTCACATCGATCTATAAATCACTTTTTCATATCAAGACCAATACATATACATTTGTTCAAGTATATACATATTAACTACTAAATTTTCTTTCTTACTTTTCAATCCATATAATTCACATACATTCTCCAATTGTATCACATATAACTAGTAACATATATCAATTTACTAATTTACCTTATCTCCAATAACCAATAGACTTACACATACCTGAACATCGAACTCATTTACCGAATTTAAGTTCCACATCATCAAAAATCTATTTAAACATATACTTATAATAATTCACCGGCATAAAGCCTGCTAGGCATAAAGCCCGATATCTTTCACTGGCACAAAGCCTGCTAGGCATAAAGCCCGATATTATCCACCGGCACAAAGCCTGCTAGGCTTAAAGCCCGAATACTTTCACTGGCACAAAGCCTGCTAGGCTTGAAGCCCGATATTATCCACCGGCACAAAGCCTGCTAGGCTTAAAGCCCGAATACTTTCACTCGCACAAAGCCTGCTAGGCATAAAGCCCGATATTATCCACCGGCACAAAGCCTGCTAGGCTTAAAGCCCGAATATCATTTCCTCAGTCACATAAACATATATAATTTCACTATCAATATTATCTATACCCAATTAAAACATCTATTATTCATAGTTCATTCTTCCATCTCAACCCATCATATTCGGCAACCATTAATGCACGTATAAATATATACACATATCAAGGATAACTCTTATCAATTATCAACCGCCAACACATTCGGGTAACATACAATATATGAACCTAACCACTGAATTCAATACAACCAAAATTCTTCGCTATTTATTTTCACATATACTATCACCCAATGTAAATATATATACACATACTTTTATCCATCTCAAATAATCAAGCTTAAATATTCATATATATAAAACTTAAACCACAATTGTATATATATCAATTCACTTATTTTATTTCTATGATCAACATCACATTCAATTATATCATTGCCATATATATGCATCACATTCGGTTATATTCATTTCTCAATTCAATGTCACATTCGGTTCTACTTTATACATATATAAATAATACATTTGGCTACATAAAAAATCAGTATACATACTTCCATTAAATTTTAGTACATCAATATAGATAAATTCCATATAACTTGATTGCTTAAAAACTTACCTCGGACAATGTAAAATGGAACGGGGCGACTAGTCGACAACTTTCGTTCTTCCCCAATCCGAGCCCGATTTCTTTTGTTCTTGATCTATATAAATTTCGAAAATAGCCTATTTAAATAACATTACATTCCTTTTTAGCTCAAAACACCTAATTGAACAATTTAATACAATCTTTCACTCATTCAAAATATGACAATTCACACATTGAGCTAAGGTCGAATGTTCCTTAATTCCATTCAAGCCCTCAAACACCATTCAATTTAACTATAACACATAATTATATAATTTACCAATTTGCCCCTAGAATTTACATCTTTTTCAATTTATTCCCCAAAGCATAAAATACAAAATACATGAAATTTGGATTAATTTCTCAAGGGCCTAATTTTCCTCATCTTTATCCAAGTCTATACAAACTATTGACTTCGAATTTCATACGTCCACTTTTTATTTTTTTTTATTTTTACAATATAATCACCTTACTTCAATTAATCTAAATTTCTTACTTAAAACATGATAAATTCAAACATATACTAAACATTCTTTCATTCAAACACAACAAATCAAAAGCTCTCATCCATGGCCGAATCTAGCATATGCTTCAAATTCAAAATTTCCTACATGGGTTTGATAGTACTCAAAATAATGAACTCAAAAATGTAAAAATCTTTCAAAAACCATGCTCAATACTAACCTTAAAGTGACATGCAAATGGCCGAATGAAGGAAAGCTTGAGTTCCTTTTTCTTTCTCCTTGTTTCGTGAGGAATATGAAGAAAATGGGAGAAATAAACATGTTTTCTTTTTATCATCTTTGTTTATTATTATCAACCAATATCTATTAAAAATAACATATAAAATATACTATTATAAAAATAAGCCATGATGCATGCCGTCCACTACAATTAAAATATAGGTCAATTTGCAACTTTAATTCCAATCAAAAGAAATCCTATTCAATTTAACCCTAAATTCCACAATAGCTATTATTTTTTTTATATACTTATTCAACTTAATCCTTTACTTAAAATTAGTCACTCAATCACACAATTTAATCTACGATATATTTAATATATGCATAACCATATAACATAAACATCAAATTAATAATAAAAAAATATTTTCTAATTCGGATTCATGGTTTCGAAACCACCGTTCCGATTAGGGTCGTAATTGGGCTGTTACAAAGCATATTTGTATGAATTCAATTACAGAGCTGTACGGGTAAGTACCTGTGAGATGTTTAATCGAATATATATATATAATGGTTCAATTACAAATGTATATATATAAATGTGTATGTGTGCGTTGATGGACGAAAATGTGGTATATGATTATGTATGTATATTCGGTTGTTTGTTTAGGAAATTATATGGATATTTCGTGCATGTTGGACTTTTGGAAGTGATAAGATGTAAAGAGAATGAGCGTATATATATATATATGCTTTTGCATATGATTCTATTTTAAAATGATGTGCATACGACTTGAGTAATGGTCAAGAAATGGATGTTTATCATTTGAACTTGAGTTGATTAAATGAACTATTTGATAAAGGTAGGATAATGTGAAATGTCAAGTTATAGATGATATTGAAGTTTGATAATGTGACATCATAGGTGTGATTTGTTAAAGTTTGAAGTAATATCAAATATTTAAATTGGAAAGTTTAAGTGGCAAGCTGGATTAATTTCTTTAAATTTGCTTAAGACTTACTAAGCTAGTTAGCTTATTTCGTGTGTGCTCTTGGTTCTGTTTTATAGATTTCCATCAAGCTACTGGCATCTGAGGATCGTTGGAAAAGTCAACCACACTATCACCCCTTTTGGTACATAATCTTAGTTAAGAATCGAAGGCATGTATAGGTTAGACTAAGGTTTAGATTAATGATATTCGGTCTTGTATATATATGAATAGCCTTGCGAAAACGGCTATTTCTTTTGCTTAAGTTTAATTCCTATGTTCTTGATATAATGGATTGATTAGGTTATTGTGGGATATGAAATTCGGCCATGGTATAATCATGTTTGGAATGTGGTCAAATAATATGCCTATATATATAGATGTAATGCATTTTTGGATAGCATGATATATATATTGAGATGTTTTGCGTTTGTTATTATGATGTTAAAGTTGCATGGAATTGCTTATCTCTTATTCGGCTATGGTATAGACTAATATAGTTATTATAAATAAATGTTGTGAGTGATGACATATTGGGTTTAGATAATGTTAATTAATGTGACTTTAGTTATACAAAATAGGTGTGAGGTGTTCAGTTATGTTTTATGACTATTAAGGAAAATGGTGATGATGCTTAATAATTCATGTAGGTATATATATATATATATGTTAGGTAATAATCTTGTTATATGTTTGGATTAATATACCTAGTTTTGAATTATACTTGTAGAATGAAATTGTTGCATTGTAGGTATGATTTTGTCCAAGGTTTATTCACGAGTTACTCATTGAATATTCATTACCAATGATAGTCTTGAGTTGATATGTGTTTTGGTATTATATTAAATGATGCATATTTAAGGTAGTAAGGGTAAGCAATATCCCGTTTAGGTAAGAATCCAAATGGTAAGTAAAAATAGTATGGTTTGGTTTTAATAATTGAACCACTGTAATTAGCTTATAATATTAGTAATAGTATGACCGAACCTTTGGCGAATAAAATAACTTACCAAGTTTAGGTACATTAATAAACATATAAATTTTGGTGTATGAGGTACGAATAATCATATACAAGTATAAATGTGACCTTTGTTATAAGGAAATACATGCGATATATGTTCATTACATTAGATGTATGTTTGGTCAGGATGTAACTTTGATATGCTTATATTTATGTATTTGCTATGAAAATGCGAAATGGTTCTGTTAGTTTAATATGAATATGTATTATAGTATTATGAGTAAATATTAAATTATATTATATGATGTGGTGGAGATTGCATTGCTTGTATTACATTCAATTGAATGTCTATTAGAATTTCAGCTTAGTTTGGTAATGCCTCATAACCCTAATTCGGCGACGGATACGGGTTAGGGGTGTTACATTTGATTAGTATCAGAGCTTACGGTTTAGTCGATTCTAGGACTACCGTAGAGCGTGAGAGTCTAGCTATACATGCCTTTGTTATATATTGATAGTGTGGTGACTTCTGACACTCTGAACTGTGTTTTATATAGTAAATGGACACTGATCCTGAAAGAGTCGTAGCGGATGATGTAGAGAGTGTCGCGCCTGACCGTGCACGGGAATCAGTGTCGGTAGACTCTCGACCAGTTTCGGGTAGTCACGAGGGGGAGGGTAAACAAGCCTTTTATCAGATGACGAACGAGTGGTTTACCCAGTTTATTCAGACTAACCCAGCTGTACCCCAACCTCCACCCCCGAATAATCCAACTCCGATTCCTTCAGCACCCCCGATGATAGATCCGATGAGATCTAGTAGGCTTCCAGTTGATAAAATCCGGAAATTTGGGGCCGAAGAATTCAGGGCCAATGATGATGATGACGCAGAGCGAGCCGAAATGTGGCTTGATAACACTATTCGGGTATTAGATGAGCTATCTTGTACTCCCGATGAATGCCTGAAGTGTGCTATATCTTTACTTCGGGACACTGCATATCACTGGTGGAATACACTAGTATCAGTAGTCCCAAAAGAAAAAGTGACATGGGATATCTTCCAGAATGAATTCCGCAAGAAATATATCAGCCAGAGATTCATCGACCAGAAACGTAAAGAATTTCTTGAACTGAAACAGGGGCGAATGACCGTAACAGAATATGAACGGAAATTTGTCAGGCTCAGCAGATATGCTAGAGAGTGTGTTTCCACTGAAGCTATTATGTGTAAAAGGTTCGAAGATGGTTTGAATGAAGATTTAAAGTTGCTTGTTAGCATTTTTGAAATCAAAGAGTTTGTGACGCTAGTCGAGCGAGCTTGCAAAGCTGAAGAGCTCGGGAAGGAGAAAAGAAGGGCTGAGACAGAAGCTAGAGACACTCGAAAGAGATCATCGGGTAAGAATTTCCATTCCACATCTAAAAAGTTCAGAGATGATTTCAGCCGACATAAAGCTACTTCAGATTTACCTAGACGTGATCGACCTCCAGTGGGCTCCCGAGCTACCTCGATGGCCAGTGTTGGTAACGCCCCACAGAATCGAGTTGAATGCAAGCATTGTGGGAAATGGCATTTCTGGGAGTTGCAGATTCCATGATCGGTCTTGTTTTAAATGTGGATCGTCAGATCATTTTATTAGAGAATGTCCGATGTTAGTTAAGCAGAATCCAGTTCAGAACATTAAGTCGAGCAACGCATCAGTACGACGCAGGCCACCCAGACATTCAGGCAATGTAGGTGGTAGTCAGAGAGGAACGAAGAACACTGCAGTTCGATCTGAGGCTAG
Organism: Gossypium australe; assembly: GCA_005393395.2. Taxonomy (NCBI): domain Eukaryota; kingdom Viridiplantae; phylum Streptophyta; class Magnoliopsida; order Malvales; family Malvaceae; genus Gossypium; species Gossypium australe. Next base: position 82,813,900 of record CM016614.1, read on the forward strand.
AGCTCCAGCTAGAGCTTATGCTACGCGAGCCAGAGAGGATGCTTCCTCCCCCGATGTTATTACCGGTACTTTCACCCTTTATGATACTACTGTGATTGCATTGATTGATCCTGGTTCGACCCATTCATATGTGTGTGAAACTCTAGTAATCAGTAAGACTCTGCCAGTTGAGTCTACTGAGTTTGTGATTCGTGTGTCCAACCCTTTGGGTAGATGCGTACTTGTTAATAAAGTGTGTAGAGGTTGCCCATTGATGATTCGAGATTCTTGCTTCCCATCCGATTTAATGTTGTTGCCCTTCGATGAGTTCGACATAATTTTGGGGATGGACTGGTTAACTTCACATGATGCAGTGGTGAATTGCAAAAGAAAGCTTATTGATTTGAGATGCCAGAACGGTGAGATCATCAGAATTGAATCCAGTGATTTAAGTGGGTTTCCTACAGTAATATCTTCGATGTTAGCCCAGAAGTATGTGAGAAAAGGGTGAAAAGCTTATTTGGCTTATGTACTGGATAATAAAGTGTCTGAAAAGCATATTGAATCTGTACCGGTTGTGTGTAAATACCCAGACGTGTTTCCTGAAGAACTACCGGGTTTACCACCAGTACGAGAGGTTGAGTTCAGCATTGAATTAGTACCGGGAACGACTCTGATTTCGATATCTCCGTATCAGATGGCACCTACAGAGTTAAAAGAGTAGAAAGCGCAGTTGCAAGAGTTGACAGATAGGGGTTTTGTACGATCGAGCTTTTCCCCTTGGGGTGCACCAGTTCTTTTTGTGAAGAAGAAAGATGGAACGATGCGAATGTGTATTGATTATCGGCAACTGAATAAGGTAACTATAAAGAATAAGTACCCGTTACCTCGGATTGATGATTTTTTTGATCAGTTGAAAGGGGCTTCAGTATTTTCGAAGATAGATTTGAGATCAGGTTATTATCAGTTGCGAGTCAGAGATACAGATGTGCCAAAGACTGCATTCCGGACGAGGTACGGACATTTTGAGTTTCTGGTTATGCCTTTTGGACTCACTAATACACCAGCTGTTTTTATGGATCTAATGAATCGAGTCTTCAGACAGTTTTTGGATCGGTTTGTAGTAGTGTTTATTGATGATATACTGATCTACTCCAAAAATGAAACAGAGCATGCCGAGCATTTGAGATTAGTGCAACTGTAATATCCCAGGTTAGGGGCTATTTTGTTGTTGCATGTTATTGCATGTGTTTAGTGTGCTGTGTTGCTATTTCGGTGTTTTAGGGGCTTAATTGTAGCCTAGGTGTATGCCTGAGTGAATGGGAAAATTTTGGTTTTTGGGTGTTAAGTCAGGGGAGCTGTTGGAGCTAGGGTATATAGGTTTTCTTTGGTGTTTTATTGCACAAGTGAAGAGTTGGCAGAGTGGCAAGGGAGGAGCTTGGTGTGGCGTCAACTTCAAGGAGCAGAGGTCTAGTGTTCGAGCTGCAGAGTTCCCTTTTTGTCACTCATTTTGGACGGCATAGGAGGGAGGAGTTGGATGAAGTTCAAACTCCACTTTGGACTTGGTCAAGTGATGAGGTGGTGGGAAGAGAGGAAAAAGGGGAGTGTGACTTGGTCCACTCATTTGAAATGGGTGGTGGTGAGTGTGTTTGGGGATTTGGCCGAAATTTGGGGGAGTTGGAGGGGGGAAATGGACGGCATAGTGGGGTGAGTTGGTAGCCGAAATGCATTTTGGCATTTTGGCACTCTTTTTGGTTGTTTTCGGTCACATTTGGTAAAAGAGAGAAAGTTTTCTTCTAGTCTTTTGAAAGCCGATTTTCTTCAACAAAGTTTCTTCACACTTTCTTCTTGAACCGAAAAGTGCAAGCAGTCTTGCCGAATTTCCTCTGTGTTGTTTTCTCAAACATCCTGGTAGCCGAATATCCCTTCCCATTTCTCTCCCTTTTCCTTTCATGTAGGTAAGCCGAAACTAGTTTCTTCTTTACTCAAAATTTCCTTTTTTCTTCTTGAAACCGTGATAGCCGAATTACTCATTTGTTTTCCTCATTTCTTGGTGCCGAAACCACAACCACTTGCATCTCAAATTCTTCCTTTCTTTTCTTGTTCAGGATTGCCGAAACTCTGCTCCTATTTCACATTGTTTTTCCCTCAAAACCGAAAATAGAGGTGTGGAACCCTAGTGTTGATTTCTTCTTTTTAGTGTTTTCAACTTAGCTGAATATTTCCCTTCTCCTAGTAGTCTCTCTTGGCCGAATCTGTTGTTCTTCTTTTGGGCAAGTCTTGGCCGAATATCAGTGGGGTATTTAGGGGCCTTGTTTCAATCGTTTGGATTCTGGTAAGTGATTGGCTGAATGGTCATCTTCCTTCTCCCTCATACTTTGTCGATGTTGGTTGATTAAGGGCCGAATATGGTCATTTTTGAAAGGGTTCTAATCTCTTCTTTATAGGCCATTTGGATTTTGGATACGATCAGGTGGAGCCTTCGTTCTCTGATTAGCCAAGTGGGGTAAGTATTGGTGAGGGTCAGTACTATTGGTTGATTCTTTTATTTAGTTTAGCCAAGCTATTAAGGATTAAGGGTTCTTATATGTAGGTGGTGGCCGATTGTCTAAGGGAAACACTTTTTGGCTCGAGATTTGGTAGGAAACCAAATCAGGTGAAAGGAGCTTGATAATCGAGGGACTTAGATCGTTTTCGTTGGGATTCTAGACTCGTATTTACTAGGTGTGTAAACTAACACACTTCTGTTTAGTAATATGATTGATAACCTGTGTGATGATTAATGAAACAGTGATGATTGATATGATACCCTAATGGGTATGATTCTGGACTCGGGTAAGTCAGTATTATTGTTATGAGTTTAGTGATGATCTATATGATACCATGGCTGTGGATATATGTGACATGGGATATGAGATTAGACATATTAGCATGGTATACATGATTATATGATATGCATGATTACATGAGTGTGGTATGTGGATGGGTGATACGAGTGGAGGGAGCAGTGATATTTTGTGCTGACGAGCACTAGTGTTTTGGTAACACACTTTGTGACTTTAGGTCACCAGAGGTTTGGCACCTCCAGAGGTTTGGTACCTCAGCGTCTCGTCCCTGTGGTTAACACCACCGTGGGTTGGCCCCACTTGTGAGATACGGGATTGACGCCAGTGATTTGGTATCACACGATGGGTTGGCCCCATCACCAGATTTGTGACTACGGTCACCAGTGCTTTGGTAGCACATTGTGTCTTTGGGACACCAGAGGTTTGGCACCTCATTGCAACTTGTCCCTGTGGTTTGATACCACCGTGGGTTGGCCCCACATGAGATATGGGATCGTCTGCTAGTGATTGGGTATCACACGATGGGTTGGCCCCATCATTGGATTTGTGACTTCGGTCACCAGTGCTTTGGTAGCACAAAGTGTCTTTGGGACACCAGTGGTTTGGCACCACATTGACGGATATTGTGTCTTTGGGACACCAGTGTTTGGGTAACACATTGTGACTATACGTCACCAGTGGTTTGGCACCACCAGTGGTTTGGTACCACACGGGGTAGAAAAGGCGATATGGATGGTTAGGATCGGGTTGCATTAATTATGTTGCTATGTATGATGTGTGTTAGCATGTTGTTTTCTCGGGAGCGGGATTTATACACTGAGTCATTCAACTCACCCTCTCCTTTAACATTTCAGGTGACTCGTAGACGCGGACATGGAGCCGGGATGGACTCGGGGTGCACATGCCATGCTTTAATAAAAGTTTTGCTCAGACTATTGCATTTGGGTACTTTAGCTTATTTACTTTTATTTGGGTTTTAATTTGGTTTTGTAAAAGGCCTTTGATTTATGTTTTATGATGTTTATGTTTTAATTAAATTCTAATTTGCCTTAACAAAATAAGTTGGTATGAATTTTACTAAAATTTGGAAAGATAATGATTTCAAAATCATAACGCAATGTGTTTTTAAACTATACCATCGGGTATCATACTAAGTCTTTGTGATAAACAAATACAAATGGTTCTCAATTCAAACTTGTATTTCTCCTAAGTCTAAAAATGTTTTAAGTAACACTAATAAACTATTGAGGTTTTATAAGGTTTAAACTCGTTTTAACTACACATTTTGGTTAAGTTTTCAAAATCTCCGGGTTTCAAATACACCAACCGTTTTTCAAACAAGTCTACTCAAATTTGCTTCAAATACACTGTGTTTTCACTCAGCTTTTAAACGGGAAATCTAACCTCTCAAAACCGTTTTCCCCGTAGCATACCAGATTCGGATGTGGTGTCTTGCCCGGGTTTGGGGTGTTACAGCTACGAACTTTGAGAGATCAACAGTTGTATGCGAAGTTTAGTAAGTGTGAGTTCTGGATGAAAGAAGTCAGATTTTTGGGACATGTTGTTTCAGCATCAGGTATTCGAGTCGATCCGAACAAAATTTCGGCTATACTTGATTGGAAGCCACCGAAGAATGTTTTCGAGATTCGAAGTTTTCTGGGACTTGCTGGCTATTACAGACGGTTTGTGAAAGGTTTTTCTGTGATAGCTACACCTTTGACAAAGCTACTACAGAAAGACGTCAAGTTTGAGTGGTCAGAGAAGTGTCAGAAAAGTTTCGAGCAGTTGAAAGCCCTTTTAACCGAAGCTCCAGTGTTAGCTCAGCCTGAATCGGGTAAAGAATTTGTTGTGTATTCTAATGCTTCCTTAAGTGGTTTGGGCTGTGTATTGATGCAGGAAGGCAGAGTAGTAGCCTACGCATCGAGACAATTGAAGCCGCATGAAAGAAATTACCCGACGCATGATTTGGAGCTTGCAGCTATTGTGTTTGCACTGAAGATTTGGCGTCATTACTTATTTGGCGAGAAATGCCATGTTTACTCGGATCACAAAAGTCTGAAGTATTTAATGACTCAAAAAGACTTGAATTTAAGACAACGCAGGTGGCTGGAATTGTTAAAAGATTACGAATTGGTAATTGACTATCATCCGGGAAAAGCTAACGTTGTTGCGGATGCGTTAAGTCGGAAATCATTGTTTGCTCTTCGTGCAATGAACGCACAGATGGCTATGTCTAGTGATGGTTCGATCATAGCCGAGTTACAAGCAAGACCGATGTTTATCCAGCAAATTTGTGATGCACAGAAAGTTGACAAAGATTTGATTGCTAGGCGAATTCAGTGTGAAAAAGATGCAGAGTCAGATTTTCAAATTGATACAAATGACTGTTTGAATTTTAAAAGCTGAATGTGTGTTCCGAAGAACTCAGATTTGATTCAGATGATTCTGAGTGAGGCTCATAGTAGTCGACTATCGATACATCCGGGTAGCACGAAAATGTATAACGTTGAGACAGTTCTATTGGTGGCCTGGCATGAAACGGGATATATCTGAATTTGTTTCTAAATGCTTAGTTTGTCAGCAAGTAAAAGCTGAGCATCAAATTCCATCCAGACTACTTTAGCCAATCATGATTCTTGAATGGAAATGGGATAGAATTACAATGGATTTTGTATCCGGTCTTCCTATGACACCGAGTAAGAAAGATGCCGTCTGGGTTATAGTTGATAGACTGACTAAATCAGCTCATTTTGTGCCAGTACGTACAGACTATTCACTTGATACACTTGCTGAATTGTATGTATCACAGATTGTAAGGTTGCATGGTGTACCGAGTTCCATTGTTTCAGACAGAGACCCGAGATTCACATCGCGGTTTTGGAAGAAGTTGCAAGATGCTTTAGGTACTAAACTTCATTTTAGTACAGCCTTCCATCCGCAGACAGACGGTCAGTCCGAGCGAACTATTCAGATACTTGAGGACATGTTGAGATGTTGCGTTCTCGAGTTTGAAGGTACGTGGGAACGATACCTACCTTTGATTGAATTTGCTTATAATAATAGCTTTCAATCAAGTATCAAAATGGCATCTTATGAAGCCTTATACGGGCGAAAATGTCGAACACCATTATACTGGACTGAGCTCAACGAAAATAAGATACACGGGGTTGATTTGATTAAAGAGACTGAACAGAAAGTGGCCATAATCAAAGATAATTTGAAAGCTGCATCAGATCGACAAAAGTCCTATGCTGATTTGAAACGTAAAGACATTGAATTTCAGGTAGGAGATCGTGTATTCTTAAAAGTTTCTCCGTGGAAGAAAATACTCCGATTTGGTCGAAAAGGCAAGTTGAGTCCGAGATTTATCGGACCGTATGAAATCATCGAACGTATTGGGCCTGTTGCTTATAGATTGAAATTTCCCTCTGAGTTAGAAAAGATAAATGACGTATTTCACGTTTCGATGCTTCGTAAGTACAGATCAGATCCGTCTCATGTGATCACACCTTCAGAGATTGAAATCCAATCTGATTTGACATATAATGAAGAATCGATCCGTATCTTAGCTCAGGAAATAAAAGAATTGAGAAATAAAAGAATTCCGTTAGTGAAGGTTCTATGGAATCGTCACGGAGTTGAAGAGGCTACGTGGGAGCCTGAGGATTCATTGAGGCAACAATATCCGACTTTGTTTAACGGTAAGATTTTCGGGGATGAAAATCCTAAAGGGGGGAGAGTTGTAACAGACCGAATTTGACCCTAATCGGAACGGTGGTTTCGGGACCACGAATCCGAGTCCAAGAAATATTTTATTATTATAATTTGAGTCTATAATATGTGAATTGATGTGTGTGAAAGTTTCGTATGAAAATTTTATCGTTTAAGTGCTTAATTTGATAAAAAGGACTTAATCGCGTAAAGCGTAAAAGTAGCATACTAAAGTGAAATGTGTTAATTTGAGCATGGCTTTAAATTATGAGGTATGAAAAGGGTAAATAACCCATTTTATGAGTTAGTGGATGGTCATGGACAAGTTTGCCCTTAAGTTATATTAATTAGTTATTTTAATGTTAAGGTTAAAATTGTAAACAAACTAAATAATATGTTATATGTTAAAATAACATAAAAAAAATAAGCCATCATCTTTTAGCTCTCCCATGGACGAATGTAGAGGAAAGGAAGAAGCTTTAAACCCTTTTGATTTTCGGCATTTCTAGGCTAAAATTCAAGGTGAGTTTTAGTTGGTTTTTGATAATTTTTACGTTTTTGTGATCGTTGCTTCGTATATTACCCGACCCATGCTTGAATTTTTGAAATTTGTATGTATATAGGATTCGGCCATTAACATGTTTAAGTGGTTTTGATATTTGATGGTTTTAGATTAAAAATATGTTAAAGAATTACAAGTTTTGTATTAGGAATTTTGGTGAAATTTAGTATTTAGGGCTAATTTGTAAAAATAAAAATTTGTAGGGACTTATTTGCAAAATAAAAGGAAAATATGGACTTTTATAGCCCTATTGGATATTCGGCCCTTGAGTTAATTAGTGAAATTTTGTGTATTTTGAGTTTTATGCAAATAGGACTAAATTGCAAAATTGTGAAATAGTGGGGGTAAAATGGTAATTTACCCATTTATGTGTTTTGGGACTAAATTGAAATTTAATGTACTTGAATGAGCTGAATTTTTATGTGTTTAGATCAAGAACAAAGAAAAACGGATTTGGATCGGAGAAAGGCGAAGGTTCTTGAATAGCCGATTTGCACGGTCCATCGACAGCCGAGGTAAGTCTCTAAGCATTCTAATGTCAATAAATTAATTATGAACTTAGTGAATGATGAATTGTGGAAATTTAGAGTATAAATATATGATATAGCCGAATGTTAATGTATAGTATTGAAGTGAATTTATTTAGTTTAATGCAAGTTGAATAAGTAAGTTCGGTTCGACAAGTGAAAGTAGTATAAAGAATATAAGATGTTGTGATCCCATTATTAAGCATTGTGTATTAAAATGTTAAATGTGTTGATATTCGGGCTTCGAGCCTAGCAGGCCTCGTGCCGGTGGAAATTATCGGGCTTTGAGCCCAGCAGGCCTAGTGCCGGTGAAATGTATCGGGCTTTGAGCCTAGCAGGCCTTGTGCCGGTGAAGATTTTCGTGCTTATTGCCTAGCAAGCTAAATGCCGGTGATTTTTAAATTCGAGCTTATGCATATAAACTGGTGGAGTTATGTTGGCAAATAAAGGACAAACTAAAGCTTATTTGTATGAATTCAATTACAGAGCTGTACGGGTAAGTACCTGTGAGATGTTTAATCGAGTATATATATAATGGTTCAATTACAAATGTATATATATAAATGTGTATGTGTGCGTTGATGGACGAAAATGTGGTATATGATTATGTATGTATAGTCGGTTGTTTGTTTAGGAAATTATATGGATATTTCGTGCATGTTGACTTTTGGAAGTGATAAGATGTAAAGAGAATGAGCGTATATATATATATATATATATATATATATGCTTTTGTATATGATTCTATTTTAAAATGATGTGCATACGACTTGAGTAATGGTCAAGAAATGGATGTTTATCATTTGAACTTGAGTTGATTAAATGAACTATTTGATAAAGGTAGGATAATGTGAAATGTCAAGTTGTAGATGATATTGAAGTTTGATAATGTGACATCATAGGTGTGATTTGTTAAAGTTTGAAGTAATATCAAATATTTAAATTGGAAAGTTTAAGTGGCAAGCTGGATTAATTTCTTTAAATTTACTTAAGACTTACTAAGCTAGTTAGCTTATTTCGTGTGTGCTCTTGGTTCTGTTTTATAGATTTCCATCAAGCTACTGGCATCTGAGGATCGTCGGAAAAGTCAACCACACTATCACCCCTTTTGGTACATAATCTTAGTTAAGAATCGAAGGCACGTATAGGTTAGACTAAGGTTTAGATTAATGATATTCGGTCTTGTATATATATGAATAGCCTTGCGAAAATGGCTATTTCTTTTGCTTAAGTTTAATTCCTATGTTCTTGATATAATGGGTTGATTAGGTTATTGTGGGATGTGAAATTCGGCCATGGTATAATCATGTTTGGAATGTGGTCAAATAATATGCCTATATATATAGATGTGATGCATTTTTGGATAAGCATGATATATATATTGAGATGTTTTGCGTTTGTTATTATGATGTTAAAGTTGCATGGAATTGCTTATCTCTTATTCGGCTATGGTATAGACTAATATAGTTATTATAAATAAATGTTGTGAGTGATGACATATTGGGTTTAGATAATGTTAATTAATGTGACTTGAGTTATACAAAATAGGTGTGAGGTGTTCAGTTATGTTTTATGACTATTAAGGAAAGTGGTGATGATGCTTAATAATTCATGTAGGTATATATATATATATATATATATATATATGTTAGGTAATAATCTTGTTATATGTTTGGATTAATATACCTAGTTTTGAATTATACTTGTAGAATGAAATTGTTGCATTGTAGGTATGATTTTGTCCAAGGTTTATTCACGAGTTACTCATTGAATATTCATTACCAATGATAGTCTTGAGTTGATATGTGTTTTGGTATTATATTAAATGATGCATATTTAAGGTAGTAAGGGTAAGCAATATCCCGTTTAGGTAAGAATCCAAATGGTAAGTAAAAATAGTGGTTTGGTTTTAATAATTGAACCACTGTAATTAGCTTATAATATCAGTAATAGTATGACCGAACCTTTGGCGAATAAAATAACTTGCCAAGTTTAGGTACATTAATAAACATATAAATTTTGGTGTATGAGGTACGAATAATCATATACAAGTATAAATGTGACCTTTGTTATAAGGAAATACATGCGATATATGTTCATTACATTAGATGTATGTTCGGTCAGGATGTAACTTTGATATGCTTATATTTATGTATTTGCTACGAAAATGCGAAATGGTTTTGTTGGTTTAATATGAATATGTATTATAGTATTATGAGTAAATATTAAATTATATTATATGATGTGGTGGAGATTGCATTGCTTGTATTACGTTCAATTGAATGTCTATTAGAATTTCAGCTTAGTTTGGTAATGCCTCATAACCCTAATTCGGCGACGGATACGGGTTAGGGGTGTTACAGACTAAACACTTCGAAACAAAGTCAGAAATACCTCTTTTCATACCAGACCACCAATAATGTTGTTTCAAATCTTGATACATTTTAGTGCTTCCCGGATGAATAGATAGTCGACTATTATGAGCTTCACTCAAAATCAACTTAATCAACTCAGAGTTTTTCGGAATACAAATTCTATTTCGGAATCTTAGACAATCATTATTATCAACTCGAAATTCAGAATCAGAGTTCGAATCACACTGAGTTCATCTTGCTATTATTTCATCGTCAATTTTCTGAGCATCACATACCTGCTGTAAAAACAATGGTTTTGCTTTCAATTCAGCCATCACTAAACTATCATCGGACAGATCTAATTGAGCATTCAAAGCACGCAGTGCAAACAATGATTTTCTACCCAGTGCATCAGCAATGACGTTTGCTTTACCCGAATGATAATCTATCACAAGTTCATAGTCTTTCAACAACTCTAACCATCTTCTCTGTCGCAGATTCAAATCTTTCTGAGTTATCAGATATTTTAGACTTTTTATGATCTGAAAACACATGGCATTTCTCACCGAATAGATAATGAGGCCAAATCTTTACTGCGAAAATAATCGCAGCTAACTCAAGGTTGTGTGTCGGATAGTTCTTTTCATGCGACTTTAGTTGTCTCAAGGCATAATCTACAACTTTGCCTTCTTGCATCAAAACACATCCTAGACCATTTAATGAAGCATCACTATAAATTACAAATTCTTTTCTTGACTCTGGCTGTACTAAAACTGGAGCTTCAGTCAAAACAGCTTTCAACTGATCAAAACTTTTCTGACATCTATCGGACCATTCAAACTTAACATTTTTCTAAAGCAATTTGGTTAACGGAGTAGTTATCGTCGAGAATCCTTTTACAAACCGACAATAGTAACCAGCGAGTCCCAGAAAGCTACAAACTTCGGACACATTTTTCAGAGGTTTCCATTCCAGAATAGCAGAAATTTTACTCGGATCGACTCTTATTCCAAAGGCAGATACAATATGTCCCAAAAAACTGACTTCACGAAACTGGAATTCACATTTGCTGAATTTCGCATACAATTGCTTTTCTTGCAAAGTTTGCAACACAATCTTTAGATGCTCGGCATGCTCAGTCTCATCCCGTGAATAAATCAAAATGTCATCAATAAATACAACAACAAATCGATCTAGGTACAGTATGAAAATTCTATTCATCAGATCCATAAAAATAGTAGGAGCATTCGTTAGTCCGAAAGGCATAACCAAAAACTCATAGTGCCCGTACCTCGTTCTAAAAGCAGTTTTCGGAATGTCTGAATCTTTCACTCTCAAGTGGTAGTATATTGATCTCAGATCAATCTAAGAAAACACAGTGGCTCCTTTTAGTTGATCAAACAAATCGTCAATCTTGGGCAATGGATATTTGTTCTTTATAGTCACTTTGTTCAACTGGCGATAGTCAATGCACATTCTCATCGTGCCATCTTTCTTTTTCACAAACAGAATGGGAGCACCCCAAGGTGAAAAACTTGGCCTTGCAAACTCTCTGTCAGTCAATTCTTGCAACTGTGACTTTAATTCTTTCAACTCTATTGGTGCCATTCTATACAGAGCTATCGAAATAGGTGTCGTATCGGGGAACAGATCAATACCAAATTCAACGTCACGTATCGGAGGCAACCCCGGTAATTCTTCAGGAAATACATTAGAAAATTCACCAATGACTGGCATTGATTCAACTTTCTTTTCAGACACTTTCGAATCAATTACATAAGCAAAGTACGCTTCATACCCCTTTTTCACATAACTTTGAGCTTTCAACATGGATATCACACCAGGTAACCCAGTCAAATCATTAGATTCAATACAAACTATTTCATCATTCTGACATCTCAATACAATAGTCTTTCTTTTACAGTTCACAACAACATCATGCAATGTCAACCAGTCCATACCCAGGATAATATCAAACTCATCAAATGGTAATAGCATCAAATCAGTAGGGAAACAGATACCTCAAAACATTAACAGACAATTCTTGCATACTTTGTCAACCAGAACACTTTTACCTAAGGGGTTCGATACTTTTATAACAAACTTGGTAGACTCTACAGGCAAAGTCTTACTGGATACTAAGTTCATGCATATAGACGAATGTGTAGAACCAGGGTCTATCAATGCAATCACAGAAGTATCATAATGTATAAATGTGCCCGTTATAACATCTAGAGATGAAGCTTCCTCACGAGCTCAGATAACATACGCTCTGGCAGACGCTCTAGATTTTGCAACAGTATCTCTCAGAGTTCTCTGACTACCACTGATATTTCTTATATTTTGGGAAGGTCTACCTCTCACTGGAGCATTATCATATCTCGGATTCTGGGCAGTCTCTGGCTCAATGACTCGGGCAATCACGGATGAAATGGTCTAATGACCCACATCTGAAACAAGCTCGATCATTTAATCTACAACTTCTCAGATTCCTTTTTCCACAATGCTTACATTCAGGTTTCTCAGATCGAATATTTCCAACACTTGATATTGAAGTTCTTGGAGTTTTGGAGCTCAACTATGATCTAGCCCGATCTCTACTCGAGTGTCCCACATTAACTCTTGAACGGCCTTGTTCATCTCTGAATTTCTTTGAAGCAGACTGAAATGGTTTACTCAGAAATCTCTTTCTCAAATCTCTAGCTTCAGACTCAGCTTTTCTTTTATCTTTCTCGAGTGCCTCAGCTTTGCACGCTCGACCAACAAGCACAACAAACTCTTTTATTTCCATAATCCCAAAAAGTAAACGGATGTCTTCGTTAAGACCATCTTCGAATCTTTTGAACATTATTGCCTCAGTGGATACACATTCACGAGCATATTGACTCAATCTCACGAACTCTTGTTCGTATTCTAATACAGTCATACGACTCTATTTCAATTCCAAAAGTTCTTTCCGTTTCTGATCAATAAATCTCTCATTGATGTATTTCTTCCGGAACTCAACTTGAAAGAAGTCCCATGTGACCCGCTCTTTCGGAACAACAGAAATCAAACTTTTCCACCATTGATAGGCCGCATCTTATAGTAGTGAAACAACACATTTAATATTTTCCTCTGGAGTTAAAGACATCTCATCAAATACTCAGATAGTGTTTTCTAATCAGAATTCGGCTTTCTCGGCATCATCATCACTAGTAGCCTTGAACTCTTCAGCCCTATACTTGCGAATTTTGTTAATCGGAGGCTTATTCAACAGATTCGGATACATAACCAGTGGTACAACTGAAGTCTGAGGGGGATTAACCAAGGACGGAGGTTGTGAAACAGTCGGGTTATTTCTCATAAATTGAATGAACCATCCACTCATCATCTGGAAGAAAGCTTGTTTAGCTTCTCCCCCTTGACCGCTCGTAGCTGGTCTCGAATCAGATGGCGCTATCCCTTGCGCGGGAGCAGGCGCATTACTTTTTGCATCGTCAGCTATGGCTCTTTCGGGATCCATTACTATATGTAAAACACATTTTACACGTCAGGATTCATCGTACTATCACAGTTCAAATATATGGCATGTATAGCTAGACTCTGACACGCTACATTAGTCCGAGAATCAACTAAATCGTAGCTCTGATACCAATCAAATGTAACACCCCTAACCCGTATCCATCGCCGGATTAGGGTTAAAGGTGTTACCGAATATATCAAAAACTTTTACAGAAATTTCATACAACCATTCATCAATCGCAATTAAAGTGTCCCTTATATTGGTCAACAAGACCTTAATCATGCTTTAGAGTAGGGCCGGGACTAGACCGAACACATACGGATATTCTCAGGAATTTAAAACTTACTGAACACTGTCAAGGTCACACGCCCATGTGACTAGGCCGTGTGCCTCCCACGGCTACTGGACACATCCGTGTCCCCTGGCCGTGCCAAATCAGAGTATATATATGATACGAATCGTCTCGAGTTTTGAAAACGAATGGTAAATGTTCCCCGATCGTAAATTAGGTAGTTTTTCGTTATAGATAACAAGAAGGGTAATTCAATGATAATAGTTTGGAAAATAAAATAATTAAGGGGTTGGGATGGATTCAGATTTGAAGCAAGAAAAAACCTTTAATATATATATTAAAGACCCGAATCTTATAGGCTTCAAATAGATGAAAGGAGTTTGAATAAAACCGAGACCCACTATCTAGCAAGATAGGAACCAACGGTACAGATAAATGAACGCCACACCCGAAAGGATGACAAGTTCGAAACAAGGATAGAATGACGCCACTAGGAACTAGATAAGTCAATTCGAACCTTGAAGAATTAGGAGAGTGAATTAAACTCACCAAGAAAAATATTCATTCGTTCAAAAATCCAAAGTACCTTACAACTGACCAGACACAAACTATTTATAGAAAACATTTCTAAAGTTCTCATGGAAAAGGATAGCATTGCCGTCCATATTTAATTCATAGGCTTCCACTCATTCCCCACACTTGCAAATTTCCAACTTGTTTATTCACCCATAATACCCATGTTGCCTTCCAAGTCCATCTCCCATCTTTGATTATTTTACTCAACACTATCTCCATGATATGTTATTTAATGCAAGCCAAGGCTCCACCCAAGGTAAGCCGTCCATGCTTCACTAAGCACCACATGCACATGGATAAATTAAACAATTGTGCTTTCTATCATACTCCAATTAAAAGATAAAAATTCAGTTTCATTCCATCCCCTACAATGCCGTCCAACTATCCCTCCAATAACAATTTGTTTTCATTATTTTATTCATGTCAAACATTCCCAATTATCCATGCTTCCACTCACCCATAATATTCTTATTCTCATTCCAATATTGCCGTCCATGCTCCACTAGTCACACACATGCTCTATTTTTTTATGTTTCACACAAGCACATGTCTTATTTGTTTATAGCTTCCTTAGTTGTTGCCGTTCCATACTCTATGTGCTTAGCAATTTTAAATTCTTTCCATCATGCTCTATTTTGCAAACTTGTGTCGTCCCATACTCTAAGTCTTGTATGTGATATTCAATCATTTTAAAATTCATTCACTCATGCTCCATTTTGTAAGCTAGTGCTGCATGCTCCATGTAAGTGCCATCATGTTGATTAATTTATTCCAAAGCCACATACCTTGTGCCGTCCATGCATTTCCACATCACACTTGCACATTTTAATGTTTCACACATCACCATTTCATGCTCCAATTTTATAGTGCTCCACATTATTCCTCATTTTTAATTTTTCCTTGCCGTCCACCTTTGTTTGATTCCAATTGTGCTTGGCCGTTCCACCATATCTTGTCTTTATTATTTATTCAATCTATAATTTGTGATCGTCCAACATGCACCAATCTTGCGCAAGCTTCATTAGAGTACTCCACATCTGGCGACACCTACAAAACATATAAACCAACATCAGTAGAATTCAGCTGAACAAAGTGAGCACAAAAATTTAAACACTTTATTAAACACTAGGTAAAAACGAAGGTTAACAAGACACACTAACGTTCAACTTTGACAAAGGACATATTAAAAACTCGTACTATCTAGATGAAATAAGAAAATGCAGCAAACTAATAAATGACTGAAGATAAATTAAACACACATAATAAAGTGTTAAATAAACTAGCAGTCGAACTAGCTAGTATATTCAACTTCAAATAAATTGTAACAGTTCAGCATGTTCTTGGGCTCTTTTCTTCCTGTATTCCAAATTTGTGCCACCAAAGCCGACGTGGCATCTTTGAATTGTTTAGCACGGGCGTGCGTAATTGATCCATTAAGTAGCTCGATTGGGTCTCGGTTGACTTCCGTCACAAGCTTCTTAGGTGAGTTCGTATCATCCCCTCCCTCTTTAAATTGATTCGTCCTCGAATCATCACCTACATCGAAAGGAGACAGATCAGAGACATTAAAACTTGCACTCACATTATATTCACCTGGTAAGTCCAATTTATAAGAGTTGTTATTTATTCGCTCAACGACTTGAAATGGACCATCTCCCCTCGGAAGAAGTTTGGATCCTCTTTGCGCGGGAAACCTTTCTTTGCGCATATGAACCCAACCCAGTCCCCCGGTTCAAAGAGAATGCGCTTACGGCCTTTGTTGGCTCGTTGCTCATACTCCTTAGTTTTTGCCTCTATGTTGTCCCTAACCTTTTGGTGCAACTGTTTAATATATTCAGCCTTGCGTTTTCCATCTACATGCACAAGTTGATTAGAAGACAAAGGTATTAGATCAAGCGGTGTTAATGGATTAAAACCATACACAACTTCAAATGGGGAAAACTTAGTAGCAGAGTGTATAGAGCGATTGTAAGCAAACTCCACGTGTGGCAGGCAATCTTCCCATGTCTTTAAATTCTTCCGAATGATTGCTCGAAGCAATGTTGAAAGAATTCGATTTACCACTTCGGTTTGACTGTCCGTTTGCGGGTGGCAGGTGGTAGAGAATAGTAACTTGGTTCCTAATCGTCCCCACAATGTCCTCCAAAAATGGCTAAGAAATTTCGCGTCCCGATCAGACACGATTGTCTTAGGCATGCCATGCAACCTGACCACTTCTTTAAAAAAAACATTAGCAATATTCACAGCATCATCAGTTTTATGGCAAGCTATAAAGTGAGCCATTTTAGAGAATCTATCCACAACCACAAATATCGAATCTCAGCCATTCTTACTTCTTGGCAAGCCGAGTACAAAATCCATAGAAACATCAGTCCAAGGAGTTTCAGAAATGGGTAAAGGCTTATACAAATCGTGCGGATGAGTTAAAGATTTAGCCCTTTTACAGGTAACGCATCTCCCACAATATCATTCTACATCTCGTCGTATCTTAGGCCAAAAGAAGTGCTCTTGGAGGGTGGCTAAAGTTTTAGCAACTCCGAAATGTCCCATCAATCCGCCACTATGAGCTTCATCTACTAACACCTCTCGCACAGATCCTTGCGGAATGCATAGTTTACCTTCTCGAAACAGATATCCGTCATGGCGGTAGTATTTCTCGTAGGCTCCCTTTTTACATAACTTGAAAAATTCACCAAAGTCAGTATCATTCGTATATAGGTCCTTAAGAAATACAAACCCCATCAATTTAGAATCCAGCACATTTATCAAGGCATACCTTCGGGATAGTGCATCAGCAACTACATTTTCCTTACCTTTTTTGTATTTAATGACATAAGGAAATGATTCGAGAAATTCTACCCACTTAGCGTGTCGCTTGTTGAGTTTATGCTGCCCCCTTAAATACTTCAATGACTCGTGGTCGGTATGAATCACAAATTCTTTGGGCAGTAGGTAGTGCTGCCACGTTTCGAAGGCTCGAATTAGAGCATACAATTCCTTGTCATATGTCGGGTAGTTTAAGACAGCACCGTTGAGCTTCTCGCTGAAATACGCAATGGGGCGTCCGTCTTGCATGAGTACGGCGCTAATACCTAACCCTGATAACTCGAAAGTTTTGTCAAAGTTTGGTAAAGCTAATAATGGTGCTTGAGTCAAACAGACTTTAATTTTCAAAAATGCTCTCTCTTGTTCTTTTTCCCAAACAAAGTTAGAATTCTTACGGATTACACCGGTTAATGGCGCGGCCAACGTGCTGAAGTTCGGTACGAACCATCGATAAAAGCTAGCTAGTCCATGAAAGCTTCGAACTTGGGAAATATTTGTCGGACGAGGCCATTCTTGGATCGCCTTAACCTTCTCTTGATCAACTTCAAGGCCTTCCGAACTGACAACAAATCCTAAAAACACAATTTTGTTAGTACAAAATTCACATTTCTGCAAATTTGCATATAAGGTCTCTTTTCTCAAAACTTCTAGGACAGACTTTAAATGTTTCACGTGCTCATCTAAAGTTTTACTATAGATAAGTATGTCATCAAAGTATACGACACAAAATCTACCGATGAATGATCGCAACACGTGGTTCATGAGTCGCATGAACGTGCTTGGGGCATTTGTTAGCCCGAATGGCATAACGAGCCATTCATAGAGTCCTTGCTTCGTCTTGAAAGCAGTCTTCCACTCGTCACCCTCGCGCATACGTATTTGGTGATATCCGCTTTTAAGGTCGATCTTTGAAAATAAGCTCGCTCCACTCAATTTGTTGAGCATGTCATCCAATTACGGGATGGGGTGTCGATACTTGATCGTGATCTTGTTGATGGCTCGGTAATCTATGTACATCCTCCATGTTCCATCTTTCTTGGGAACTAACAAGACAAGCACAGCACAAGGGCTTAAGCGCTCGCGTACATAGCCCCTTTCAAGAAGTTCATTCACTTGTCTTTGAAATTCCTTTATCTCTTCTGGATTGCTTCGGTAAGCTGGTCTATTTGGAATTGCGGCTCTCGGCACAAAGTCTATCTGATGTTCTATCCCACGAATAGGAGGCAACCCACTTGGAATCTCTTCCGGGAATATGTCTCAGTATTCCTGTAACAAAGACAAAACAGGGGAAGGTAACTTGTCATCAAAATCGTTAGTTCCAAAGAGACTTTCCTTGTACATAAGTACCAACAGAGGCTGTTTTAGTAACATGGACTTTCGAACATCTTTTTCCTTAACATAAAAACTTTCTTTTTCACTCTCGTCTTTTGTTTCCTTTTCTTTGTGTTCGAACTCTCCTTTTTTTATCACTTATTCTTTTGCCTTTCTTCTTTTCTTTTTCTTTCCCATTTTTCCGCTCACTTTCTTTTGATTTTTCAATTGAAGCCTTCATCTTCAATTGATCTTCATAAACTTGCTTGGGTGTTAGCGGAGCTAATGTCACGTTCCGGCCCAAATACTTGAAGGTGTACCGATTGGTGTAGCCATCATGGATTGCTCGCTTGTCGAATTGCCAAGGTCGCCCAAGCAGGAGATATCTCGCTTGCATCGGTACCACATCGTACAAGACCTCATCTTGATACTTCCCTATTGCAAAGGATACCAAAACTTGTTTTGTGACCTTAAGTTCTCCCCCGTCGTTAAGCCATTGCAGTTTATACGGATGGGGATGTTTGGTGGTAGTTAATCAGAGTTTCTCCACCAATATGGTGCTGACCACATTAGTATAGCTTCCTCTGTCAATAATGACGCAACAAATCTTCCCTTGTACTTGGCAACACGTATGGAATATGTTTTCGCGTTGTTGTTCATTTTCGACGCCTTGTAAGCTAAGACTCCTTTTTACCACTAAGATCTCTCCATTTTTGGCTTGTTCCACTTCTTCCTCGTCTTGGGACGTCTCACTGGCATTATCTTCCCTTTCACTTTCGGATTCAATCTCGCCATTATCTCGAATAAACATAGTGTTTCGGTTTGGACATTGACTTGCAATGTGGCCTCGACCCAAACATTTGAAACACTTAATGTCTCGGGATCGGTTCAGAATAGCTTCCATTTTGCCTTTGCTCGTCTCACCGCTTGGCTTGTTAAACTTAGGTGCGCCACTTGCTTCTTTGGTTCGGCTCGGTATGTCCCGTTTATTGGTCACTTGCCCCCACTTAGATGTTGAAGCATTATTGGGAATGGCTCGTAACGTAACTTTTCATTTTAGCTACTTTTCGACCTTTATTGCCATGTGAACCATATCGATGATATCGATGTAATGGTGTAGTTCTACAACATTTGCGATATCTCGATTAAGGCCAGCGCTAAAGCATGCCATTGTGGCTACTTGTTCTTCATCTACATTAGCTCGGATCATGGCCACTTCCATTTCCTTGTAGTAATCCTCCACACTATGATGACCCTGAGTTAGGCTTTGCAACTTTTGATGCAACTCGCGGTGATAGTAAGTTGGGATGAATCTTTTTCGCATTAGTGCCTTCATTTCCGCCCATGTAGATATTGGACGTTCGCCGTTCCTTCTTCAGCTCGTTGTTAATTGATCCCACCAAATAATGGCATAATCAGAAAACTCGATGGCAGCAAGTTTCACCTTCTTATCCTCTAAGTAATTATGGCACTCAAAGATTAACTCCACCTTCTTTTCCCACTCAAGGTAGGCTTCTGGATCGGACCGCCCTTGGAAAGCAGGAATCGCCATTTTAATATTTTTCAAGTCATCATCAGCCCACTCTCGATCTCTTCGATCACAGACTCACGGACCTCTTCTCCGTTCATTATGTTCAAAAGTTGGATTGCTATCAGCTTCACTTGGTTCGTATATGTCGTTATCATGCAGCCAAGGTCATTCTCGTCCCCTTCTCGGAATTAGAGGGGTGTTTGCTTGTGGTCTCCGTTCATTTCTTCGGTCCAAACACTCATTGATTGATTGGAACAAACGTGTGATTTCTCGCATTACGGTTTGCAAATCAGGATCTCTACCTTCAGGATCATTCCTTCGGGGTTGTAATCCTCTTCCACCCCCGACGGCATCTGATGCTTCGTCGCTTACTACTCGTCGTTCGGGACTACTAGACATGTTAAACATGATCAATGAAACCTCACTACAATCCTCACTTGTTCACTCACAAGGAAATAATTATTGACACTCACACTCGTGTTTTCACTCAATTTCTGGCTTTTCTTTCAATGAAATCTCTCTTGCCTTTTACCGCTCGAATTCACTCCTCTAGATTCTAGAAGGTTGCCTTCAACTTATTAGCAACTCGTAGGTCGTTTCAAGGAGTTAAGAGGGTAAACTTGTTTCGGAAAGAGGTAGGCTTTAAAAGGGTAGAAAAGGTTGGTAGGTAGCGTCGGAAAGTAAGACTCGATAGTAGAGGTGATGAATTATGAGGAGTTGAAAATCCAGATATTACGACAAACAAAATTTTTTTTTAACTTACTCGGAAAAATCGAGATGATCAAAATGTGCCTAATTTAATTGGCTCTGATACCAACTGATACGAATCGTCTTGGGTTTTGAAAACGAATCATAAATGTTGCCCGATCGTAAATTAGGTAGTTTTTCGTTATAGATAACAAGAGGGGTAATTTAATGATAATAGTTTGGAAAATAAAATAATTAAGGGGTCGGGATGGATTTGATTTGAAGCAAGAAAGAACCTTTAATATATATATTAAAGACCCAAATCTTATAAGCTTCAAATTGATGAATGGAGTTTGAATAAAACCGAGACCCACTATCTAGCAAGATAGGAACCAACGGTACAGATAAATGAACGCCACACCCGAAAGGATGATAAGTTCGAAACAAGGATAGAATGACGCCACTAGGAACTAGATAAGTCAATTCGAACCTTGAAGAATTAGGAGAGTGAATTAAACTCACCAAGAAAAATATTCATTCGTTCAAAAATCCAAAGTACCTTACAACTGACCAGACACAAACTATTTATAGAAAACATTTTTAAAGTTCTCATGGAAAAGGATAGCATTGTCGTCCATATTTAATTCATAGGCTTCCACTCATTCCCCACACTTGCAAATTTCCAACTTGTTTATTCACCCACAATACTCATGTTGCCGTCCAAGTCCATCTCCCATCTTTGATTATTTTACTCAACACTATCTCCATGATATGTTATTTAATGCAAGCCAAGGCTCCACCCAAGGTAAGCCGTCCATGCTTCACTAAGCACCACACATGCACATGGATAAATTAAACAATTGTGCTTTCTATCATACTCCAATTAAAAGATAAAAATTCAGCTTCATTCCGTCCCCTATCATGCCGTCCAACTATCCCTCCAATAACAATTGGTTTTCATTATTTTATTCATGTCAAACATTCCCAATTATCCATGCTTCCACTCACCCATAATATTCTTATTCTCATTCCAATATTGCCGTCCATGCTCCACTAGTCACACACATGCTCTATTTTTTTATGTTTCACACAAGCACATGTCTTATTTGTTTATAGCTTCCTTAGTTGTTGTCGTTCCATATTCTATGTGCTTAGCAATTTTAAATTCTTTCCATCATGCTCTATTTTGCAAACTTGTGTCGTCCCATACTCTAAGTCTTGCATGTGATATTCAATCATTTTAAAATTCATTCACTCATGCTCCATTTTGTAAGCTAGTTCCGCATGCTCCATGTAAGTGCCATCATGTTGATTAATTTATTCCAAAGCCACATACCTTGTGCCGTCCATGCATTTCCACATCACACTTGCACATTTTAATGTTTCACACATCACCATTTCATGCTCCAATTTTATAGTGCTCCACATTATTCCTCATTTTTAATTTTGCCTTGTCGTCCACCTTTGTTTGATTCCAATTGTGCTTGGCCGGTCCACCATATCTTGTCTTCATTATTTATTCAATCTATAATTTGTGATCGTCCAACATGCACCAATCTTGCGCAAGCTTCATTAGAGTACTCCACATCTGGTGACACCTACAAAACATATAAACCAACATCAGTAGAATTCAGCTGAACAAAGTGAGCACAAAAATTTAAACACTTTATTAAACACTAGGTAAAAACGAAGGTTAACAAGACACACTAACGTTCAACTTCGACAAAGGACATACTAAAAACTCGTACTATCTAATGAAATAAGAAAATGCAGCAAACTAATAAATGACTGAAGATAAATTAAACACGCATAATAAAGTGTTAAATAAACTAGCAATCGAACTAGCTAGTATATTCAACTTCAAATAAATTGTAACAGTTCAGCATGTTCTTGGGCTCTTTTCTTCCTGTATTCCAAATTTGTGCCACCAAAGCCGACGTGGCATCTTTGAATTGTTTAGCACGGGCGTGCGTAATTGGTCCATTAGGTAGCTCGATTGGGTCTCGGTTGACTTCCGTCACAGGCTTCGTAGGTGAGTTCGTATCAACATATTAACTTATCCACACAGTCACCAGACAAGCCCATGTGCTATGACCGTGTACCCTTAGGCTAAATGCTGTCTTATTCACGCGGCTACTAGGCACGTTCGTGTGCCAAGGCAGTGCAAACTTGGGCTGGCTACTGACTTTATCACACGGCTACTAGGCACTCTCGTGTGCCATGGTCATGTAGGCAAAACAGGCCACTTGCAAGGCCAAAATGCCACCCACACAAGGGTCAATCACTACAAGCAATTTACTAATTCATTTCATGCATATTTGGCAACCAAAACATATCAAAGTAATCATCAAATCTTCACATACAATTACAACTCCAATCATGCCAATTTGTACAACTAAAACACATATGCATTCAAGCATGATTCATCTACATTCACCTTTTATATATCCCCATTTTTTATCAAACATGCATACTCACATTTCATCCATATACTTACCATTAACTTAACCATTTCATAGTTACCAAGCCATACCAAAACATATACCATATTTCATATTTACTCATGCATATTATCAACACTTATGTAGCCACATCTCATGGCTAATTATACACTTTTCAACCATAAACCAAAACAACTAGCCTATACATGCCATATTTAGCTATATACACATTTCAAAATTACCAAAATGAGTTTGAGTAGTGTGATGATGATCCTTGACGGTCCCCATAACACTCCTATCCCGAGTCCATCGTCGGACTAGGGTTAGGAACGTTACCGGAAAGATCAGAAACATTCAAATCATTTCAAACATGTCATTCATCAATCATACACTCAATGCCCCTTAAATAGGTCAACAAGACCTTAAGCATGCTTATAATCCGAGCCGGGACTAAACCGAAACACATACAAAATTTCATGGAAAATTAAAACTTTTCTAAGTTACAGGGCTTACACGCCCGTGTGGGCAGGCTGTGTGCCTTCCACGGTTATTAGACACACCCGTGTGTCCTCCCCGTGGTCTATCCTGACTATACTCCCACGGCCACAAAGCACGCCCGTGTGCCTTGGCCGTGGACTATCCTGACTTGGCCCCCACGGTCACAAAGCACACCCGTGTACCCTGACCGTGGTCGATCCTGCCAAAACCAACACGGTTATCCAGCACCCCGGTGCTAAGGCCGTGTACTACTAGGCCATATACTGACTTGCTCACACGGTCACTAGGCACGCCCGTGTACCATGGCCGTGTGGCATTATAGGTCATTTTACAAGTCTAAAATACAACCCATTTGGGTCTCACCTAAAGCAACAATTACCAACACATTTCATGCATATATGGCAACCAAAAAATGCTAAAATAACCATTCAAACCATGCATTCAATACCAATTAAAACAATGACAAATTTCAAGACTAAAACTCATCTCTTCACAAACATAATTCATTCATTTACTTACCCAAAACTAGACCATTTCATGAGCCTCAAACCATACCAAAACAACTACACATTCCACATTCATCAAAGCAAAATATAAACCAATAATTAGCCACATCTCATGACCAAGTCTATACATCAACTTATATCAAAACTAGCCTATACATGCCATATCTAGTTATAAACATTTCCAAAGTGTACCAAAATGGGTTTAGTAGTGTGATGATGATCCTTGACGGTCCTGAGCCTTCAGTAGCTTTTACGACCTATAAAATAGAGAAATCACACACAAGAGTAAGCTTTCCAAAAGCTTAGTAAGTCAATATACAAACAAACTTAGCATGAATTTCACAACTAATAAGATGATCAATATGGTTCTCATGACAAAATCACCTCATTCTTTCTTGAGCTCATATGCTTAGCCATAACTTACCATATTTCCAAAACACATACCACATATGCATATAGTTCATCTAGTCAAGACTTTACATATCGTATCATCAATTCCATATACATAACATCATAATATGCTCACATAGATACTTACCTTATATACTCATTTAGTATATAAGCAACGTACCTGAAACGGATATTCATTCACTTAATTTATCAAAGCTCGGATTTGCAATTTGTATCACTAACTTGCTCATTGAACCGTAAGGAATCTAGTAGGATACTTAGAAACTCAGAATAGTCGTACAATGCCAATGTCCCAGACGAGGTCATACATGCACTCGGATATCGATGCCACTGTCCCAGACAGGGTCTTACACGAATCAATACGGTGCCGATGTCCCAGACATGGTCTTACACGTAAGGATCATAACGATGCCAACGTCCCAGACGTGGTCTTACACGTAAAGCTCACATCGATGCCAACGTCCCAGACGTGGTCTTACACAAGTCTTAAATCAATGCCAACGTCCCAGACATGGTCTTACATGATAAAAACGGAACAGATACCTATGTCATGACATAGCTAATCCTATCTATTCCTAGGTTCATATGGGACTTCTCGGACATTGTCGCTATATCGACCTTATCTCGTAATTCATATGCACAACCTCTCATAAGCATTCATTATCAACACTAGTCAGATGAACAATTACAATTACATACATATATGTTTATTTGCATAGTGACTTACCTCGGATTCGGTTTATCGGAATGAAAAAGGCTACTCGTTTACTTTCGCTTTCCAGCGATCTAAGTCTGTTTTCCTCAGTTCTTGATCTAAACATATTCAGAATTAATCTCTTTATTCACTAATTCATTCAATTCAATCCGTACACACATATTTAGGGATATTTGCAAATTAACCCTTATATTTGCACACTTTATCAATTTAGTCCATTTTTCTAAAAACATCAAATTCACAAAATCAACATATACACATACTTAGCCGAATGCATATACATCTCATACAAGCCCATTTTTTCCATCAAATTAGTAATTTAGTCCCTCAATTTGCTATTTTCACAATTTAGCCCTTAGCTAAATTCATCAAAACTTTAAGAACAAAACATGTTCATCTAGCTCAAATCTTTCATTTAACACCATAAATCACCATAAAACTCAACATATCATCAATGGCATTTCACACAAACATCACCAATTCACAAAATTAATACATGGGTTTTGTAGCTCTTAAAGCAACGATTACAAAAACGTAGAAATTATCGAAAACCGATCGAAAACATACCTTGAATTCAACCTTGTATGTGCCGAAAATTTGAAAGCTTTTGTTCTTTCTTTTCTTTCCAAAATTCGGTGGATGAACAAAGATTAATGGCTATATTTTATGCTTATTTCATTATAACTTATATTAATAATTCTTTTACCAAAATATCCATCCAATTAATAAATAAAACAAACATGTAATAAGGGCATATTTGACTTTCATTCATCCACTATCTATAATTTGGTATAATAACAACATAAGGCCTCCACCTTAACAAGGCCACAACACATCGGTACTTTAATAAATAGCAAGCAACTTTTACATTTAATGCATTTCAGTCCTTTTGTCAAATTAAACACACAGACAGACGAATTAGCTTACGGAAATTTAGCACATGCTTATTCATATATCAACGACACAGAAAATAATATTAAAATATTATACGGACTCAGATTTGTGGTCCCAGAACCACTGTTCCGACTAAGGTATAAACCGGACTGTTACAATTCTCCCCCCTTAAGGATTTTTGTTCCCAAAAATTTTACCGTTAAATAGATTCGGATATTGCTGTCTCATTAAATCTTTCGGCTCCCACGTCGCTTCTTCAATTCCGTGCCCATTCCATAATACTTTTAGTAGTGGAATTTTCTTATTTCTCAACTCTTTCACTTTACGAGCTAAGATACGGATCGGTTCTTCTTCATAAGTCATATTAGATCGGATTTCAATATCAGATGGGGCAATCACATGTGACGGATCAGATCGATATCTACGGAGCATTGAAACATGAAAGACATTATGGATCTTTTCTAATTCAGAAGGCAAACTTAGTCTATATGCAACAGGCCCAACTCGTTCAATGACCTCATACGGTCCAATAAACCTCGGACTCAATTTTCCTTTACGTCCGAATCGAAGCATTTTCTTCCACGGAGACACTTTCAAAAATACTTTGTCGCCTATTTCAAATTCTATATCTTTTTGTTTCAAGTCTATATAAGAATTCTGACAATCAGATGCTGCTTTCAAACAATCTCGGATCAATTTCACTATCTGTTTTGAGTCTTTTATCAAATCAACCCCATGTAGCTTATTTTCTCTATGCTCGGTCCAAAACAGAGGTGTACGACATTTACATCCGTACAAAGCTTCATATGGTGCCATTTTGATGCTCGTCTGAAAACTATTATTATAAGCAAATTCGACTAATGGTAGGTACTGTTCCCACAAACTATTAAACTCAAGTATACAGCACCTTAACATGTCTTCAAGAATCTGAATAATTCATTTTGACTGACCATCTGTATGCGGATGAAAAGCTGTACTGAAGTGTAATTTCGTGCCCAAAGCTTCTTACAATTTCTTCCAAAATCGGGATGTAAATCTCGGATCTCTATCTAACACAATGGATAGTGGCACCCCGTGCAATCTCGCAATTTCAGAAATATAAATCTCGGTTAATCTGTCAAGTGAATAATCAGATCTTACCGGAATAAAATAGGCAATTTTCGTTAATCTATCAACCACGACCCATATCTCATCTTTCTTTCTCGGAGTTAAAGGCAAACCAGAAACAAAATCCATCGTCACTCTATCCCATTTCCATTCGGGAATCAGAATTGGTTGTAGCAAACTGGACGGAACTTGATGTTCAGCTTTTACTTGCTGACAAACTAAACATTTCGAAACAAAGTCAGAAATGTCTCGTTTCATACCAGACCACCAGTAGTGCCATTTCAAATCATGATACATTTTAGTGCTTCCTGGATGAACAGATAGACTACTATTATGAGCTTCACACAAAATCAACTGAATCAACTCTGGATTTCTTGGAACACAGATACGATCCCGGAATCTCAAACAATCATCAACAATTTGAAATTCAGATTTGGAATTCACTTCACATTGAGTTCATTTCGCTAGCAATTCATTATCAGATTTCTGAGCATCACATATCTATTGTAAGAACAACGATTTTGCTTTTAATTCAGCTATCACAGAACTTTCAACAGTCAAATCTAACTGGGCATTCAAAGCATGTAGTGCAAACAATGATTTTCGACTTAGTGCATTTGCAACAACATTCGCTTTACCTGGATGATAATCTATCACAAGCTCGTAATCTTTCAACAACTCAAGCCATCTTCTCTGACGCAGGTTCAAATCTTTCTGAGTCATCAGATATTTGAAACTTTTATGATCTGAAAACACGTGACATTTCTCACCGTACAGATAATGGAGCCAAATCTTAAGTGCAAATACAATCGCAGCTAGCTCAAGATCGTGTGTCGGATAATTCTTTTCATGAGGCTTCAACTGTCTCGAGGCATAAGCTACAACTTTGCCTTCCTGCATCAAAACACATCCTAGACCGTTTAACGAAGCATCACTGTATACAACAAATTCTTTACCCGATTTTGGCTGTACTAACACTGGAGCTTCTATTAACAGAGTTTTCAATTGATCAAAACTTTTCTGGCAGTTATCCGACCATTCAAATTTGACATCTTTCTGAAGTAATTTAGTCAACGGAGTAGCTATGTCGAAAAGCCTTTTACAAATCTGCGGTAATAACCATCCAAACCCAGAAAACTACGGACTTCTGATACATTTCTAGGAGGTATCCAATTCAAGATAGTAGAAATCTTACTCGAATCCACTCAGATTCCAGAAGCTGACACAATATGCCCCAGAAAACTAACCTCGTGTCGTGTAACCAGAATTCACATTTGCTGAATTTCGCATACAATTGCTTTTCTCTCAAAGTTTGCAATACAATTCTCAGGTGTTCAGCGTGCTCATTTTCATCACATGAATAAATCAATATGTCATCTATGAATATTACAACAAATTGATCTAGGTACGGTCTGAATATTCTATTCATCAAATCCATAAAAACAGCAGGAGCATTGGTTAGTCCAAATGGCATAACTAAAAACTCATAATGCTCGTACCTAGTTCTAAAAGCAGTTTTCGAAATGTCTGAATCTTTAACTCTCAACTGGTAGAATCCTGATCTCAGATCAATCTTGGAAAACACAGTAGCTCCTTTTAACTGATCAAATAAATCTTCTATTCAGGGCAACGGATATTTATTCTTTATTGTCACTTTATTCAACTGACGATAATCGATACACATCCTCATCGTGCCATCTTTCTTTTTCACAAACAGAACAGGAGCACCCCAAGGCGAGAAACTCGGTCTAGTGAACCCTCTATCAGTCAACTCTTGCAACTGTAACTTTAACTCTTTCAATTCTGTTGGTGCCATTCTATATGGAGCTATTGAAATAGGTGTCGTACCAGGCATCAATTCAATACCAAACTCAACTTCACAAATCGGAGGCAAACCCGGTAATTCTTCAAGGAACACATCAGAAAACTCGCAGGCAATAGGTACTGACTCAATTTTCCTTTCAGACAATTTTGAATCAATTACATAAGCAAAATATGCCTCATATCCCCTTTTCACGTAACTCTGAGCTTTCAATACCGATATCACAGCAGGCAATGCATTCAAATCATTAGATTCAATTCGTACTATCTCATCATTCAAACATCTCAAATCTATAGTCTTTCTTTTACAGTTCACAACAGCATCATGCATAAACAACCAATCCATACCCAAAATAATATCGAATTCATCAAATGGCAAAAGCATCAGATCAGCAGGGAAATAGATATCTCGAAACATTAACAGACAGTTCTTGCATATTTGTTAACCAGGACACTTTTACCTAAGGGGTTCGACACTTTTATAGCAAACTCAGTAGACTCTACAGGCAAAGTCTTGTTGAATACTAAATTCATGCATATATATGAATGCGTAGAACCAGGGTCTATCAAAGCAATCACAAAAGTATCATAAAGAGTAAAAGTACCCGTTATAACATCTGGTGATGAAACTTCCTCTCGAGCTCGGATAGCATACGCTGTAGGCGCTCTAGCTTCAGACTTGGCAACATTGTCTCTCGTAGTTCTCTACTACCACTAACATGGTCTACCTCTCACAGGTGCATTATCAGATCTCAGATTCTGAATAGTTTCTGGCTCGACAGACTCAGTGCAATCACGGATGAAATGATCAAGCGATCCACATCTAAAGCAAGCTCTGTCATTTAATCTACAACTTCCCAGATGCCTTTTTCCACAATGTTTACATTCAGGTCTCTCAGATCGAACATTACCAATGCTAGCCACTGAAGTTGCTGGAGTTTTAGAACTCATTTGTGATCTAGCTCGATTTCTAATTGAATGTCCCACATTATCTCTGGAATGACTTTGATCATCTCTGAATCTTTTCGGAGTAGACTGAAATGATTTACTCTGAAACCTCTTTCTCATATCGCGAGCTTCAGACTCAGCCTTTCTTTTATCTTTCCCAAGTGCCTCAGCTTTGCAAGCTCGGTCAACAAGTATAACAAACTCTTTTATTTCTAAAATCTCGACTAACAAACGAATATCTTCATTAAGGCCATTTTCGAATCTGTTGCACATTATAGCTTCAGATGATACACATTCTCAAGCATACTGACTCAGTCTCACGAACTCTCGTTCATATTCTGAAACAGTCATACGGCCTTGTTTCAATTCCATAAATTCCTTTCGTTTCTGATCAATGAATCTCTCCCTGATATATTTCTTCTGGAACTCGACCTGAAAGAAGTCCCATGTAACCCGTTCTCTCGGAACAACAGAAATTAAGGTTTTCCACCATTGATACGCTGCATCTCGAAGCAAAGATACAACACACTTTATGCATTCTTCCGGAGTGATAAATCGTAAAAGCAACATATTTTAATCCCACGTTTAGTATGCTTTTGGATGATTTAAGCCTCGATTGATATAAAAAGGTGCTCTTAATCCTTTCTTTTCATGTCTTATACCCAGGAAAGCACCCAAGGACGAAAAGAACATTAAACGGGCCCAAAACAGAGTAAATGGGCCATATCACGAAACCCACACGGCCTGGACTTAAGCCCACACGGCCGTGCCACATTGATCATCTAGAACATGGCCTTACCCCTGAGTCACATGGCCGTGCCTCATTAAAGAAGTCCGAACACGGCTTGAAGACTAGTCACACGGGAGTGTGACATGGCCGTGTCCCTATCGTGGCAAAGAGCAATTTCATTCGGATTTGGATACTTTGGGGCGAAGAAACACATTCCAAGAGCGTATATAAACCCCCTAAGTGTCACCTGAAAGGGGCTTCTACAGGCCAAGGAGCCAAGTCGAAAAGGTCAGAATTGTGGGAATCACTCGAAGATAGCCAGTTGATTCATCTCTAGAAGCCGGAATTCTACTCAAGACGGCGGATCTCTCCTTCAATTCCTTCAGGGAGTTTTAGGGATTTCTTATGTTTTGTTTTATCTTTTCTTCTGAGATGTTTTCTTTATTTTTTATGAACTAAACTCCTCAGATACCTGAAGGGGATGAAACCTAGATGAATCTTGTTATTATTTTTTGAACTATAAGATAAATACTTGATTTGTTCTTAATTATGTGCACTTAATTCTTGTGTTAATGTTTCTGGGCTATTGATTCAAGTGAGATGTTCTTAGGTGGTGGAGCAAAAGTCCCTGCTTAAGAATAGATCTGGCATAATTAAAGCGGAGTCGTTCGCGCGCCTAGAGATAGGGTGACGAGATTTTGCCGGATTAGGGTGAAACCTAATATGGGAATCCATAGATCGATTTACTACTATTCTAGGGGGTTATTAAGTGAGAAAGAGATTTCCATTAATTAACCTAGGGTTAGATGTTATTCGCCTCGAGAGAGGGTTTAATATACATTAGGCAGTCCTACGGACCAAGTCAAGTGAATAAATCGTATGGTTCAGTGTTAGATAACAAGTGAAGTCTAGGTGGATTCTTCCTGAGGGTACCTTCTTAAATCAGCTGAGTCTTCCCTCAAGTTATTTCCCAATTCATTCTTTTTGTCTTTGCGTCTTTAGCTTAGTAGTAGTTAAGTCTAAACAACATCACTTATTTTAGGCTAGATAATAAAAAGAAGGTTAGTATTAGTACTTTTAGTTCCTTAAGGTTCGACAATCCAGTCTTGCCTAAGCTATACTACTGTTCGATAGGAACACTTGCATTTAATCGTTGTCAAAGTTAGTTTGCAGGTTCGATCATTCTCTTTATAAATTTGAAGACTCTGACTTCAGCGATCAAGTTTTTGGCGCTGTTGTCGAGGAACTAAAATATTAAGAAAGCTCTATTTTTATTACTTTAGCCATTATTTTTATTTTTCGCAAGTTACTTTTATTTTTATTTTTTTTTAGATTAAATTTTGATTTTGCTAAATTTTCTTTCTTTCTTCCCCTAGCAGGTACCTCTAGTTTATGACTAGAAGGAACCCAAGAGGACCTTTAGTATACGACAGTGATATTGAAGCTATCGCTCGAAGAAATCGCAGAGAAATTAGGCGAGCCCTGAATTACACAGAGGAAAATCAAGAAGGCAGATCCAACCCTACTGAAAGGATGGACGAGAATAATCCACAACCACATGATGTGGGAGAAAACAATGCTCCACGTACTATGTTTTACTATGCTAAACCGCATTTAACAAAAGCATAATCGAGTATTGTTAGGCCTGCTATAGCTACTAATAATTTTGAATTAAAGCCTAACACAATACAAATGATTCAACAATTTGTTTTCACTATTTACTTATATGTTCATTCAAAGCTGTCTACTTCAGTCATTATCACTAAATTATTTATATCTTGAGCTACAGAATTCCAAATTAAGATCCGATTCATGTTTTTGAAACTAGACTCAAATACCTTTCTACCATAAAATTTTCAGAATTTTTAGTTTATCAAATAAGTACAGTAAAATCTTTAAAGTTATCCCTATTCTACTATTTGACAGCTTCATCCTTTCCTTACTAAAAATTATTTATCTCGTAGTATAGAATTTAGATGATGGTTCCATTTGTTTCTCTTAAAAATAGACTCATTGAGGATTTAAACATATAAATTTTAGCCCCTAATTATGTTTTTATAATTTTTGATGATTTTCCTAAGTCAGAACAGGGGAACCCAAAATCATTCTGACCTTGTCTCACAAAATTTATTATATCTCATGATTTACAATTTCATTGCTTACACTGTTTCTTCCATGAAAAACTAGACTCAATAAAATTTATTTCATATTTTATTCAACCTCTAACTCAATTCCCACTATTTTTGATCATTTTTCACAGTTAGATTACTGCTGCTGTCCAAAACTATTTTAGTGCAAAATATTGATTTTCAAGTTTATAACACCCTTATTTCCTTTTTCTACAATTTTTCGCATCATTTTCTCTTATTTCTCTTATTTCTTAACAGCAAGCAATTTTGGATTTTTGCTGAATCCCATTTTCTGCGTTCCGGGTACACACCCGGTCTCATTTCTGATACGTAAGCACTACTAAGCCTCCAGAGCCTAAAAATCGACCAACATATATCCAAATTAATCACTTAATTTGTTTTTAATAACCAATTTCGGAAGGAACTAAACTAAAAACCTAGAAAAACCCTTACCTCGCTTGAGTAACCACGACTTCGCACAATCATAGCATCGATTCAAAACCAGCAGCCCCTTGATTAACTCCTAAACACCAAAAAGGAATCCCCCTTTTAGAGTTTAACCAAGAACGATTAACAATAGACAAAACCGTTACTTATCGAACACACACAACCAACGATGAACAACCGAATCAATTGGAAAAAAAAAAAGAAAGAAACAGAAGGAGAAAAGATAATGCAAATTTCAGCAACAACTTGGGGAAAGAATCGACAGAGGAAGGAAAAGAAGAAGAAGAAGAAAACGTCAGAAAAAGTTTGGGGAATTAGAGAGAAAACCGAAACTATACTTTTTTTTGCAACAAAAAGATAATCATATTATTTTCTGATAACCCCTCCCCAATTATCTCCTAACATCACTCCCTATTAACCCACTAAAACACAACTACTCAGAATTTTGCCCCAACACAACTCTTAGCCGAAAATGGAGCAAAAATGTTATCTCCACGCCATCATAGAGAATTGAACACAGGACCTCCAACACTCTAACACTCCACTTAACCACCAGACCAGCAGGCCCATTCTGATATAAAATTACCAAGAATTAAACTTAAGCCCTTTGCACAAGGTTAATGCTTTAGTTATAAAAAAATACCAAAATTTGCCCAAGTAAGCCTTGAACTTGGGACCTCTCACACACACCCAGAACACATAACCACTGAAGCAGATAGACATTGTGTTCACACATACATGAAATCAAAAATTAAAATTAAAATTTTGGTGCGTTATAATTCTACCCTCTAAAAGAAAATTTCATCCTCGAAATTTATTCGGTCAGAACAAATGAGGATATTGTTGACGCATCGTATCCTTAGGCTCTCACATAGCCTCCTCAGTGCTATGATTACGCCAAAGAACCTTAACCAGTGGTTTCCTCCTTAGTACTTTTACATCTCGATCTAGAATTTGAATCGGCTCCTCCTCAAATGTCAAGTCTGGCCTAACCTCAATCTCCACAATGAAAATGATATGAGTAGGATCAGAGCGGTAGCACCTCAACATCAGGATATGGAACACGTCAAGGATACGATCCAACTCTAGAGGTAGCTCCAACTGACAAGCGACTGGTCTCACTCGCTTCAAAATACAGTAAGGTCCAATAAACCTAGGGCTCAACTTGCCCTTACAACCAAACCTCAGTACCTTCTTCCATGGCGAGACCTTAAGGAATACAAAGTCCCCTACCGAACACTCAATCTCACGTCACTTCAGGTTCGCATAGGATATCTGTCTGTCAAAAGCTGCTTTCAGTTGATCCTGAATCAGTGTAACCTTATCCTCTATCTCGGAAACCAACTTAGGACCCAGAACACGTCGCAAGCCGAACTTAGTCCAACATAAAGGAGTGCGACACTTACGACCATACAGTGCCTCGTAAAGTGCCATCTTGATGTCAGACTGGAAACTGTTATTATAGGCGAACTCCGCTAGCCATAGATAATCCTCTCAACTGCCTCGGAAATTAATAGCACAGCTCCTGAATCTGAGCCTTAAGCTCCACAAGCTCCTTCGGTGCCATTCGATAGGGAGCGATGGACACCGGGGATGTACCTAGAAGTAGCTCAATCACAAATTCCAACTCGCAATTCGGAGGTAACCCCAGTAGCTCCTCAGAAAAGACGCTCAGAAAATCCTTTACCGTTCTGATATCCTTAACTGTAGAATCCCCAGAATCTAAAACACTTACGTAGGCCAAGAATAACTCACATCCCTTACGAACCATCTTCTCTGCCACTAGTGCAGAGATCACATTAAAAAAGTAATTCCGGCGTTCTCCAATCATGACTGCCTCCTTATCCTCCTCAATCCTTAGTACAACCCTCTTAGTCACACAATCCAAGCTAACACGATGCTTGACCAACCAGTCCATCCCTAGAATTAGGTCGAACTCCCCAAATGAAAGCTCCATCAAATCAGCCAGGAAGATTGCCTCTTGTACCTTTAAAGGAATGTCCCTATACAGTTTGCTAACTCTAACAGATTGCCCTAACGGACTCAGTATCATAGCCTCACACGTAGTGCTCTCAACTAAAATCCCCAAGTTTCCAGACACAGTACAGGCTATATAAGAGTGAGTGGATCCTATATCTATCAATGTAATATAAGGTACATCATGAATAAGGAACGTACCCGTGATGACGTCCAGAGCATCTCCATCCTCTCGGCAATGTGCAGCATATACTAGAGCCGGCTGCCTCGCCTCAGTCTGTCCAACACCTCTGCCCGGTGCTCTCTACCCATGGTCCATGCCACTACCACCCCTAGCCTGACCACAGCCTCTCGGTGGCTGTTGTATTACCCTCTGTGGCTATGCATTACCAGTACCCTGAGCTTGCATCTGATCAGCCCTCAGTGGACACTCCCTGATATTGTGATCCAATGATCCACACATTAGACACGCCCCAGTCCTCCTCCAACACTCGCCCTGGAGGCGTCTACCACAATCAACACATGGCTGCTGTTCAGTAGTAGCAACAGGGGGCCCAGCTCTAACTGGCCCATCAACTCTAGCCTTTTTCTTAGGCCTCTGTACAGAACTCGAGGGCTTCGAATCCCTCTTATTCCTACCTCTCTCTCTATCGTGGTTTTGGCACTCAATGCGCTTAACCTCCTCGGCGGTCTTCGCCTTCTCGACCAAGGCAGAAAAATCTCGCTCCCTCTACAGAGCTATCAGATCCCTCAAGTATTCCCTAAGGCCATCCTCAAAGCGAACATATCATTCATACTTCGTTGCCACCATACCTCGCGCATAGCGGCTCAGTCTCAGAAACTCGGCCTCATATTCGGCCACTGATCGATCTCCCTATGCCAGATTCAAAAACTCCCTTCTACGGGCGTCCACATAACTGGCTCCC
The DNA here is from genome assembly GCA_005393395.2 of Gossypium australe. Lineage (NCBI taxonomy): Eukaryota > Viridiplantae > Streptophyta > Magnoliopsida > Malvales > Malvaceae > Gossypium > Gossypium australe. The sequence goes on from CM016614.1 coordinate 82,850,157, forward strand.
ACATATTTTCCCTGGAAGGCAGTCTTAAAGAACTCCCAGGTCAGACGTTCGGGCTGAGTGCCCTCCTTAACAGTAAGACACCACTGATAAGCCTCATCCCGCAGTAGTGAGACCGCACCCTTTAATTTCCGCTCAGAGGTGCAATCTAATTCATCCATAATCCTTTCCATGGCCTCAATCCAGTACTCGGCCACATTAGGGGAAACTCCAGTGACACCCTTGAAGAGCTCAGCTCCATTAGACCAGAGTCGTTCTGTAACCGACCCTCGGCCCCCAGATCCAGTATTGGGCCCAGTGACCCTCTTCAAATCCTTAGCATAGCCTGAGACAATGCGTCGTCCCCAGCCATACGATCTTGAGACCCGGTCTCAATAGCAGGTGACACTGGCATCTCACTCATATCCAAATTCGGTATGTTACCCAGTAAAGAGGACTCAGCTCGAGCTCCTCTGCGGCCTCTACCTCAGCCTCTAGTACCCCATCCGCGGATACCTCGTGCCCTCATTGTTTAATCACGTTTATCTGTATTAATATTTTTATGAATCAGTTACAGTTCCAGTGTTTATTAACAAATGTTTTGTGTAAAATAGTATCGATTATTCAGAGTTCATTTTCGTAAATCGCAGTCTCACTACAGTTTTCAGTTTCTCTACAATTTCAGTATACACTAACTAGAGTGTTTTCAGTACAGTTTACTACCTATAGTAGTTTTACAATATACTATCCATAACAGTTTCAGTTTAAAACAAATCACAGTTCAGAATACTTACAGGACCGAGCTGGAGACTCGGTGTACCACTTACTCAGTAAAAACATATCTGGCAAGGCCACACGATAGTGTTTTTGAAACCTCATTGTTACGATAAAAATATTCCATGTTATTATCTTTAGTAAACCTTTGTTAGAACTTAGGAAGTCGTCTTTATTCAGTACACTTCCTCCGAATAACAACCCCCAACCCAATGCAATGCAACACACAATGGATGACATGCTATTATGCAATTTCAGTACATATATTCAGTTTAGATATTAACATGCCCAATACAGATATCATTCAGTCAATTTCACACGTTTAGGGGTCTAAGTAGCACTTACCGACCCTACAGTAGGTTCACAGTCGACTTGGGCGACCCGTGCAACCTTAAAAACATTTCGATAAAATAGGCCCAGACGCCCATGTGATATGCCCATGTGGGCCCACACGCCCGTATGGCCCACTCGGCTCAAATTGGCCTTGGCCGTGTGATCCATTTTTAAAGTAACCCATGCTACCTCAATACTCATATATGTTTTCACTATTTACTTATATGTCCATTCAAAGTTGTCTACTTGAGTTATTATCACTAAATTATTTATATCTTGAGCTACAGAATTACAAATTAAGATCTGCTTGATTTTTTTGAAACTAGACTCAAATAACTTTCTATAATAAAATTTTCAGTATTTATAGTTTATCAAATAAGTAAAGTAAAATCTTTAAAGTTATCTCTATTCTGCTATTTGATAGCTTCATCCTTTCCTTACTAAAAATTATTTATCTCGTAGTACAGAATTTAGATGATGTTTCCATTTGTTTCTCTTGAAAATAAACTCGTTGAGGATTTAAACTTTTAAATTTAAGCCCCTCATTATGTTTTTACAATTTTTGATGATTTTCCTAAGTCAGAACAGGGGAACCCAAAATCATTCTGACCTTGTCTCAAAAAAATTATTATATCTCATGATTTACAATTCCATTGCTTACAATGTTTCTTCCATGAAAAACTAGACTCAATAAAATTTAATTTCATATTTTATTCAACCTCTAACTCAATTCCCACTATTTTTGATCATTTTTCAAATTTAGACTACTGCTGCTGTCCAAAACTATTTTAGTGCAAAATGTTGATTTCCAAGTTTATAACACCCTTATTTTCTTTCTCTACAATTTTTCGCATCATTTTCTCTTATTTCTCTTATTTCTTGATAGAAAGCAATTTCATCTGTTCGATGAATCCTATTTTCTGCATTTCGGGTACACACCTAGTATCGTTTCTAATGCGTAAGCACTCCTAAACCTCCAGAACCTAAAAATCGATCAACATATCTCTAAATTAATCACTTAATTCGTTTTTAATCAACCAATTTGGAAACGAACTCGACTAAAAACCTAGCAAAACCCTTACCTCGCTTGAGTAACCACGACTTCCCACAATCACAGCATCGATTCAAAACCACCAGCCCCTTGATTAACTCCTAAATATCAAAAAGGAATCCCCCTTTTAGAGATTAACCAAGAACGATTAACAATAGACAAAACCATTACTTACTGAACACGCGCAACCAACGATGAACAACTGAATCAATTGGAAAAAAAAAAAGAAATAGAAGGGGAAAAAATAATGGAAATTTCGGCAGCAACTAGGGGAAAGAATCGACAGAGGAGGGAAAAGAAGAAGAAGAAGAAAACGTCAAAAAAAGTTTGAGGAATTGGAGAGAAAACCGAAACTCTACTCTCTCTCTTTTTTGCAACAAAAAGATAATCAGATTATTTTCTGATAACCTCTCCCCAATTATCTCTAAAATCACTCCCTATTAACCCACTAAAACACAACTACTCAGAATTTTCTCCCAACACAACTCTTAGTCAAAATTGGAACAAAAATACTGTATCCATGCCATCACAGAGAATTGAACACAGGACCTCCAACACTCCAACACTCCACTTAACCACCAGACCAGCAGACCCATTCTGATATAAACTTACCAACAATTAAACCTAAGCCCTTTGCATAAGGTTAAGGCTTTAATTATAGAAAATACCAAAATTTGCCCAAGTAAGGCTTGAACTTGGGACCTCTCACACATACCCAGAACACATAACCACTGAAGTAGATAGACAATATGTGTCACACATACACGAAATCAAAAATTAAAATTAAAATTTTGGGACGTTATAGCGCAGATTTGGTACTTCTCTTTTGATCACCGACTCAGCATCCAACAATGATCTCGATCTCAAATGTGGTGATGTTTATCTTTTGTAATGGCATGTACCTAGGATGTGTTTGGTTTTTTATGAATTTGGTATATGTGATGTAATTGAGTTTAAGTATAATGTTGGTTTGGTATATATATAAACTTATGTTTGTGTTTGGAGCCATAATTTGGCATGTTGATTTGAACCAAGACTTGTTAGGTGTTTGTGAATTTAAGTTTGATGTTTTACGTGGATATAAGCTAGGCCAAATTGATTGATTTTGACATGTTTAAAACTTTGGTCTGAATGATGCATGGATGATATGTTATGATGATATAACATGTGGGGGTACATTGGTTAGGCATATTATGTGATGAATTTGGTGTATTTTGGGCATGTTTAATCGTGTTTTGAATAAGTTACACGATTGGTAATTGAGTTGCTTAGTGCCCAAGTGAGTAAGAAATGGTAAAATCCAGTTTTAAGGTACTTTTGGGTGCACACGGCCTAGCCACATGGCGTGTGTAACACACGGGCAACACACATAGGAGTGTGACCCAAGGAAGAGAGTTACACGACCTAACCATACAGGCGTGTGTCTCAGTCGTGTGAGACACACGGCCTGGCCATACAGACGTGTGTCTCAGTCGTGTGAGACACACGGCTTGGCCACACGGGTGTGTGACCCCTGCAATTGAAATTTTTCTAACTTTTTCCTAAATTTTTCAGATGTTCCCGATTTAGTCCCGAATCATTTTTAAAGTGATTCTAAGGCCTCGAGGGCTTGAATAAGGGAAGATATGCATGTTTAATGATGGGTTATGTTATGATTATTGAAATGTTTTGAAATAAATGATTTAGGTCACATTTACTCGGTAATGCTCTAAATCCCTATTCTAGCGACGAATACGGGTTTGGGGTGTTACACGTGTAACTCACTGACTTAAAACAATAGAATTTTACAAATGACACACGGCCGTGTCGCCAGGCTGTGTGAACCCAAAATTCACCTAAAATAAAGTCATTTCTAGTCTAATTCATACCTAATCATTCATACCATTTGGGCACACATTCAAGGGATTTAAATATCATTCAATTACACATAAACATGTCATTTCAAACATCCTAATTCATCTAACCAATATGTCATTCAAAGGCACCACAATTGTATCGAAACATTATGGATCAAACCAAAGCAATTCGACCATATCTCAAGCAAATAACCTAGTTCTAACACCTGCCAAAACACGTTACAATGACCATTTTCAATCCATCACAAACATACCAAAAGACCATGCATTTGATTTACCTAAAGGTGGTCAAGATGACCAAACTTAATGAGCATTACAAGTCCATCAACCAAACATAAACTTCAATGGCATAAACATACTAAATCAACCATTACACATCCATGAATTACCATTACAAAAGGTCCTATACATGCCATTATTAACTTTGGCCAAAATACTCAAAAACTATAGTGTGATAGGTCTCTGATGAGTTGCCGATTATCTATAAGACAAAGGAAAGTAACTACGTAAGCATTGAGTGCTTTGTAAGCTCGTAAAAACTTAAACATAACTTACCATTTCATTAATACAATTCATAGATTAAACATAAAATCAATACAAATGTCATATGTTTAGTATAAGCCTATACAACATCATCAAACTCACAAGTTAGTATACTTGTCTATGATATAAATGAATTCAATCATAAGATAAGTAGATTTTCCTTACATATATGCATCATTTAACTCATCACACTTTCCATAAGACCATGATTCATTCTATTTGAATACTTACCCGAAACATCTAGAATTACATCAGATACTCAAGAATACTCACATACATAGTGTGCCTTTCCATATAACCGTAACCTTTCCTTTACACCAATGCTTACACGAGCTATGAAATGGGCCTGCTCACACGAGCTGTGGGTCGAAATGTAAGCTACACGATGTTGCTCACACGAGCTGTAGAGTATCCGCAACAAATGCAGGACCTCATCCATAGGTAGGACATTCCATACCAACACCTGAAACATGAAATCCCTAATTACATGTCATTTGTATCCTAAAAATTCTTAAGGTTCAAACGGGACTCGTTATCCATCAATTCATCATAGCATGTTACATATATGTTCAAATCCATTTACAATTAACACAATATAATATATAATCAAATTAACTAACATGAACACAATTATAGTTCATACGAACTTACCTCGATAACTAAGGCGTAAAAGTAGAATCGAACACTAATCTGAAGCTTTAGCTTTTCCTCGATTTAAGTCTGATTGTGGTTTATCTTGATCTAAATAGATAATTTTAATCAACTAAGTACTTCTAGTATTCAATTTAATCCATAGTTCATATTTATGCAAAATTACAAATTTACCCCTAATACTTTAACTTTTCTCAATGTAGTCCTTAAGCTCATAACTTAAATATAACTCATTTTAGCGTAAATCCAACTTAACCGATGTTACAAGGGACCTTGAAACAATCCATAATTACCAAAAGTTCATGACAAAACCCATGGATTTATACTTTTAATAATTTAATCCCTATTTCTAAAATTCATCAAAAATCACTTAACAAAACATGTTTACTTTACAAGCAAGATTAATAATCTATCAAATAACATCAAAACACATTCAAAAACATCCATGGTAAGTCCCTCAACCTTTAACAATTTTTCAAATTAACCCCCGAGCTAGCTAGATTAAGCTAAAATGAACTCAAAAACATAAAAAATCATTAAAAACGGAACACAGAATCATACCATGCAAGGAAGAATCCAAAACCGAAGCTCTTCTCCTCTTAAATGGAAATTTTCAATTCAAAACATAAGAAAAGAAAGAAGATGGTAGCTTATTTTCCTTTTAATTAACTTAATATTTTAACCTAATTAACAAATTACCATATTAACCTTTAAAATTCATTAAAATTTCATTAAAACCTATCCATGCATATCCACTAACTCTTTAATTGGTATATTTATCATTCAAGTCCATTAACATTCCTTTCCATGGCCATTTAGCCCTTTTAACTAATAGAATTCAACTTTTACACCTTTTATGATTTAGTCCTTTTTACTAAATTAACTATTTAAACTTCAAAATTTCTTAACGAAACTTTAATATGGCCTTAATATAATCTCGTAGACATTGAATAAATAAAATAATAATAACTCACTCATCTGAATTGTTGTCTCAAAACCTCTGTTTCCGACACCACTAAAAAGGGGTTATTACAATATATAACTTATTGTTATATATCATTGTGTATTATTATACTAGTTGAGATATGCTTTAAGTCCCTACACTTTTGTACATTTGAAAGTTAACTCTTCTACTATATTATATAATGTTATATCATATCATATAATATATTTATAGTTTATATATATGCATTGATGATTAAACATTATAATATCATATAATTTTATATCTACGTTATAATAATATATATGTATTAATATTTTTAGTAATAGTTATATATTATATCATTATTTTATGTATTAGTAATATACGAATTTAGTATATCGATTTAACGTCAGGTTAGGTAATCGGTCTCCGTTTGGGTAATGGTTATATAATATATTATTATATAATCATTAAAGTTTAATTTTATATTTTTTAATATTGCTAATTTTATATATTTATACATATATAATTATAGTATTAAAAATATTTTATATTAAGATAATATTTTTAAAATTTTATTTCACTTTTTAATTTAACATAAAAATTATTATCAATTACTTTTCCAATTAATAAAATTTTAGTATAAAATATACAATACTTATGAATACATTTTTAAAAAATAAAGAATTATCATTTTTTATTTTAAGTAATAACATAAAATTATATTAATTATTGAAGTCTATCATGGTTGTTTAGTTATGAATTCGGGTTTTGGGTTGGATTTATCTCAAGCTCGAGCCAGATTGGTTTTTGACTTGGATCTGTTACGGGCTCAGGCTTTTTCTGTAACACCCCAAACTCGGCCTATGCGTTAAGACCAGACTTGGCATGCCACACAATTCGAACTTACGTCCAGTCATCAATGCTTTTAATGAAAACAATTTTTCAAAACGATTTTGAAGACGGAGTTTATAAAAAAATCGAGATTTCTTTGAAAACCATGATTTTAAAACATGAGAGTTTACAATTTGATTTTCAGAGAAATAATTGGTTAAAAACTTAAATAATTGGTTGAAATAAATTTATAAAAGAGTTTTCACGGAAATTTTACGAGTAAGTGATATTTAAGAAAAACCATTTTTATACGTAAGTTTAAGAAAACATTTATAAGAATTAAACAGCCCCATTTAAGTAACTAAAACATATTAAAATCCATCCACGAATAAAAATCCATAATAATAATACCAGAGGCCTTATTACATCACAATTGAAATAGTACTTAGATAAAAATACTTAAAAGAAGTTCAAAGTTTTTATAACTCATCATTCGTAGTATGGCCTCCACATGAAGTCATCTCCGGCCCGAGCCTCCATCAATTACCTGAGAAGGTTAAGAAAAACAGGGTGAGTTATTAAGAACTCAGTGTGTAACCCACTTACCGTGATCATTGGGCCAAAACCATTTAAGCATTTAATTGGGCTTGAGCCCATTTACAAATGTACAATATATATAAATCAAATATAAAAATAATGCATATGATATGCAATTCCCAACCAAGCCTAATTTCCATCCGCTACACAGCACCCGTACCAACCAACACACCTGTGGGGATCAAGTCAACCCACCCCGCCAACACACCAATAGCAGGCATTAAGCCAATTATAATATTTGTGGCAGAGCCACCGAACTAGATTGTGACAGAGTCACCGAATTAGATTTTGGCAACAGGCCTTTCTTCTCTTCATCAATTATCCCAACCCATGCAGTCATGTATATATATATAATGCTTAACAATATATTCATAAGGTAAATTTCAACAAAAAGCCCATATTACAAGTTATCAATTTGGCCCATTAGTCAAAATAGCAATTTGGCCCATTTAACGATCTAGCAAATTTTGGCCCATATAACAAATACCAAGCGGCCCATATAGCAACATATCACATTTGGCCCATGAAGCGTATTTTCGTAATTCGGTCCGTAGGGACATTTCATAATTCAGCCCATTAGGGGCATTTTCGTAATTCGGCCCGTAAGGGCGTATTCATAATTTGGTAATCGTACTCATTAAGGGTAATTCGGTAATCTCGCAACCCAAGGGTATTTCATAAATTTTACCCACCAAGGGTAATTCGTTTAGGCACAAAAATTGAAACTGTCCATCTGCATTATGCTGACTAAATTGACTATAACTTGAGTTAGGAAACTCGAAATTTAGATCTGTAAATTTTCCCTGAAACTAGACTCATATAATTTTTTACTGTAAGTTTTCCAGAATTTTTGGCTTAGGCAATTAGTACAGATTATTCTTCAAAGTATCCCCTGTTTCACTGTTTGACAGTTCTGCCCTCTCTTCACAAAATCTCAGATATCTGATTGTACAGAACTCAAATACTGGTTTTGTTTGATCCGAATAAAAATAGACTCACTAAGGATTCTAATAATATAAACCATGTCCCGTAATTATTTTTCTACAATTTATAATGATTTTTCCAAGTCAGAACAGGGGATCATGTATTCATTCTGAACCAGTCTTACAAAAATTTAAAAAATCTCAAAATATACAAATCCTTTGCTTTCTCTGTTTCTTTTATAAGAAAATAGACTCAGTAAGCTTTAATCTAATATTTTATTCACTTTGTAATTCCCTCTATCCTATTTTTCATGATTTTTCAAATACACATCACTGTTTCTGACCGAAACTGTTTTATTACAAAACATGATTATCACTACCATCATACGTACGTCCGAGTGATCACGGATGTCGGTTATCGGCTTTCTTCGATATTTCTACCGAATCATAGAATATTTCATGTGAACTTTCAGAGAGATGTGAGATTTACTCACCATTTCAGACATATATTCGGAAGGGTACGGGATTACACACCTGATTTCGATTTCCTAATGAACCACTCGTCGTTGACCACTATGTTCGAAGGTTGAATATATCGAGTGATTTGTCCCTAAAACATATAGTCGATTATTTCAAATTATTACTCTGTTAGCAACCAATCGATTATTGAATAATATCAATAATCCATAAGAACTCCTTACCTTATTAATATTGGATCCGATTTTCTCCGTTCAACTTAAGGCTAGAATAATGTTCGGCCTCCCACTATATCACTACAAAGAAGAAAAAGATCTTGTTGAGAGAGAATAAGGTGATGGTCTCGGTCAAATGACCATCCCGAACCAAAATATAGATTCGGCATTAAGAGAAAGAATATAAAATATTGAGAAGAATACTTACCGATTGATCAAGAGGTGGATGTTAATATGGATGAGAAAAAAAATAGAGAAAAGATGAAAGTTCGGTTATGGAGGAAAATATATGTTGATATTCGGCTATGGGGAATAACCAAACAAGAATATGTGATTTAATGATGGTGTTGGTTTAGAGAAGAGAAAAGATTAGAGGAATGGTTAATAGAAAGGATGGGAGGTTGGATGGATGATAAGTTGTTCGGCTATCCAAGAAAGATGAATAAGGGATGAAGGTTTTGACCAAACAAAAGAGAAGAAAGATTGAAAAAATGCACAATTGTGCTAGGAGGTTTCGGCAATGGAAATAGCAAATTGGGAGAAAAAGACACAAGATTTGCAAATAGGAAATTTGGCCAAAACCATCCACATCCATTCCCCTAAAAGTCAAAATTTGCCATAATTATGTTTTCCCCATTTTCTTCTCCATCATTCCTTTGCCATAATTGTGTTTTCCCCCTTTTTTTCTCCATCCTTCATTTGCCATAATTGTGTTTTTCCCCATTTTCTTCTCCATCATTCATTTGCCATAATTGTGTTTTTCCTCATTTTCTTCTCCATCATTCATTTTCCATAATTGTGTTTTCTTATCACAACACCCAAATAATTTTTTTTTTGGATGTTACATTTTCGGACTTGGATCACTACAAGCTCAAATCGACATGGGCAGACTTTCGAGCTCAAGTCTATTTTGCCAACTCTAATGTATAGTAATGACATTTAGAGATTGCATATACTAGTTGATATATGCTCTAAATAATTACGTGTTTCCAAATAAGTCTTAGGCATGCTAGAAGTATGACAAACTAGCCAGTTCTATAAAAATGAAAAATTCTTAAAAGAAAGAAGTAAGAAATGAATATGGCCACATGTTAAAAGAGGTGTCATGAAGAGATCCAAGGCATAAGTTTTGATAAAACCCCAAAAGTGATTCAGTTACATGAAATTATGAATATAATGAGATATCCCAATCAGTTATGTCATAACTAAAGATGATGGAGCTGACAAAAGGAAATTATTGTCAACAATGCTTCTATCATACCTTATGAAATGTATCTCGAACATGAAGTTCAAACACCCAAAAGGTTTAAAGCCAAGTGGAGTACACGTAGCATAATAGTGAAAAAATAAAAGTTATAAAATCTAGAATTGACTTGTAATACAAACTTTCACAAGACACTTAACTTTGATTATGAAAAATGATTAAATTTTTTGGAGCGCAATAGTTTGACACTAAATAAAAGTTATTTATTTACATTTAGTACATTTGTATTAAGTTGATATAAATTATTTGATAATATTATAATGAAAAACAGAAATCCCTAAAGGATTAATGCTTGAAGCATAAAACTCGAGTTTCGTGAGAAAATCATTAAATATGAATACGAGTTTTTTCATGTATTTTTAATAATCAATGTATGTATACATATATGTTATTATTGTTGATATTATGTATCAAATATAAATGGAGTTTCTAAGAATTTCCAAGAGCAATAATTATTTGGTAGATAAACTTTATAATAAAAGTATACCTGAAGATCAAGTGTTCAAAAGGACAAATGGTCACACAATAACATCATAAAGAATTGCTATTGAGTATCCAATGGTGTTTATATAATCGAAATTAATCAAGATCATTTTTTTATGTGGATTGGAGATATTGAAAAGGAATACAAATGCTCATATAATTATGTTATAAAACGATGATACTAAAGTACTATTTCTTTATCTGTCTAATACACTCATTGAGTTGGTAACAGTGAATGATAAAATCCATGATTTTTATAAAGTTGTTGGCAACATCTAAAGCATAGCAATTGAACTTTATTGTTATATTGATACACATCAATAAAATTTGTTATATATGTTGATGATTTACTATTCATAAATGATATTAAACATCTCAACATTAAGTTATAAATGATGTTAAAATAAGATAGTAAAATATACACTATACCTTTTTTTTACTCGACTTTTTTTTTCTTTACTAGGATTTTTTCCCACAGGTTTTTTCCTAGTAATATTTTAACGAGACATATTCATTCTTTGTTAATGGATATCCAAGAGGGAGTGGTATAAATAATATATTATTATGGATGTCCATAACTCTCAAAGTTGTAACCTCCAGTGGAATAATGAGAATTTTATATTGTAATTAAGCCTCTATTTACTATTTGTAACTTAAGAGATTATATTATATTAGAAGACCTATAAATAGAATTATGTACAAGGTTGGTAGAGATATACAAAAGGGAATGAAATAAAAAGTTTTCTCGTTTGTCTTTCTATTATATTATTTCATTATATTTATATTTTCTCTTTATTTTATTCTTTCCTTTCATTATTTCATAATAATTTTGTCCTTCTTATAATTACAAAATTAAAAGAAAAAATTAAATTTTTTAAATTTAAAAATGCAAAAACTTAATGTGTCAAAATTAAAAATAAATGAACTAAATTCAAAGTTTAATATATAATAGGACCGCTAGCATATTTAAACTTATGGGTGTTTTTTTCAACTTTAATTGGAAGCCAACTAATCTTGGACTAACCTGTCCATATGACAAAATGTATACCGAAGAGTATCCTGAAATTGATTTTGCTACAATATTAATCATCCATCATTCCAAATATATTTTTGTATCTTAATGCAATAGTTTTAGTCTAATTAGGTAATGGTTCTCAGGGTTTAAACTTATTTTTTATCTAAAACACTTTTTTTAAATTTGGTAATTGTTTCTACCTTAATAACTGAATTAGATAATTGTTTCTGCATTAAAGTTTAAATACTTTTTTAATTAATTCTTGAACCTATAATGGTTCTCACAATAGAGTTTAAATTTTTTTTCTCTAATTTCTTTTTAAAAAAACATCATGAATTAATTTAGACAAAAAGAAAATTAAAGTTATAATGTAAAATCAATCATCAAATTCAAGAACTAATTAAAAAAAAATTTAAAACCCAAAACCAAAACAATTACCAAAATTAGGCCAAATAATGAAATAGTTTTATTTTTAAAAACACAAGGAAGTTTGAATTACAAATATTCTTATCTATAACCGCACACCTAGAGAGCATCGTACGTAATGTATGGGATCGAAAATATAAAGCATATATGGGAAATTGTCACGTGGAAAGAGCTCTCTGTCTATGATAAATAGCCTTCACCATTTTTATTATTTTAACCTGGAGTGCAATTGTAGATTTAACAGTCTCTGCTTAGCTTTCAAGCTTTTCAAGGTATGGTTTCTTTTCTTTTCTCCTTTTTTATTCTGTATTATCTCAGTCTCAAGCACACTCGAAATGACAACAAAGAATAAAAACCAAAAGGATATCCCATGAAATACGTAATGGTTTAAGTGCATGCAAGCAATCTGCTTTCTTGCTCCCCATTTCCTTTCTTCTTCTTATTCGTGATCTTCTTGGTTATAGCCATTGAACTTATAATCATAGTGGAGAAGTTGTTTGGCAGATTTTTACATCATTGAGTGATGAGATCTGTAGAGAAAAACTCAAATTTCATTGAAAATAAATACCCCTAAATAGAAAAGCCAAGAAGAAGGCTTCAATTCTATCCGACTGTCCCAATTGCGCTTGAATTTTGATGGAGAGAAAATCCTAACAGATAAAATCTTTCTTTTTTTTTTTTTTATGGAGAATACATTGTCATAGTTATCGAATAATTTCTTGACTTTCTTCCTCTAGGTCTAGGGTGAGCCAACCTGGATTTGTAAGGTCTGTTGAGCCTCGCTCATTCTTATAACAACGACTATGAAACTGATATTTGATGATTTGTCATTTTAATTCCTCAAACATTTTACATGTTAGTATTTCAGAACGAAGATAGCGATGGAAGGTGGTGAGAATGAGAATGGGGGTAAGAAGAGGGGATGTGGTTGCAGCAAGCAAGATTTCTTGCCAGAAGAGTCATTTCAGAGTTGTAGAAGCTATTTGAATGCATTGTGTAACACTAAATCTAGGCTTAGAGACCGGCTGCTGGCACGTTCCGCGGACCACATGGAACTACATGAAATACGTGGTCGTAGCCAGCATGAAATGAAGAAAAGGTTGAATTGGTGGGACATAATTTGGTTTGGTATTGGAGCTGTGATGGGTTCAGGAATATTTGTCCTCACTGGGGAAGCTGCTAGAAATCATTCTGGGCCAGCAGTCGTGGTTTCGTATCTTATTTCAGGTATGACTGCGCTGCTCTCGGTTTTGTGCTACACTGAATTCTGTGTGGAACTGCCGGTTGCGGGAGGCTCATTTACATATCTTAGAGTAGAGCTGGGTGATTTCGTTGCTTATATTGCTGCTGGGAACATTCTGTTTGAGTACGTGGTTGCTGGTGCTAGTGTGGCAAGGTCCTGGACTTCCTATCTCGCTACTTTGTTCAACCATGACCCCAATAGTTTCCGCTTCCATGCTTCATCCTTTCCCGAAGACTACAGCCATTTAGACCCTATTGCAGCAGTTGTCTCACTGCTCATCTGCATTGCCGCATGTATGGGTACCAAAGGGTCCTCAAGGTTCAATTCCATTGCCACCATTGTCCATCTACTAGTTTTGCTTTTCATTCTCATTGTTGGTTTAACCAAAGCTAACCCCCAACATTTTTCCAACTTTGCCCCTAATGGCATCCGTGGTATTCTGAAAGCTTCCTCTATTCTCTTCTTTGCTTATGTGGGATTTGATGGAGTGGCAACCCTTGGAGAAGAGGTTAAGAAGCCGGGTCGAGATATCCCGATCGGCTTAATAGGCTCGATGTTGATTATAATACTACTGTATTGCCTTCTCTCAGCAACATTGATTTTGATCCAACCCTACTACCAAATTGATGTGAATGCGCCATTTACTTTGGCATTCCAAGCCATAGGCCTGAAATGGGCTAAATATATTGTTGCTTTAGGTGCATTGAAGGGCATGACCACGGTCTTGCTAGCCAACATACTCGGACAAGCTCGGTATTTCACTCACATAGGGCGCACTCATATGGCACCACCCTTCCTTGCAACCATTAACGAGAAAACAAGAACACCAGTTAACGCCACAGTCGTCATGACCCTCCTAAACTCAATCGTAGGATTCTTCACAAGCCTTGACGTGCTGGCAAACCTTCTTTCCCTGACAACACTGTTGATTTTCTCACTGGTTGCATTGGCGCTTTTGGTTAGACGTTACTATGTGGGAGGTGAGACAACAAGCTCCAACAGAAACAAGCTGATCCTGTTCTTGATGTTGATCATAGGATCCTCAATTGCTACTGCTGTACATTGGGCGATTGGGAAAAATGGATGGATCGGGTATGCAGTGACTGTCCCCATTTGGTTCATAGCTACGCTTGGGCTAAATCTGATGGTGAAGGAAGCAAAGAAACCTAAGTTGTGGGGAGTGCCATTAGTGCCTTGGCTACCATCTGCTTCTTTTGCCACTAATGTTTTTATCATGGCTTCAGTTGATGGGGCATCATATGTGCGATTTGGAATCTGGACATTGGTATTGCTGGTCTACTATGTTTTCATTGCACTACATGCTTCATATGATGCAGCTAAGGAGACTACTGATACAACTTCAGCAGCTACTGCTACATGCCTTGAGGATGGAGGAGCATCACAACTCCACCATTGAACCTTTTCTGGAGTAGATTATTATCATATATTGCTCTTAATTATTTTCATTATTTGTAACTTCAAGGTTTAATTAGATTAATGCAACATTTTGGATTTTAATTCGGCTTGTGCAAATTAATTTGTAAAATTAATATTAAAATTTTTAAGATTACCAACTGAAGCATTTCAGGAGGCAAGGCCGAACGTCCAAGCTGGTTTTCTCTACAAAAAGATAAAAAAGGCCGAAGGAAAGATGATCAAATAAGACAGGAAATTCTTGCGAATAGACTAGAATATCGTCATTTAAATAATGAATTACGCACAAGTGAAACACCTGCAGCTCCCCTAATGCTTTGAAAACCCAACACTGGATATATATATATATATATATATATATATATATATATTGCTTACAAGCTAAACAACGAAGATGGCGATGGCACCAACAAAAAGACCTTTGGGTGAGAAAGCACGCAGACCTAAAAAAAAGGAAAGTTACAATTGATTGCTTTTTGATGCGTTTATATTTTCCGACCAAACTTTATGTCTCTATCTTAAGGAGAGAATTAAGAGATGTACTATTGAACCGCTGAGCAAGACCACGGATCACAAGAACAATAACATCCCTGATGTATCGCGAATGCACCATGAGGTCTACTTCACTCTCGCTGTCCACCACAATCCTAAGTCGGCGTTGGTCATTACGAAAAACCTCCACCTGCCACAACTTGGATCCTTTAGATTTAAACAAAAATAAAGAACCGAGTCTTGATGAGCAATCTAGTCATTCATCACTAAAATATTTTCTTAATATGAGAAAAAAGGTCCTTGAAAAGAATTATCAATTCATTTGATCCTATAATCTAATGCACCAACTAGAAGACAACAATGTGGATTGCATTGTCTAACGACATGAAATTAGCTCTGTCAAGAAACAAACTTACATGAAAAGGAGGAGCAAAGGTTCCGCGTATTTCGGTAGTAGGAAAAGAAGTCTTTGAACCCGGCTTTACAACCTTAACTCGTTTTCTATTAATTTCCAGGATTCTTCTCTCAAGGCACCCTTCTCCTGGGACCTGCAACATTAATAATGATAAAAATAGATAATTATGTTTTTCTTTCTGAAATAGAATAACCATATAAAGAACGGAAGGGAGGATATGAAATAAGAACCTTCTTTGGGTTGCGATCCTTGTCACATAATACCTGCTCCAGAGATTGAAGCAGTAAGTCTCAGAAATCAAAAAAGTATAAACAAACTTGGCCACTTCATCTGTCAAAGTATCAAGTTACACTGTCTTATATTTTTTTTCCTAGGATTAAGACTCAAATATATTTCTACTTAGGATGTCTCCACCACTGCTTTTGAAAAACACTTTTGATATCAAAAGCACTTCTACAACCATAAGTATGCAGATAATATTTTTAAAGACAATTACTTTTGGAAAACATTTTTAAACTCAAAAAAGAAAAATTTATTTAAAATCACCTTTTTAAGCCTCATTTATCAACCCTACCTTTTTCTCATACTATTTATGTTGGGTATACAATTTTTTCTCTTTTGAAATTTATTTGCTTATATATTCAAATTCAAATTAAATTTTACAAAAAAAATTATATTAATTGTTTAAGAAAATATTTAAAATCTTTATTTCATATATCAATATATTAATAATGAGTTATAATAAATTATTTTTATATTTTTATTGTAATTTAAGTTGATATATTTTATATATCATAATATTAACAAATTTGAGTATCATTTAAATACATATTCTTTTACTTGACAACATAATATCTCAAATTTTCTAATTTAAAAAGCACTTTTTGACAATGATAAACACTTAAATCTTAAACCGAGCTTTTCAAAACTACTTTTCCACCACAGTTTTTAAAAACACTTTCCAAAAACAATGCTAAACTAGTCCTTTGGCTTGGTTTTAATACTTAAAAGGAACTTCCTAAACTGACATAACATCTGTTTGAAAAAAATAAAATAATAGTAACTGTTTGGATCTTCAGAAAACTCATAGCAAGGAACGTCCTAACTATTCTTGTGACTTTTTAAGTCAAATGAGTGAAAGGCAGATCAGGTTCCTATATCTTCATAATAGTAATAAAAATAGAAAGATGCATCAATACCGCAACCTGAGTAGATTAAGGAAGAGAAAAAACTTGTAAGGTGAAAAGAAATACCAATCACTTAAAACAAGGAATATAATCTCACCTCAAACTTTACAGATCCAACATCAAGCTTCTGTTTTACTTCTTTAAAAACATCATGCTCTGCAATTTAAACAATCACCAAATAAAGAAAAAGGATAGACAAAATACATGAAAAGTTGAAGAACGGTATGTACAACTGTTCAAAGCACCTTCACCCCATCAAGTTGGAGCTTTGTTGTGGGACAGACATTATCAACATCTAGTTACTAAGAACGGAAATAAGAAAGCCATCTAACACAGCCCATGCTCAGCCAAACAGAATGAGAAGAATTCATTTCCATGTAGAAATGCAATAGAAAACTTCAGAATATTATTGGTTGAAAAAAGAGCAGAAGGTGAGCTTCAGAATTACCGACTGCAATTGGCTCAGTTGATGCAGAAACAGGTTGTCCCTCAATGCCATCCTCCCTGACTGGAGTATAAATAGCAACCAACCTGTACCCCACATCATCAACATTTGCTTCATACATCCTCCCTGTTTCACCTGCAGGATCAGTATATCTTTCAGAACAAATATATAAAGGATTGAAGCCTGGACCCTAAGCTTTAAATCAAGTTAATAAATACGGTTCCTCATAATTTCATAAGAGAAGTTTAATATCTTAAGAATCTTAAAGCATTCAGCACATAGCCAGGCAGTATATTCGTTTTTCCCCCTCTTCTATAACTCCCTAGAAGACAAAGCCAAAGCTACCTCTTTGAATCACAATCAGGGTACCCTAAGAGAAGTTTAATATCTTAAGAATCTTAAAGCATTCAGCACATAGCCAGGCAGTATATTCGTTTTTTCCCCCTCTTCTATAACTCCCTAGAAGACAAAGCCAAAGCTACGTCTTTGAATCACAATCAGGGTACCCATCAGTCATTGTAACCTGATCAGTCAATCTTTCATAACCAATATGTCAAGAAGATTGGAACCTGGACATTATGCTTTAAAATTTTCAGTTAATAAACCATATTCCTCATAATCTCATAAAAGAATTTTGGTATCTCAATAAAGGAATCTTAAAGCTGCAGAGCATTGCAGGCAGTATATTTATCCTTTATTTCTCAACTCTGCAGCTTCCTACAAAACTAAGTCAGCGGTAGCTCTTTGAACTGTGATTTGGGCACTTTAACCTGATCAGTCAATCTTTAGAACAATATGTAAAAGGAACTAAGAAACTAGATTCTCAACTTTGACCAGAAACAAGGGAAAAAGTATATTCTTACTGGCATCCAAAGATTGGAATTTCAGTCAAACAGTTATGTCAATATCTAAAATCCTTAGCAGACCCATGGCTTTTGCATACCTGGTATGGAGATAAGATCAGGACTACCAACCATTGATCTAAGCCACTGAATTTTACTTTTTCCTTCTTTTCCTCCAAAATAAGTGCCACGTACAGCATATAAATTGGTATGAAAGCCCCTCCCTTCAATCTCTAGCTTATCAATTCTAGGAATCCCTGAAGAAAAAGAGAATTTCAGTATCAAATTAAGGAGCAGAAGGAAAGAACAAATCAATAAATTCTTAATGTAAAAAGTAACAGCACTAGTAATTCTTATATTCGATGCTATTTGATATTAACTTATCCCTGTAACTTCCTCCACCATCCAATGAGGTAAGCACCCATTTTACACCTCAAAGTTTTGCAACATGAGTTTATCCAAACTAAAAACTGGAAGCCATATTTAACTTTACAGGAATCACGAACATCAACTTTTAGTTGTGGTGAGCACTCTCACACCCACAACAGAAATCTTTCTAATGACCATCTCATTCCAAACATGAAGTTAGACAATGAGTGAAAGAGCTTTAACCATACTAAATTTTAAAGAGAAATTTTCCTTAGGAGAGAATAAAGTGAAGAATGTGATATGCAAATAACCTGGCAATACAGGAGCAGTCTCAGCATAAACTGGCTCACTTGACCTTCCAAACACATCCGTCACAATACATTCACATTTTAGGCATCTACCAATGTCCTCGAAGCAAACTTTAAAAGAGCAGGAGTGTTGTGATGGTAAGGGCTCAAAGGATTTTCTATCTTCTGTTTCTGATGAAAAAAACCTGCAGAATACATTATGTTACACTAAAACAAATGAATAGCAATTGCAGAAATGAGAAAAACAAAAATTTATTTACTGCCTTTTCTTGTTCAATTCTTTTTAATTCTATAAAACTGATTCCCTTCATAATTCAGCTTCATGTTACAAAAGTTCCATAACAAAGATAGGATTAGGAACTTTAGTGATTGATTTAGAATCTCAACAAGATTATGTATGATGTGGAAATACCATTGGTAGCACACATCTTTTTTGTACTTGCTCCAAACGCATTGTTGGATTTCACTTTTTGAAATCACTTCAACTGCAGTTAGTACATCACCTTCTATTGCCTTCCCAGTAAGAGCAAGCATCTCTACCATTGGAAGCTCTAAAGGGCAAGAAATTTTGAAATTCAAATCAAAATAATGCTATTGAAATTGCAAAATAAATAAATAACAAATATTTGGTACTTAATGTCGATTAGGATATTCAAGTGCTAGGAGGAGCGATGGAAGATTGGATAGAAATTCTATGCTCTCTAGTAGTACTCCCCTTTCATATACCAAAACAGTGCTAACATCCATTGGTTGCTGGTATGAAGTATAACTCAGTAAACAGGCTTGAATCATAACTTGCATAATTGAAGCTGAAACATACAAGACAATAACAGCAGCAGAACTAGACCAGATGGGACAGAAGATACAGGTAGAAGAAATTTTCACAACAAACAAATAATGAAATTCTAAAAGTCTTCCCAATGAGATGGGAATTCCACATTCCAAATATTCATTGCCTTTGAAGAAATATTTGATTCAAATAATGCTTCCCTGCCCAAGAGATAAAGGCAAATACTTTGCTTACCAGGGAAAACAATTTCAGTTGGTTCAGACAGCTTAAGTTCTCCAACAACTGAATCTGATCGAACTGGTGTGTACCTGAGAGAAGCATTTATCAGCTTAAAATGACAAGTACAGCTACAATTTAAGCAGTAAGATGGTTGGAGACTGTTGTAAATAAGATATTAGGATAAATCCTACAGATTAGATATTATTATGTACAAATTTTTAGGGATTTTATTTACTTCGAATTCTTTCCTTAAGTTGATTCCTTAACTTGCATAAATAGGACACCTATTATGTGAATAAACACAAGTTTTCTCTTCTCATAACTTTCTTCTTTCTACTTGGTTTCTACTTCTGTTACATGGTATCAAAGCACAATTTAACTGGAGCCGATTATCTAGATTGGAGCAAGATGGCTTAGATTTATTTATGAAGCATCGATAAAGAGGATCGCTTAACCAACAAACCTCCTACCAATGATACCAAACAAGAGTGGCTAAGGGAAAATGCTCAATTATTTTTACAATTTCATAATTCTATTGAACTGATTTCTCTGATTAATCACTATAAATTTCTTAAGGAGCCAAAGGACTACTTGGATTTTTTGTATTTTGGGAAATAGAATATCTCTTATGTACGAGTTATGTCAAGCATTCTACCGCTAGAGAAACAAGATAGTCTCTCGCAGCCTATTTTACGGAGTTTAAAAAGGTGTATGAAGAGATTAAAGTTTTGTTGCCGTTTAGCCTAGATGTGAAAGTTCAACAAACTTGATGGAAAGTGTATATTTTCTTTTTTGAAGATCCAAAGAACTATAGACTACTGGTTAGGAAATTGAACCATCTTAGAAAACTCGTTTGAATATCACATACTCTATTAGTATTGTGAGTCAATTCATGTCTTCTCCAATAGTCAAACATTGGGTGACCTTCGAACAAATTCTTTGTTATTTAAAGGGAAGTCCAGGACAAGGTTTTATTATATGAAAATCATGTAAACACTAATATTGAGTGCTTCTCGCATACAAACTGGGCAGAATCAGAAAAAAATAGAATATCTATAACAGGATAGTGTGTTTGTTGGAGGAAACATAATTTATTCGAAAAACAAGAAATAGAAAGTAGCATATCGGTGTAGAATCAAAATTCAAAGCTATGGCACAATTTGTGTGTGAGATTGCATGGGTGTATCAATTGTGAATTTGGATTAAAAATTGTATAGCCAACAAAGTAGTGATGTGACAATCAAGATGCTATATATATATATATATATATATATACTCTAATCTAATATATCACGAGCGAACTAAGCATATTGAGGTTGAATGTCACTTTATTCAAGAAAAGATTCAAGAAAAGTTTATCTCTACAGGTTATCTTAAAGCTGGAGATCAACAAGGAGATGATACAATCCCGACTTATAGATCTTGTCACTGGACAATTCACAGGCAAACTATATGTCTCAACAGGGTTGTTTCCTTGATTTTTACTTCTTCCTCGTGAATGTCTGAAGAAATTGACGAAAAAAATAAAAATTTGAGGGTTTTGAAATAATTTTCTTGTGTATTAACTCAAGTATTTACATGGGTATATATACACAATCATGTTGAACTACTTAGGAAATACAATCTTCACAATAAATAGAATAAATAAAATCCCAATAATTTAGCCCCAAGAAATTAGATCAACGTTGATTGACAAGACTATCAATAGTCAATGGTTAACACTCCCCCTTAAGTTGGTGTGTAGATATCACACATGCCTAACTTGTAAACCAGATAGTGATAAGTTCTGTTGTTGAGTCCTTTGGTAAAGATATTGGCTAATAGCCGATCGATGTCACATGAATTAAGTTCAGAATACTAGTAGTCAACTTCTTTTTAATGAAGTGTCTATCAATCTTGTTCAATCATGTTGGACTAGATTTTGAGCAATAATGATGGCGGTCTTCTTGTCACAATTCAAGGACAATTTGTTCCCTTCTAACAACCTTAATTCCTCTATCAATTTGTTCCCCACTAATCTCTAATATCTTTCCATGTCCTTAGATTTTCCAACTCTCGCTTTCAACTTGTGATTGCTCTCTACAAATGATTCTGCTGGTTTACACCCCATCACTCTTGTTTTTGTCGAGATCTAGAATGCATTTTCTTTAAGAGATGAAGATTCCATCCCTAATCTAGCAACCTCAATTCCTAAGAAATGCAATTTTCCCAAATCCTTAATCTCAAATTCTTTTAGCCATGTCATCTCTTCTTTGAAATCCCCTATCATAGGTTTACTAAATCTATCAAACCATCCTCTAGTGTCACGGGCCGCACAAAGACCCGCAACCAAGGCACACTCTGATGTTCCCTCTTGTTCATTAGGGATAATTCGACCTAACAGGATTGACCCATTGCTTAGAAGAGACTCAAGGTCCATCTATTTGGATTCTAGTTAAATTGTAAACATTGTATTTTACCAGGGTAATTATTGTAAATGCTAAAAGATAAACATGTATAGAATTTGAATCCATTAAAACTCTCTTATTGTAAAGGGAACTAATCTCAATCATTGATGTAATTTGATCTGTATCATTGAATCAGAGATAGCTTAACTATAAATAGAGCTCTCTCTCCCTTTATTTATATTCATCCCATTCTTGAGTTAAAAATATATATTGAGAGCATTTACTGAAACACTTGGTGTAAGATTTTTCCTTTGGCTTTTTGTTTCTCATTGCTCTTTCGCATAAGTTTGCTTCCGCTTTGCTTCGGTGCCTTAGAGAATTTTTGTAAAAATTCTCATTTTTTGAGAGTAGGCTGACCTAAACAGGATTTGAACCCAAGAAATCGCCTAAAGTCGAAAAGTTTGCCAGACTAAAGTTCTAGCATCATAACACTAGAAAATTATTTCAAATCGTACAAAGATTTCTTCAATCTACAAACTTTCCCTTGGGTGTTTACATTTCCAAAACCAGGAGGAATCTTCGTATAAACCTGATCTTCCAAATCTCTATGCAAGAACACATTCTTTATATCAAATTGCTGCAAGTCTCAATCGAGGTTTGTCACACACAATAGTAGGATTCGAATAGTATTCATCTTGGCAACAAGGGCAAGTGGCTTTTGATAGTCCACTCCATAAAGTCTAAGTGAAACCCTTAGTTATCAATCTTACTTTAAACCTCTCAACCGATCCATCTGCCTTTGTTTTATTGTGAACACCCACTTGCATCCAACTAGTTTCTTTAATTGCAAAAGAGTACCAATTTTCAAGTCTCATTCTTTGCTAGAGCATTCATCTCTTCAATCATGGCGCCCTTCCACCTTGGATCATTAAAAGCTTCCTACCAATCCTGTGGAATACACACAAAGGACAAGGACAACGCAAGAGCTCTATAGAAATGAAACAATGACTCATAGGAAATAAAGTTAGATATAGAATGTCTGGTATAGGAATTGACACCTTTCCTTTGAGCTATAGGCAAATCTAAATCATTAGGAGAACTAGGAATTATAGATGATTTACCGAAAGAGGTAGATTCTTGGCATTGAGTAGGGAGCATGATGGTTTCTACCTTATTTCTCCGTAAACCTTCAAATTCGACTTGTTCAAGCATTCCATAATCTCCCCCTGAACAGGTTTTTCACTTTGAATAAAATCACCTAAAGCAACAATACTAGGCATAGGTGTAAACTCTTCTGTACCATGCTCCCCCTGAAAAGGTGACTCCTTGATGCTGAAGTAGGATTCATCTTCGCAGAATGTAACATCCATACTAACAATATCTTCTAATCGGAGGATGATAAAATTTGTAGCCCTTTTGTGTAGGAAAGTATGCAACAAATACACACTTAACGGCACAAGGATCCAATTTTCCAACATTTCGAGACTGAACAGAACAAAAACACCCAAACACCTTTAGAGGAACTGTGTAATCAAATATGCAACTACAAGAACATTTCCCTAGTAAGGCTTTGGGAGTCATTGTGACCATTAAGGACCGAGCTACTTCTAACAAGTGTCTATTCTTCCTTTCTACCACCCTATTTTGTGCACTAGTTATCGGACAAGTTGTTTGATGGATGATCCCATAAGACTGTAGTAAGAAACAAAGTTGTATTCCATGCCATTATCAGTTCTCAAAATTTTCACTTTCGTATCAAATTTAGTACTAATCATCTTGTGAAAAGACTGGAAACAAGAGAAAACATTACTTTTTGATTTAATTAAGTAAACTCATGTCATCCTAGTGCAACAATCAATAAAAGTGACAAACCAACGACTGTCATTCAATGAGCTAATTTTACTAGGTCCCCAAACATCAAAATGAATAGTCATAAAAGGAACACTACTATTATTTCGCAAAGGATAAGAATTTCCGGTATGTTTGGCACATTCAAATGCATCACAAACCAATGAATCAAACTGTATCTTTGAAAACAAGCTTGAATATAACTTTTCTAAAACATAAAAAGATGGATGCCTTAACCATCTATGCCATTGTATTATTTCCCTTTTAACATCCTTATTTCCACCAAAAGGAGTTTAACGCTGATCCAAATCTAAATTCTCCTCCAACATGTAAAAGTCATCATGCATTTTACCACTGTCAATCCTCTTCCCCGTTTAAAGATCCTAAAAGACAACAATTAGGGAAAACCTCATGTTTACAATTTAAGGCTTTAGTGATGACACTAGCTAATAGGATGTTGACAGGAAATCTAAGGACATAAAGCACAAAAGATAGTGAAATATTGGGAGTACAATTGACAAAACTTGATCCAGTTTTTAGAGGATACTGAAATATAAGGACATTATCTTTGGTTGGACAAGGAGAATAGTTAAAAAGGTTTTTAGAGGATCTCATCATGTGTCTATTCGCTCCACAATCAATAATCTATGACTTAGTATTAATGTAGGCATTAAGGGCCTTACCTGATATCACAAGATAAGACATTGTATTAGAGGAGCCAAGTTGAGACAGAAGACACTTTAGATGTTGAATTTCATCTATAGAAAATGTCTCGGTGGTCGTTGTCTCTTTGGATGATTGTGATTTCAGAAAGATTGGCTTGACCACAAGTTGAAGTGGTTCGTTTTCCTCTCCTTCCTCTGATGGGTCAACCATGTAGTTTCCAACAAGTTTCCTTGGTGTGTTGTCTCGATTTCCCATAATACTCGCAATGCAGATGATCTTTATCTGAATCCTTGGCCTTAGGATGCTTTCATGAACCTCTAGCAACCATTCCAGCATTTTCAATAGGTGTTGTAGAGCATAGCACTCCAACTCTCTTCCTATTGCACATGAGCAATGGTTCTCCAAGTGAGGGAAATGGTATCTTACCCAATACTTGAACTCGTATTTGACCATAATCATTATTTAACCCAATGAGGAAATCATAAACCCACTCCTTGGCAATCATCTTTTTGAATTTGACTACATCTCCAATACAATCTACCTAAAAATCTTGTTAGAAATCCAATTCCTGCCATAATCCACTTAAGTTTTGAAAAATATTGAGATTGTCATCTCACTTTTTTTGATGTTATGGACTTTATTTCAGATTTCAAAGACTTGAGCATCATTCCCAACCTTCAAGTATGTAAGAGTTGCTACCTCCCATATCTTTGTGGTGGTATCGAGCAATAGATAGGTTTTCGAGATATGAGGCTCCATATCATTGATAAGCCAAGAACAAACAAGAGAATTTTTTGAAGTCCCACTTATCAAAGGTGGAATCTTTTTCAACCGGTTTCTTGGTAGCCCCAATAATATATCCCTACAAGCCTCTAGCTTTGATGAATGCCAAACATGAACATGACCATGCGATATAACTTTTTCCATCCAACGTTACGGGGCTAATTAGTAAAGAGAGATTATCTGTCTAAATACTAAAACTTTAAAACCTAGCTTCCCAAAAAACTAGTCCCAACAACCAAAAAACAGTAGAGGAAGGCCAGAACAATGCCTAAGAGCCCAGCAAAACTGACCGGAGCAATGACGACCTTAAGAGGTGTGCATCACACGCCAGCGCGTGGATGAATACGTAGAAGCTAACTGTGGCGCATGAGACCCACGCGCAGAGAGTTGGCCTACCGAAATCTGGGGTTTTGCCGACAATGAGGTTTCGATTCTTCCTAGGGACGATGAGAAAAAAAGAGAAGCATAGGGTGGAAAGTACCAAATTTGGGTTTCTAAGGTTTTGAAAAAAAAAAAGAAAAAAAAAATTGGCCTTCAAATCTGGAATTCTAGCTCTAATACCATAAAAAGTTGACAAAAAAATAACAATTTGAGGGTTTTGGAATAATTTTCTTATGTATTAACTCAAGTATTTACATGTGTATATATACAGAAGTATGTTGAACTACTTGAAGAAATACAATCTTCAGAAAAAATAGAATAAAAATCCCAATAATTTAGCCCAAGAAGTCATATCGGCCTTGATTGACAAGGTTGCCAATAGTCAATGGTCAACAATGTCCTATGATGAACAAATGAAACTCATCGATAGGAATTCCAAACCTTAAACTCGTTAAGAAAGAGTCTTAAACCTCAAAATATTGGAATAAATTCTAGCTTCATTTTTTTCTCCCAATCAACCTATTAAATAGACATTACATAAGTTTACTTAATTGAATAAAATACTTATAAGCTAAGGAAATTAAAAAAAGAACACCAAAAAAACTCCTAAACCCTAACACCCTAATACCATAAAGATACTTTTAATTAAAGAAATCTCATACAAATATAAAACTCAAATAAAATCTCCGAATACTTCTAATAGAATAATAACAAACTGACATCTAACAAGAGATACCTTCACAAAAGCTTTGAATGGAGCTCAAGTTGATTGTATTTATAATAGGCTAAGCATGATTAATATCTATGCTCCACCTTGAGGGGGAGTGCTGTAAATAAGATATTAGTTAAGCTAAATCTTAGGATATTTTTTATATATTATGATGTGGAGATTTTAAGGGATTGTGCTTATTTTGATTTCTTTCCTTAAATTGACTCTTGTAACTTGTATGAATAAGATACCCTATTATGTGAATAAACAAAAGTTTTTTTTTTCTTATCATAATGTTCATTTTGCTTTCTTCTCGATTTCTACGTCCATTACAAAGATCAAAATTTTTAGGGTTAAATAGCATAAAAAGGTAATAACTTTTAAGCTAAATATGGCACGAGTTATTGATTTAAGTAAAATTATTTGGTGGTGACAACATAACTAATATTTTTTTCAAAGAATATCCAACCTCCAAGTAACATGAGTATGATGCAATGCTTACCCAAACAACAGACGACTGTTGTAATCTGCATCAGTGACCTCATAAGTTTTATAATTAGCCCCATTGATAAGAATGATTGTTCCATCACTTGTCTCTCTATACCAACTAAAGAGACTTGATCCCTCGTAGCCACCAGAATATTCACCCTCCCCAGAATATATTCCTGAAGTCAGCTGCTTTACATGAACACTGGAAACTGCTGGAGGTGCTGCAATACCCAAAACCATTTGAGCTCAACAAAAAGTTTAGAACCATGAACATGAATCATCATGGATACTTGGGGTGGGGTGGGGTGGGGTGGGGTGGGGTGGGGCGGGGAGGAGGGGGAGGGGGAGGGGGAGTAAAGACTAAGGTTGGAAAGTAAATATTATTCAGTATGGACAAAATATATATATGTAACCAAAATGAATTACAGATATACCTGGGATAACTGCTGAGCTAGAAATTGCAACTAATGGCTTTCCAGATTGACCATCGACACGAGTGGGTAGCCATTGTAGTACTAAATAAGCACCCACATCTTCCAGTGATGGAGTATACGTGCTGCTAAAGTAGAAAGTATTAATAAATGTTCATTTTACATGTGCAAAAGGAATTAGAAATCATGTACCCTATCACATCAAACTTAAACTTACAATGTCTGACCGCACATAACAACATCTTCAGAAGAACTAGATATATCTATCAAAACCAACCCATTTGGCTTGGTCTTTGTTCTATGCCAAGTATACTTTCCAACACCTTCCTGTCCACCAAAATATGTTTTTTGTGGGACAATCTCCTGGTTCTGATGGCAATCAGGAATGACTAGGGCCAAACCTACTGGATCCGCTGATACAAGAAAATTTGGGCATGATAAGAGGAATAAGCATGGTACCAAAGTGTCCAAATTTAAAATTAACGAACAAAACTAAAAATGAGCAATACAACTCACCGGGAGAAACCTCATCAGATATTATGCTCCTAGGATTCCCTTTGATTCCATCTTTGCGTATGGGAGTGTAAACAAGTTCAATACTTCTTCCCACATCATCAAGAGTTAAATCAAGAAACTCTGGAAAGATATGCAAGAATTTCAGCCGTGCATCTCCAAATGGTTATCTAGAAATTTTCAATTAAAGTTCAAAAACAAAGCTCACCATCACTACTTAGTTTCTCCTTGATCCCATTGGCTTTCAGTCTAAACCATTCATGTAAACAATCTCCCCTCTCCCTGAATCAAGAACAAGAATTTTAGTTCAACAAGGTCTGTGTACTACAAGTAAGACATAAATCAGCTCTCATCAAAGATGAAGTCATTTCACCAAGAGTCTCACCCTCCAATATATGAAGCAATGAAGCTCAAACGTTGTCCCTCCATGATTGATCCAAGAAACTCCAGAGACTGACAAGTAGGGGGACCTGCATTTCAATTTTAATTTCCAAATTATACCTATTCAATTATTAATGATCAAAACTTGGTATAGGTAAAATAAAAAGTAAAAACTTAAAGAGAAGTCTTAGAAAGCTAACTCTATACCAGCTACTATAGGTCCAATTTGTTCAGAAAGAACAATGGGACCACGAGCCCAGTCATTTCTCACAGGCTCACATGAGACTGAAATAAAGAAACCAATATCATCAACTGTCGGCATATATGATGCGCCACTAGCACCCCTAATCTCACATTGTGAACCATCTGAACTAGTCTGCAGATATACATAATTTATTAATAAGTTACAGAAAACAAAATTCTATAATGCAACATCAAAGAAGTTTTCACATAAATTTCCATCTATGTCAACTTAGAATACTAATTATTTATACTAATTATGAACTTCATCTATAATAGCAATGTTTCATGAATACTGCATACAATTAAGATAGTAGTTTACAGAAAGACAGATAATTACCTGAAACCAACGAAAAACTGAATCACCCTCTTCACCACCCCAGTAGTTTTTCTCAACACTCAAAATAGTTCCTTCAACAGCATCTCCAACTATCTGAAGAGCAAGCAATCTCGGGCTTCCTGGTCATCAAGAAGCACAACACAAGAATGAAACCCAATCACTCCAAATTTAGCAACCAAGAATGCACCAAAGCTTATTCTCCTTTAGAAGAAGAACAAGACAAATAAAGGGCTTAGATGCCAGGAAAATAACAATCCCTCCATTATTAAATTGCAAACGGAAAGTTACAAAAGGATATTAGACATAAAAAAACTGTAGACTCAGTGCAATCCATATTAGACATGTCACAATGCAGATATCGAATATGCATTTTCCATGCTTGCCGCCAAAAGATTATTCTAAGGAAAGCATATTTGATCTTAACAGAACCGCATGTTGTATAATACAAGTTTCTTCAAGCATCCTTTATAATATACAAGGTCATTTTTGTTGCATAACAGTAAGCTTCCTAAAATTGTACGAAGTTAGATAGAATTAACTTATAATGCAATTCAGAAGAAATCAATATACTAAGATGCTAACAACATTCAACCTGCTCATTTGAATCAATCAAATACAGTCTAGACTTATCACCAGATGAAACACAAAGCCACCAAGTAGATGAAACTGGGTAAATGAGAGAATTTTACAGCCCTAAATATCAAACTTCTCCTAAGTTCCATTTTCTCCAATTCAACAATTATTCTCCATTCTCCAATAAACGTAAATGCTATTTTTTTTTCAAATCCACTACAAAAGTTCAATTAGTTAAAAGTTCACATGTTAGAGGAAGAAAAGATGAATAAGAAATAGTGAGATAAAAGATAGGATGTTACCAGGACGAATACGTTCCTGTCCCAAGCAGGTTCTTGGCTCACCTACAATCCCATCATCACGCACTGGAATACACTGAAAGGAGATAAATTTACCAATTGCATCTTTGGTTACACGATACTGAAGAAGCCCAGAAACCTCATGAATCAGAGTGCCCATATCATTTTCAACCTACAGATTCCAATAACATATGTAGTAAGAGCAGAACTCATTTACAAAAGCTTAGCTTAGATGCTTTTAGCACCTTTATTTTTTTTCTTTATATTTTGGTAGTTTTTTTTTTTTTTCTTATTATTAAAGCAGAGTCATACGATAATAGAGTTTCATTAAACTTAATACATTTAAAGCATCAAAACTTGACAAAGGGACTAAACTCAACCATTTGCAAGTAAATGAAATCATATGAGAACCCTAGGTATAACTGAAATGTATACCTCATGAAGGTACCAATTGTAGATAGTTTTTCCTTCTTGACCCCCTATATAGCCATATGATGCTGTCAGTATACCACCTTCACTATAATCACCCGTGATAGATAAGAAATTCAGGCTGGGGGGAAGAGCTGTACAGGTCAGAAGGATACACACATGTACATCAATCAGATAAGTGAATTGTTAAAAACTCAAAAGAGGAGAGGGGAGAGTTGAGATAAAAAAAATCCCAAGTTACAAGTAAACCTTCCTGCATTCATTGTTCACTTTTCACTGGAATTCAACATAAAAATACAAAAATTAGAAAAAGAAATTACTTACTCTCCACTACTCTTTCCGTTATAACATAAACTGATTCACCAGATTCACCATTAGCAGTCATCGGAGTATATTTTGCAACAATATAACAGCCAACTGCTCCTAATGGTATGCGGAATGCCTAAATAAAGGTCAAAGTCAACTCAGAGTTTGCATCAAGTATAAATGTGAGAGGACAAGGAACTACATGTGTGGATATTTTAGTAACTACCAACCTTAGCAACTTTGGACGTGCTCATTGCTTCAAGCTCATTCTCACCATTGAGCGTTGACGAATTTGTCTTAAACCACTGTACTCTGCTTGAACCTTCCGTACCTCCCATGACAGCACCAGTCACAGTAATCTTACTGTTCTCCCTCAAATCGCCAATTATCTTAACATTTGTTACTTTTGGTGGCGCTGGAAATGTAAAAAATAATATCACAAAACAAAGGAAATTAGTAACACAAGAAAGCAGTCACACCAAGAATTAATTCTCATCTATAAGGATGATAAACGTTAAGGACTAAACTCTAGATATCATGGATGATATTTCTTGCTCCAAGGATTATATTCATAAAATGAAAAGCATAAGTTATAAGCAAACTGGGAACATAATGAATAGTTTGCAATCAATATAAGAAGATAATAATACTTCACCATACAAATTAAAATGGCAAGAGGGTCTAAAGAGCCCTTAGTAAAAAAAAATAAATTGAGCCTCAATCACATAAAAAAAAATTCAATTAGGGCATTCCATTAACGGAAACCACCGTAGACTGATTTCACTTTTAACAGACACTGATGAGGCTGACGGAACTAATAAAAACTGACATGTGGCATGCCTTGAGGATACTTACTTGGCACGTCAACATGTTTTTAAAAAACCCTAAATAGTAACTAAATAATGCAAGTCTAGAATAAACCCTGACAACTTAACATCCACGTTCATCTAAATATGGACATCCATTTGCCTAGATTCATTCTGAAGATGGTTTAGAATATTATAAAATTATTAAAAATTGTAAATAATTAAAAAATTGATACAATTTGATACAAATATATACATATACATGTACATATACACATTATGATCAAAATAGTCAAAATTAAAAATTATTAAAAAATTGTCAAAATAGTCAATTACACATAATACGATCAAAATATCACACATTATGATGACTAAAATAAAATTTGATACAAATATATACATATACATGTACATATACATATATATTACACACACACGTATATGTATATTAAAATTAGTGTTAATATTTTTTGCCACCATTTTTCTTAAAAATACCTCTTATTTTTAACATGCATATATATATATGTATATTCAAATTAGTGTAGATATTGTGGTTTCTATTATACATACATATGTGTGTGTAATATATACATATATTTGTGCCAAATTTCATTTTAGTCCACAATATCATGTGATATTTTGGTCCTACTATATTTCATCGACTATTTTCATCTTTTTACAATTTTTTAATGATTTTATAATTTTTAAATATTTTTAAAATTCTTTTATTTTTTTATGATTTTTATAAATTTTAATTCTTTTTAGAATTATTATAATTTTTTACCATTTGTAATATTTAATGTTTTATTATTTTTTACCATTTATATATATAATGTTCTGAACCACATCCAGAATTTGTTGTCCAAATTAAAATGAACTTGCACGTCAATTTGTCCAAGTTCATTCCGAACATGCATTTTTAATAATTCTTTTATATATCTTTTTTTATGATTTTTTTTATTTTTTAAAATATATGCTAACGTAGCATGTCAAGTCAGCATACTTATCAACATGACATACCATGTAAGCTTCTCATTGCTTCCATTAGTCAGTCAGAATTCGTTAATGGTCAAACTGATCAAAAACAGTTTCAACTAACAGGACTTAATTGATGTTTTGTCACTCAAAACTCAATTGAGTGCACTTTTCCTTAGGAACTTAATTGATTTTTTTTTATTTTTTACAAGGGTTTTTAGATCCTTTTGCCAATTAAAACAAATATATTTATTTGGGGTAACATTCAACAAGCCTGATGATGCCATGGACTAGTGAACATTCTTAAAATATTGGAAAGGAGTAAGCAGTACAATTGTCTATTATAGTAATGATGATAGAGAAGTCAACCACAGGTTGCAGTAGGCTCTTTTTTTTTTTTCACAGATTCTGCAGAATAAAAATAGGATAAGCATTCTCTAAAAGCAAACTAAGAGTTACCCCATAAAATAAAATTAAATCAATTACCAAACTTTTCTAGTCATGTATCTACTACCAGTTTAACAACAAACAATGATAAAATATACATTACCGTGAAACATAAACATAAATAAGTATACCTTGCCTCACAGTACCAGAGACTATTGACACAGATTCCCCTTCCTGTCCTGAAAACAGTGAATATTACCACATTACCATCCAATTTACAAGTTGCTTAATGGTAAGAAAGTTCAAAAAGGGCAAATTGGATATACCCTCAAAGTTTATAGGTATATATACAAAAGCCAAGCATCGCCCAACATCTTCTTTCGTCAAAGTATACTCAGGTGTACCACTTGTCACTATCAGAAAGTCTCTGTCAACAAATTCCAGTAAAAGGATGTGTGAAGAACTAACGTTAGGTAATGTGATGTAATGTAAGAAAACTGTGTGAAAATGATGGTGGGATTAAATCTCTAGATAAATTTCATGAAAATAATCCAATCATCATAATAGGAGAGTGATTAAGACAATATCTCCATATGGAAGAAAGTACACTCATGCATAAATGTAAGAGAGCCCAAGTGAACAAAAATGTTGTAAGAAGGAAAAAATAAAAAAAACTGCAAAAGGAATTAGGTTAACTTCAAACTTAGCAAAAACACAAGAGGAGAAAGGATTAGATCCACTTATGCTCCAAAGTACTCATTTTAAAAGTGTACTAACCCAGTCTCCTTATTCTCGCGTAACCACTCAAACTTGCTCGGACCCTCTCTTCCTCCAAAGTAATTGCCAACTCCCCTGATGACATTCCCTTCTACGGCATCCCCAACAATTCGGACATTATTAACAGATGGAGCAGCTGCAAACATATTTCAATTATTTTAAATTGGAATTAAAAATGAGAGAAAGCACAAAAGAAGATGAACGACAGGGAATAAGCTCCCCATAACATCTGATTAAGTACTCAACTTAGAATCCCTTTATTGAACTAGAAAAATGAAAAGAAGAGATAAGCAGATTCAACAGGAAATGCAAAACTAGTTCTACTCAAAGCTGCCAAGACTTCAAGGAGACTCTATATCTTTTGAAGAATGTTATAACAAAGTAGAACTAGCAGCTTACATGATGTAATGATATGAACAGTTAATAGAAATGCAAACAACTGTTATAGAAATCATATAGAACTGCTATGGAAATAAGTAATCTGCCAGAGAAAAAACAAAAGCATAAATTTTAAAAATGAGATACCACCAAAATTGAGTAACATATTTAAGAAACAAAATTAAATTATACCAAAGCTAGAAGATGAGATATGCATAGACTTTTCCCACATACCTGCTTTTACAAAATCAGTATACTTATATTGAGGCTCCCCTTTGGCACCTTCTTCTGTTACTGGAGTATACATAAAAACCAAACTGGAGTCAATGTCATCTAAGGTCAATTGATACTCTTCATCCTCTGCTCCAGCAATTACCACCGGGCTGCTGTTCCATCTTTTCCTTAACCAGCTGAAAATGTGGAAAACAAAAAATTTATCCATAAGGCTTTCATTTAAAAGAAACATGTAAGCATGTACATATATCAGAATGGGTATGTCGTAAAACCACTTTAAGAAGCATTCTTACCTAGCAACACCCTTCCCAGGAGTCCCACCACACCATGCAACCTTAGCGCGACCCTTGATTACATTACCTTCCACCAGTTCTCCATGTACTTCAAGGTTTACAACCTTTGGAATTCCATTCCCTTTACAAGGCAGAGAAGCAAGCTTTAGAGTGGAGAAGCTAAGAGAAGTTTGTACAAAGTGAAATAAACACAGTATGCATGTGAGTGCATATAAATTTAAAGAAATGAACAGGTTCTTCTCCGAGCATGCACGTGCACTAAGACATATTGCAAAACAAGGAACCAAATTGAGGAAAATTCAATAACCACAGGACATGGTAAAAACCTTGCGCAACTGGAGATGATATGGCAAAAATTGGAGGATACTCGGTTTCTCCTAAAACTGGAATGCATTCCACTTTCAATATTTTATTTATGTCTTCATGCTTCGGCCAGTAAACCTAGACAATCACATAATACCATATTGAACAAAAGAATAATAACGAAAAGATGTCATTACAAGGCATAAAATATAAGTATTAATCGACCAAAATAAATTTAAAGCAGAAGTAACAATCTAGCGTTAATCAATTACCTCTCCATTGACATCAGGAATAGCAGTGAAATTCGAAAGTGTTCTCTCACCCAGAAACCATTTATACTTTAAGATTATATCTGAGTCAATGCTCAACGTGCTCTCCTGAACAAAAACTATGTGACAGCGACAAGCATCCTCTTCAAAAGGTTTGTCAAGAGAGGCTTCTTTAAGCAGATAACCAGGAGGAAAATGATCCTTCCATTGCTCAAACAGGAAGCGAAATGTTGAGTCTGTTGAGAAAACCATACATTTTAATACTCAATTGCCACAGCAGTCCATGTGTTTTTTACATGCATTTACACCCCCCACCCCAAGAGCAATGAGTCACATCGAGCAATCTTAAACTCAGTCCATGTACCACATACGATTTCAGATAAACTACCAATCAAAAGTTGTTCATGTTAGGAGAACATACAAAAATTTCAAGGATTACATTCTGTCTTTTCCCCTTTCCTATTACTGTTGTAACAACACAACAAGCATCAAAGAGCATGCTTTGACAAGTACATCTCCCTTTCCCTTTTTTACTGGCATGTGTACCTATAGCTGGAATCACACAAATGCACTGAAACTTGTCCCATAACTACTAAACACCGTGTACTCAATGAATTATGTAAATAGTTAATCGTACTAAAAATGACATGCAATCTCAAAACACTATTGAAACTATCTTATTAGAACCAATTTGCAATGCAAATGGTAAACGAGTTATCACAAAATACAAACCTGCAGCATGCTCTGGACGAGAAAACTCCCAACCATCCCTAATGCACAAAGCCGTATGTGTAGGATAACGCTTTGCAAGTGCTAGCTCATCTCGGGAAAGATCTAAAAGAATGGCCCATATTAGTTCCAGAGAGACTAAAGCAAACTTAGCTATAGATTGTCAAAAGCAACGTTAACCTCTCACATAGAAAGAGTTTAATGCATAGAACAAAAGATGAAACTTTAGAGTTCCTAAACCAATATATTGCCAACAGTAAAAATACCTCTATCATTAAATTTCTTCAAGGTCGGCCCAACAAGTAAAATGGAAGCTGCTTCCAAATGAGGCATCTTAAGTATAGGGTTCTCCTCCACTCGCAAATGCTGAACCACATCACAATGAGAAAATCAGTTATGATATTGAGGAAATCTGGGATTCTTATTCCAATATTCTCAAGGTTTGATAGGCTAAATAGAAGAGATTTTATACACTAATTTAGAGGATTATGTACAGCTAAATTAGAATTCTTTCATGGTATTAGAACCATTAGCCTTTGTTAGGTATTTAGTTCTGATTTGAATCTGATTTTAGTAGGATTTGACTGTGATTTTATTTACTAGAATTCACTTATTAGTTTAAATAAAACATCCTAATAAATTAGGATACTTTGTTTTCATATTTTAGTTTCCTTAATAGAATATGAAACTAAGGTTTTGCATCTTATTTCCTAAATCGTAAACTTCCATTTAAGAGGAAAATTATTAATGAATAAAGGGAATTGAAAGCTCCAGTAATTAAGGTAGGAAACTTCCTCAGAGTTCGACGACCATAAGCAAAAGTAGGAACTGATATAAAGGCAAAGATCCTCTCTTTGAATTTGATTTTTGTGCTACTAGTTTGGATACTCAATCCCAAACTCAGGACTATAAAAAGTTGGCATCAAAGCCAAGCCACAATGGACATTTCGAAGTGTTGGAATTCCTAAGATTAAGGACAGATTACTTACCTTATCACTAGGAGATCTTCTGTAAATAGAAACTAATCTTAGTTACTGATTCTTAGGATGTTACTGCTTTTTAGGGATTGTGTCCTTCATTAGGATAATTCATCTCTTTATATTTGTAAGCTAACTAGCAGAAATAAAGATAAGTTTTTCTCTAAATTTCTACATGGTATCGGAGCTCTAGGAACCATTCGATCACTCTTATTCATCTCAAAAAATCTCTTCCTAAAAATCCCTCCAAATTTTTTTTCTCCCATGGATGTATCAATGAAACCCTGTCCGAAACTAAGATCTCACAAATATCTCAGAATGTCCATCAGAGAGTCACTTAAAGTGACCTCAATTCCTCACTGATAATCACCAGTCATCGACTAGATGGGAAAAACTTCTTACAATGGTCTCAATCTGTCCTTATGGTGATTCGTGGTCGTGGAAAATTAGGATACATCAATGGAGAAATTCCACGACCAAACACAGTCGACCCTACTCATGCTACTTGGGAACTCAACAACTCCATCGTAATGACGTGGCTAATTAATTCGATGGAAGGCCACATCAGCCGAACCTATCTCCTCTTCAAAACTGCAAAAGACATTTGGGATGCAGTCAAAGAAAACTACTCGGATCTTGGAAACGCCTCCCAAGTATTTGAGATCAAACTCAAGTTAAAAGATATCCGACAAGGGACACTCGAAGTAACTCACTACTACAACAATCTGAAAATTTTGTGGCAGGAACTGGATATGTACTATGAGGTGGATTGGGGAGAAGGCTTAGAACACAGTAAGTTTATGACACACCTCATCAATGAACGACTTTATGAGTTTCTAGCGGGGCTGAACCGTGAGTTAGATGAGGTTCGGGGCAGAATTCTGGGCAGATCACCTCTTCCAACCATTGGTGAAGCGTTTGCAGAAGTGAGAAGAGAAGAAAAGCGTCGTCTTGTCATGATGGGAAAACCTAAACCAATGATATCTTCTGGAAACCAGCCTACTGAATCCTCTGCTCTCATCTCCAAAGGACCACAAACACAAAAACCACGTGCTGGAAATGATTCTGGATCAACCAGACCATGGTGTAACCACTGCAACCGTGTTGGTCACACAAAACAGAAAGATAAAAAAACTGCCCTGTTATCCTCCAACGCTGCAGATGATGTGCTTGATGTTTGCCTTACCAAAACTCAACTCGAAACTCTCCATAAGATACTTGATACTTCTACTGCTCATGGATCTTTAGCCACTCAAGGTACTGCCCTCAACATTGCCTAACCAACCATCTTGGATACTCGATTCGGGTGCCTCAGATCACATGACAGGTAACTCCAATCTGTTTCAAACCTACACCACTTGTCATAACAAGTCCCGAATCCGCATAGCTAATGGTTCATACTCACCTGTGGCTGGAGTAGGAAAAGTACAAATAACAGAGAATTTGTCCCTTGATAAAGTTCTACATGTCCCAAACTTGTCCTGTAATTTACTTTCAATAAGTAAACTTACTAAGGATGGGAAAATGCTTGCTAAATTTTCTGAAATTGGTTGTGTGATACAGGAATAGAAATCGGGGAGGATGATTGGCACTGCTAAAGTTGATGATGGACTATATGTTTGGAATAAAGACAGCACACAAGGGGGATTGGCTCTATCCACTTCAAAATAGGACATTATTATGCTATGGCACCGTAGGTTAGGGCATCCAAATCTATTGTATTTGAAAAAATATCTTCTGCTGTTATTTCGAAATAAAAGTATCAGTTCCTTGAAGTGTGAAATTTGTCAATTGTCCAAACATACCCGTGTTCCATACCCTTTAAAACCATATATCCAGTCCCAACCTTTTTCATTAGTCCACAGTGACCTATGGGGAGCTACCCG
The DNA here is from genome assembly GCA_005393395.2 of Gossypium australe. Lineage (NCBI taxonomy): Eukaryota > Viridiplantae > Streptophyta > Magnoliopsida > Malvales > Malvaceae > Gossypium > Gossypium australe. Next base: position 82,889,033 of record CM016614.1, read on the forward strand.
AGTAAAAAATATTACAGGGGCTAAATGGTTTATAACATTCATTGATGACCACACTAGGGTCTGTTGGGTCTATCTACTAAAAGAAAACTCTGAAACACCCAAAATATTCCAAAATTTTCACTCAATGGTTCGAACCCAGTTCAATTCTACCATACATACCCTCCACACTGACAATGGGAGAGAATACTTTAACTCTGTCCTAAGCCCATACCTTTCGGACCAAGGCATTATACACCAAAGCTCTTGTCCTGACACTCCACAACAAAACGGGATCCCGAGAGAAAAAATCGACATCTCCTGGCTATGGCTCGAGCCATAATGTTCACCATGAATGTCCCAAAATACTTGTGGGGAGAAGCTGTCCTTACTGCCTGCTACCTCATAAATCGAATGCCATCAAAAGTCCTAAGTTTCCAAACACCTCTAAATACTCTTCTAAAATCCTTTCCTCTATTTCGTGTTCCTAATCTTCTAGCAAAAATATTCGGTTGCAAAGCCTTTGTCCATAATAATCAACCAAGTCAATCCAAACTTGATCCTCGAGCCCACACCTGCATCTTCATTGGGTATTCCCCCACTCAAAAAGGCTATAAATGTTACTCACCAATCTTGCGCCGAATGTTTGTCTCTCGGGATGTTACCTTCTTTGAAAATGAACCGTATTTTGGAGCTTCTCATCTTCAGGGGGAGACTTTCAATGAAGATGAGACCCTTAATACTCTCCTCATCATACCTCACGATACTACCACTACTATCACAAACAAACCTAACAACCAAGGTGCTACCCTCAATTTAGATATTGTTTCTACTGTTTCTCCTATGCAGCAAGAAGTTAACACAATCCTACCCGATAACAATACCACTACCAAACAGCTCACCGAACAGCCTTCTAATCAAGGAAAGCAGCAAGAACAGGTGCCTGAACTGCAGGTTTACTCCCGATGAAATCGGCGTCCTGAAACTGATACAGCAGTGCCAATTTCATCTCCAACCGAGGACTGTTCTGAAACAAAAGTCTCACCTCCATCAGCATCCATTTATCTCCCAATTGCAGTGAGAAATGGCACAAGGAGCTGCACTCAACACCCTATTTCTCGATTTGTATCCTATGGAAACTTATCTAAGTCTTACAAAGCTTTTGTGACTAATGTTGATTCTATAAAAACTCCAAAAACTATAGAAGAAGCACTTGAATCAGCTGAATGGAGATAAGCTGTGATGGAAGAAATGGAGGCCCTCAAAAACAATGAAACATGGAAAGTTTCGGATCTGCCTAAAGGGAAAAAAACAGTAGGTTGCAAATGGATATTTACTACGAAATTTAAACCCGATGGCCATATTGACCGATACAAGGCTAGAATTGTGGCTAAGTGCTTCACCCAAACTTATGGCCTCGACTATGACGAGACATTTGTTCCGGTTGCCAAACTAAACACCATTCGAGTCCTCCTATCTCTTGCTGTCAATCTTGATTGGCACTTGACTCAATTGGATGTTAAAAATGCTTTTCTCAATGGGGAGTTAAATGAAGAAGTATACATGGATTTCCCACCTGGGTTTGAAGAAAGCAAGGGCCAAGTGTGTAAATTGAAGAATTCATTGTACGGGCTGAAACAATCTCCAAGGGCGTGGTTCAGTCGATTTGCAAAAGCTATGACGAGCAAAAATTACACTCAAGGACAGGCAGACCACACCATGTTCTACAAGCATTCAAAACAAGGAAAATGTTGCATCCTCATTGTCTATTTGGACGATATAATAGTGACAGGAGATGATACAAGCAAAATTGTGAGGTTGAAAGAATTTCTTGGAACAGAGTTTGAACTTAAAGACTTGGGGAATCTTAAATATTTTCTTGGTATGGAGGTAGCAAGGTCTCAAAAAGGTATTTCCATCTCCCAAAGGAAATATGTTCTCGATTTACTATCAGAAGTTGGTTTGATGGGCTGCAAACCAACTGAAACTCCTATGGAGTTCAATCTTAAATTGGGCACTGATAAGTATGGAGAAGAAATCGACAGGGGGAGATATCAACGTCTAGTAGGGAGACTTATCTACCTATCTCACACCCGTCCAGACATAGCCTTTAGTGTGAGTGTTATCAGTCAATATATGCATGCCCCGAGGGAGAAGCACCTGGAAGCTGCATATCGGATACTAAGGTATCTAAAAGGGACTCCTGGCAAAGGCCTATACTTCAAGAAAAATGCCAACCAGAATGTGGAAGTTTATACGGATGCTAACTAGGCAGGTTCTATCAACGACAGACGCTCTACAAGTGGTTATTGTAGTTATGTTTGGGGTAACCTAGTGACATGGAGAAGTAAAAAACAGTCTGTTGTAGCACGCAGCAGTGCAGAAGCAGAGTATCAAGCACTAGCTCATGGGATATGCGAAGGAGTTTGGATACAAAGACTTATGGGGGAACTAAAAGATCCTTATACTAGGCCTATGAAGATGTATTGTGACAACCAAGCAGCTATCAGTATAGCACATAATCCTGTGCATCACGATCGTACTAAACATGTGGAGATAGATCGCCACTTTATAAAAGAAAAAATACACTCAGGAGAAGTGTGTGTTACCTACCTACCTACTAGGCAACAAGTTGCAGACGTGTTAACAAAAAGCTTGAACAGAAACATGTTTGAGGAACTTGTTGGCAAGCTAAGTTTGATAAACATCTACACTCCAGCTTGAGGGGGAGTGTTGGAAATCCTAAGATTAAGGATAGATTACTTACATTATCACTAGGAGATCTTTTGTAAATAGAAACTAATCTTAGTTACTGATTCTTAGGATGTTACTGCTTTTTAGGGATTGTGTCCTTCATTAGGATAATTCATCTCTTTATATTTGTAAGCTAACTAGTAGAAATAGAGATAAGTTTTTCTCTAAATTTCTACACGAAGAACCATACATACAACTATTTGAAGAAATTTGGGATTCTTATTCCAAGATTCTCAGGATTTGACAAACCAATTTGAAGAACTATATGTACAACTATTTGATTTTGTATTTACAACAGACATTTTAGTTTTAAAAGGGAGATTTTTCTTTCTTATTATAGTTTACTTTTATGTGTGCATAAGGCAGGAAAGTAACACTGTAAAATTCCTCATAGTTTCTCTTAGAATTTCTTGATGATACATACCAACTTATATTACAAACTCATGGTACTAACCTCAAGAACAGGAAGATAGGGAAAACCTTTTAGAGTTGATATTCTATTTTTGCTGGCAGCTAAAACCTGTGCAGGAAATATGAACTAAACTTTATCAATATTATGCAATAAACAACCAGAATTATATAACAAATAACCAATAATAAGCAAACAATCAAAATAGGATATAACCTGTAGTCGAGGTTGACTTGCCATTGCAAGGGATTTCAACTTGTTTTGAGCAACAGAGAGAAACTAGAGAAAGATAGGGAACAAGAAGGAAAATGTACAAAATTTAGAAGGCTAAAATAAATTTTAAATCTTAACATGATCTCAGAGATAAATACTACTTCAAGAGCTCACCTCCAAGTTCGGTAGCTGAGGTAAACTTATAAGTGAAGTGATTTGATTCCCAGCAAGATATAATTGCTACACAAGCAATAAATCTGTTAGAACCTTGAAGCATTGAGGACACTGACGTTTGCTCTCATCATTCAAGAAAGACAAACCTGTAGGGCTTTGCAATTCGCAAGAGGTTCAAATCCAGGCCCTTTGAAATCATTAAAGCTCAAATCAAGAACCTGTAAAGAATTTACTCTCATCAATTCCAAATTATTCAAAAAGATAAATATAATAAATCAGTTCTTAAACAAAGCAGGTAAAAGACAAAAACGTGTAATTCAAATTATCAAACCTTCACTCGTGTCAATATTTCAACTCCTTCCAGTGTTGATAAGAGATTGTCTCTGAGATAAACAAACTGCCAAACAAAATAATTAGCAGAAGGAACAACAATCTGAAATTCAACGGAACTTCTCCAGTAATATTCTAATCTCATCCCATAATACAACCAATACGAACAATAAAATCAGACTGATTCCACTTCAATTACTAAGTTCCTCATCCCTGCCTCAAACTGAGTTCTAGTCTAGATAAACAATTTCAAGCACACATGCTTTATAGTTATACAAAGTTGAAGATATCAAAATTAGGTAAAACCTAACAAATAAGGCCTAAAAATAGAAAAACCCCAAACAATGGAGCAACAGATATAAGCCATACACCAGCAAACTAAGTGCTAAGTTTTGTGTTGGACCCTAAGTGTATGGATGTTCTATGATATTTTACAAAGGAAAAAAAAAGGAAATTGTTTGATATGGAGCAACTTCAAATGAAACGAACATAAAAAATTTCTAATAAAATTGGATAAATTTATATAAGGATGCCCGGCAAAAGAATTAGTTTACCTCTAGATTTGGTGACAAGTTCAACCCACCAGCATTAAGGTTGCGCACTCTATGGCCCCTAAGATCCAATCTCTGATAATGCAGTGGAAAAACAAAACAACTGTATCAATTAGAAGCTTAGCTAGAAGACATATGGCATTTTATGAGGATCACTAAAAAGCCATAGAGAATACAATATGCACACACAAAGATATATATATATATAGTGTGAGAGAGAGAGATGGGTAAAAGAGATGTACATCTATGTAGATAAATTTACAAAATCATCAAAAGAGAACTACAACTTTGATAACATATGAACTACTCACAGATAGCCACTTGGAGAATAGGGATTAACAGCTCATCTTAAGCATGTCTAGGCTAAAGGTAGGGTATTCCTAGTATTCAATGGTTAGGTGTTCATCCATGAGGAAATCACCAGAAAATTGAAATCTCCTGTACATAGTTGATTCAAAGACAATTTTTTCTCACTACAATCATCCTTACAATCGTCACTTTAAAGAAATCCTATAAAACAGATAAGGCAGCAAAGATCAACATAACAAGGATAATTTATATGTTTTCCAGAATGGAAACAAACTTTCAATATGGAAAATCCACTGTCAAGTGTTCAGGTAGAAATAAAGAGAAAAACCAATGCCACTAAAACATTTTAAGTTCTTTATTCATAAATCATAATCATATCGCAAATGCAGAGGCAAAGTAAATCAGATCCTAGAAAGCGGACTGCATAGGTCCAAAAGCGCACCTACGATAATCATACCTAAATTGCTGACAACATTATTGTTAACATGCTGATGAATACCATAAGACATTCGGTGATATAACAGATATTCTTACCACATCATCACCAGCTTTGATCTCCACCTGAGGAAGAACAATGAAACGTGAATCTCTACTTTCTGGGGTCGCTGCTTTCTTCCGCCCAGATAAATTAGAACTATCCAGGGATGATGACAAAGACCCAGATCTTAAACCACTGGATACTGTAGGTGACCGTGTGATTGGGGAAGAAACCTTTGAGATTGTCTTCTTACTGGAGCTACTGGCAGTGCTGTCCAGTGATGAAGAACTAATCTTTTTCAAGGATGAAGAGGCTGATGACGATGGCTTTACAGTGGACTTTCTCAGAGTTTTTTGTATACTTGTATCAGACACAGTTGATGTACTTAAACTTCGACCCACAGGTGACACTGGAACCGACTTCCTAGTCTCTGAAAGGTTTGCTCGGGGTGTTAGTTTTGTTGCCGATGAAGACAGTGAACTTCCTCTGAGTTCTGGTAGGGACCGCCTAACTGACTCAGTAGCCGACAGGGTGGAGGGTTTCTTGCCTGCAATAGAACTAGTATTGTTTTGCTGTCTTGCAGTAGAGGCTGATGACTTCTCAGACAAGCCCCCTGTGCTGTTCCTTCTTGTCACGGCAACAGAATTGGATGATCTCAATGAAGAAGATACAGTTGATCTAGCAAAACCTGAACTTAATTCAGATCCATTTCTAGTATCACTTCTCTTTCTGGTTGAATTAGCCGGTGCTGAGACTTTTGGCTTTGCTGCTTCACTAGATTTCCCAGGTTTAGCAACCTTAGTCACACTTTCTGCAGGACTTTCAGCGAAATGGTGATCCAAATTTAGGGGCTTTATCACCGGATCTTCACCAGGTTGTGCTTCGGCGTCCTCCATTTTAAGCTACAATAGTAGTTCTAGCAAATCAGAAATAAAAGTGTCCTTCAGCCCCCTAAAAGTACTAATCAAAAACTCAAAACTGATACTTTCACAAACTGTTGCCCGTTTGAGAAAATACCAAATGACAAAAGCAGAAAGGAACTAAACGGAGAAGCGGAAAATAAATTTGGGACTCCTTATCTGAGCCACTCTAACCAAAATAATCTTTAAATTGCGGTTGCCTCAAAAGCAAACCAAAAAAGAAAAACCCAAATTCCTCTTTATTTTTCGTTTCCATTGCAATATGAGAGGTGAGTGTGCCCAGTTTGGTGACCGACAAAACATGGTTAAAAAGGAAACGAAAGCAAAAAAAGTATTGAACTTAAACGTTAATAATGCACACTCACTGTAACCGATGCTTATGTAAGTTGTCTCTTTCCTTCCTTTAAAACCAAACCGAAATAATAAAAAAATTATACAGAACAAAAATGGGTGCTCTTTTTCCTTCCCACTTCCTTCACTTTTCTTATCTACCAAACGGATAACAATGCAACCAAAGTGGAAACATAATTACGCCAACCTTTTCAAAAGAAAGATTGTTCTAAGAAAAATACTTAAAAAGAACAAGGTTCGGCAGATAAGTAGGTATGAGAATTAGAGGTAGAGAAAGATAATGGTTGGATCTAGTAGACAATGCAGGTTGTTCAGCAAAAATTAAGTGTTTTTACTCAGATCTAACGGGGAGAAGAGGGAAAAGAGGAAAGAAAGAACAGAAAATAAGTCTTACCTAAATGTACAGCAATGTAGATCCGGTGAAGAGTACTATTACAACTAGGGTTTTTATATTTTAGCAGAAAATAAGATATAAATTTGTTAAGATGGGGCAAAAACCAAAGCAGGAAAAAGGTTGAAGAAGATAAGACGAGCTGAGAGAAAAAGGAAAAGGAAAATGGAAGCTTAGTAGTTGGAAAGCAATGCAGAGAGGAAAGGGTGCTGCTTATGTGAGTGCGAGTGTTTGTTTTATTGTCTTCAAATTATTTCTGTTTGTAGTGATTAAAGTGGCGGAAAATAGAAAACTTACTGTTTAAAAAAAAAATCTGGCGAGTCCACTCAGTCAGAACTCTACACGTGACTCAAACCGTTTTCTTTCTGGATAATGTTTTCGAAAATAATTTTCATTTTTTCTGGATTGTTTGCTGGCGTATAAATTACTCATGAATGAAAATAATAGAAAATGAGAGGGGGAAAATTTATTACTAGAAGTCACCTTTAGAATGGACAAACATTAAAAAATACAATATTTACTCAAGTTCCTCTTACCCTTAACCCAAAATAACTTCTTTAATGAAACTAAATAAAATAAAACAATTTGTCACAACTTTTTGTTAGCTAGTTTTATTTAGATTCTTTTTGTTGGTATTATTGACATTATTTTGGGCAACAAATTAAGGTTAAATTAGCATAAAATGTCACTTTTTTTTAATTAGGACCTTGGGCCATTTTTTTATTTAGAGAAATAGGTCGTTTTTAGGAGAGAGAAAGAGAAAGCACGTCTTTTCTACACAAGTGGCAGGAAAATGCACCCAACTCTCTCTTAAAAACCCTAACTATTTTTAACTTTTTTAGGGTTAGGGTTTAGGGCTTGGTCTATATTCTAGGGTTTATGGTTTTTTTGGAAAGGTTTAGGGTTTTTAGCTGAAACCTTAAAGGTTCATAGGTAGATTTGAGGGATCGGGGATGTGATAACACGCCTTAGAACACATACATTTCATATGTCATGACGGGATAGGACCATCACATTAGAAACCCATTATGGAGAAATCTAGTTTCGAGGTAATAATGCTTGATACGATCAAGGGTCGAAGTCTAGGTGTAGGTTCTATTTGACGGTCATGATGCGGTCACGGGTTCAAGTATAATCGGGGGGCCAGGTGACGGCCGTTACACGGTCAAGAGTTTAAGGTTTTTGGATACCCGCAAACGATGCCCTATATATGTACTATACCTAATATTGAGACCATAATCATACGAAAATACTCTAAGAACTTCCAATGTAATCAACGTAAATTTTTTTCTCTATTTCTAAGCAGCCGATATTTTTGACCTTTCATTCTTATTCGAAAGCTGACACTGAACACAATAGGACTATTAGGTGGAGAGCGGATGTTCCGACACAGTAGAGGTCAAACTAGGGTCAACGCAGTAATGGTTGTAGTTATTAATGGCTTGTTTAATAAAGACAACCATCGTTGCCCAGAAAAGAACGTCACATTTACTACACCGCAACAGTCGCTCCCCACTTGAGAGTCCTCTTGCGTCTGTGACGGTACCGACCTTCGAATAAGAAGGAAGGTTAAAGGTACCGATTGCTTAAAAATGGAGAAAAAAATTATACCAATTATAGTGGGAAGCCCTAGAGTTTTTCCGTATGAAAATACCCTCAAACTTCTGTATGGTATTTATAAGGCATCATTTTTGGGTATCCAAAAAGATTGAGCTCGTGGCCGCATAACGACAGTCAATTGGCTCCTCGTTATACCTCGATCCATTACCGCATAACAGTCATCGATTGAGGCATCTATGTAGACTTCCACCATTGATCGTAAAAAGCAAAACCACCCCAAACCTGACTTATTCAGTATACGCTTCGGAGGTAATGGTCCCCAATCGACATGATATATAAAATGTGTGTGGCTCTGAGCGATATCGCATCACCTACGACCTAAGAATACCTTAAACATTAAAGAAATATTTTTAGCGTTTAGAATTGTTAGCACCTAAAAATGATTTATAAAGTAGAGGTTGAGAGTGTGTGGTAGAAGATGTTTGAGGGACAATGAAGTTTGGTGTGTGAGACTCCTTTTATAGGAGCAGAAAAGGGTCTAGTTGCAAAAAAAAATCATTTCATTGAAAACGCGTTGCAAGAGTGAAGCACGTATTTGAAATGTGGTTAAAGCGGCTGAAAAATACAAAGCGTCAAACTTTTAATTTTGGGCAGAAGAAATTTTGTTAGAGAAAGCACGCCCAGCAGAGCGAGCCTTTCTATTAACATAGTAGCCTCTAGGATCGCACCCATCATTGGTACTGCTTACGACATGTAGGATCGAACTACCACAAAATATATCCTTCAGAAATTGAGAGGGACCTAGTCATTGACATGGTTTTGTAGTTCTAACTATTTTATATATACATTACAGTGCTTCAACTATTCAGGTGTTTACTCCTTGTACTAACAGGTAGGCATTTCTCGACAGGTTACAAGCTTGTCCAACATTGGTTCCATGAAATGCTGAACAACTAGAGTACCATCAATGCATACAGTGCAGCATACCTAACGAATATACAGTTCTAACAATGTACGTAATCGTACGATGGGGGCCTACGATACGGGCATGTGACGTCAAACTTAGCCGAGTGCATCAATTTTGTACTGAAATGGACGCATCATTTGCCAATAACCTCAGTTGTGAAGGAAACATACTTCCTCCTAGTCGCTCTGTTTCTAAAGAGGGCGATGATGTATGCTGGACAGATAGCGAGCGGCGGTACATGGTGCGATAATTTTATGAAGGAGATCCAACGAAACACAATGAGGGCATACACTATGTATGTAGTTTGCCACTCACGTCGGAATCTCAATTTTTTATTCACAAAGCAAGCGACATCCTATTATATGAACCTAACAATAGGGACTTGGGATTGTGGGAGATTCCAAGCACTTCGATTCCCATGCGCACATGTGATTGTCACACGTAGGAACGTACGAATTGAGTACGCACCTTACATCAACGACATCTACCGACTAGAAGGGATTCATAGTGTATGGAGTCTTGAATTCTCGACTGCCCCAGATGAGATTATATGGTCGTTAGTGTCTAGTGTGCGCCATACGAGTTGGTGCCGAACATAGAGCTGCATCACGTCTTGAAAGACCGCCCGAATTCCACAATGATAAGAAACAACATGCATATTTGGGAGAGGGACAGTCAATAGAGATTATGCAGGTATTGTAGAAGCTTAGGGCATACGAAGACAACATGTTCTTTGTATATAGATACATTAGGGCCTCAACGTCAATAAGATTATTTTCTTCCAAATAATATTAGGAATACAATACTTCCTTTATTTAGGAAATTAAAACTTGTTTTGCATTGTTAACTTACACATGACTCACGTTACATAGAAACGAAGATAAATATAATGTTTGAATTAAGCTGTTTATTTATTTATTTACTTTTGTATATATTTACATCGCAATATTAAGAACAACAAAAATACATTACCCGTGTCGTTGGGGAGAATGTGTGCCATAAGGCGATGGACGGCGATCGCATGGAGGATTTTTGCGTACAACCAGAGGTACAATCAGATGTATATCTAGAGATGTAATTGGAGGTATATCTGGAGATGTATCTAGATGTACGGGCCTGTATACTTCCTTATTAGTGTCATCATCGTTGGGACTCCCACCTATCAATGCCCCCTAGTCTTTGTCTTTGGGTTTGCCATCGTCATCCTCGTCCTACGTGGTCGATTGTTGTGTGGTCCTATCCTCCCATCGTGTATCTAGTACTCTAGCGAATGATGGTTGCACTGATGACCCATCTTAGGTCACTATAGGCAAGTAACCATAAGGTGCCCCAAATCCTGTGTACATCAACATTGCCTTGGGCATTGGCATCAGTATTGAGTGTTGCATAGGCATCTGTATCAGCGTTGAGTGCTACATCAGCATCGACATCATCATTGGCGGCAGTGCATGCCCTGACATTTGGCCAGATATATGGGTCGGCATCTGGCCCGACATCTGGGTCGACAGGGGGTGAAATATATTGGGGACATCGGTGTAAGGAAATATATACCTACGAGAACAGAAAAGCCAACCACTTGCGACAGTGGTCTGTAGTGCGGTGGTGCTTATGAAAAAAACATGGAGTTAGTGTAATGAATTGAAATAAGTGGAGTGAATTGACTTATAACACCCCCAAAGTAGGGCTTAAGAGTTTTAGGGGTATTTTAGGGATTTTAGCTTTAGAGTGCTCAGAATTTCGTAAGCATGGTAATCGTAAATATTTTTGTCTATGGCATTTTGAAAATTAAATCAAATTTTGAAAAATATACTGAAAAGGCTTTCAATTTTGAAATAAGGATTAATTTGTAAAAAGGTCAAAATTCTATGTGTTTATGAAACAGTTTCACCAAATTTTAAAAATACAACCTAAAATCATTCCCCACTTACAGATTTCATGTTAACTATTCTCTTTTGCTTGTTTGTGCTGTCCCTTGCTCTCTTAACCTTTCATATTTTATTTTCCTTATTAAATCTTCATCCTTATGATTCTTATCATCACCGAAGTCAATAATCTACATAATATTTCAAGAAAACACCCTAAAATCTCATTGATTTCATCATCTTCCTCACTTGTGGGTTTTCTCGAATTCACGTCAACAGTTTAATTTTCTTCCATCGAAGGTAACCGTTCATCTTTCTATTAGTTTTAGATACTATTTAGTCTTTAAAACCGAGTTTTTAACCATTAAATCGCATGTTTTGTTTAAAAGCCAAAAATTGGTTTTAACCATTAAATCGCATGTTTTGTTTAAAAGCCAAAAATTGGGTCGTTAATGATGGATTCCAAATTTTTGACTAAAAACGTAATTTCAAAATGTTATTCAATTAGTTTTGCATGATTAGAAGGTTTCTAAATTGAGTTTAAAGTTTTGTTAAGAATTTAATGAATATTCGTGAAAATTGCCATAAACATGTTGAAAATTTTGATACGATGAATCAAGTAGTTGTGTGTAGTTTAAAGGTTGAGAGTTTGTCGTAGGTGATTAATTAGATAAATGTAACACCCTCAAACTCGGCCTAAACGTTACGACCCGATCTGACGTGCCATATCAAAGTGTCGTTTGAAAACCAGGCTTGTTGATAATAGCTCATTACTAAATGTTAAAACTTTTTAGAAAACATTGTGGTTGTAAAATCAAAAACTTGTTATTCACTTAATGGTTATATCATTTACTAATCAGGATTTAATATTGCGGAAGCTTGTTCTAGTTGTCAACTTTAAGGTTTGAAAATCGTAATTTTCTTTAGAAACCGTTATTGTTTTAAAAACCGGTGTTTCCTAGACTAGTAGATTGAAATAAAGAGAAATACCAAATAAAAGTTTAAAAACCCCCAAATGGCCTTATTTGAACATTAATAACCCAAATTATTAAAAATAAAATAGCTAAGTCTAAGATTAAAACATATCGAGCGTGTGGCCACCTCCTAGTCCCTCGCAGCTCCAAATCATCTAAGGCTGGGGATTACCTGCACAGCTAAAGAAAAGGGTGAGTTACGAGAACTCAGTGTGTAATCCCCAATCATGCAATAATAGTTTGGGCCTGAGCCCTATTCAGTATCAGTTTAGTCTGGGCTTTAGCCCTATACAGTAGCAGTGTGGGCCTAAGCCTAAATGATCGCAGAACAGAACAGTAATGCAACCCAGCCCAATCTAGGTAACACACCACCCATACCAACCAACACACCATGTGGGGACTAAGTCGACCCACCCAGCCAACACACCAATATCGCAGTATAGCTGCTAGTATTAACGCAGCAAAACTGCTAATGACAGTAAACGTGGGCCAAGCCACTAAAATCAGAATACGTGGCGAAGCCATTAGATCAGTAAAACGTGGCAGAGCCACTAGTACAATACTTCCTTCAAATACAAATCTCAACCACAATGCAGAATGTCGTGTCATAAATAATTCGTGTATGCAGTATGTCACAATCATAATCAGTCATATAAATATCACACACACATCACTTAAACTACCACTAGGGGTATAATGATAATTTTTTTGATTAGGTGTAAAACGGTAATTTCACCCCTCGGGGGTATTTCAATAATTTTACCCTTCGAGGGTATTTTGGTAATTTTACCCAACGAGGGTATTTTGGTAATTTCACTTATTGAGGGTATTTCGGTAATTTCACCCATCGAGGGTATTTTGGTAATTTTACCCTTCGAGGTATTTCAGAAATTTTACCCTATAACAGCCTCTCCGAAGGCCTACAGTCGCCTCTAGCAACATACACCCTTTTTGATCGAAACGGTGTAATTGGGCCCAAAGCCTAATTTTTAGGCCCTAGTGGGCCTACACGCTCGTGTGGCCCATTCAGCCCAATTCCGGTTGCAGCTATGCGAACTTCGCAGCCCAATCCATTATCTGACATTATCGTGAATTTTACCCACGTGGGGCCCATGGGCCCAATGTCCCATCTCGGCCCCAACGAGGCCTATTATGACCTAAGCCCACGAGAATGTTCGTGGCAGCCTCAACGGTCTATCGCCAATGATTGTGGCTTGATTTATCTTTACGAGCGCTCGCACGCTCGAGAGTCCTCAGATGCCGAAGTTTCGGCTATCGATTTTTCGGCTTTAGCCGATTCACAATTCATCAGGGGTGTGAATACACACCTTTATTCGTCATACTGACAGAACCAAAACTGCGTGTATGATTACACACCTGTTACGAGTTGTAGTTTGAAGCGCTTCTAAGACACCTATGATAACAACCGTCCATTAATTAGTCACAAACTCTTGTTAAACCAAAGTATTGAAACGCTTTAATCAACTCACTTTACTTTACACGAAATGAAAGATCTCTTGTAGTGAAACAATAATCGGCCTACCCCTTGGTTAAGGAAATCGAGTCCCTAGCAACATTAGACGAGAAAGAAAGTGTTAACAATATGTATTTCCATGGCAACTAGGGAAAAAGCATTTCGGCCCCAGAGAAACAAAATCGAATAAGGAGAAAAAGCCAACCCAGATATAGTTACCACTTACCAACTAATCGAAGAGATTCGAAAACGATTGGAACAAAGAGGAAAAGATACCTAGGCCCTAATAGATTCGGCCTACACAAGAAGAACCAAGGTTTAATGTTTAGCTAGCTTTGCAAAGAAAAGAGAAGAATAATAAGAGGAAAAAGAAAAGGTTGTGTTCGGCCAGAGAAGAACCGAAGGAGAAAAGGGATTCAGCAGAAAGTAGGCAGCAACAGAGAAATAACGATGAAAAGAAAAAAAGGAAGTAAAAGAGGAGAGGCCTACCAATTTGGCAAATAGCAAAATATGAAAAAGAAAGAAGGAAAACGAGAAACAACAGAGTGAGAAGGAAAGGAGAAGAAGTGAATTCGCCAGAGGTGAAAAGAAAGGAAAAAAAACCTGAAACATCAAAAAATGTACCAAAATGCAAAACTACCCTAAAAAAATGCCAGAGAAAATTCGGCACTCCAACACTCTCACAAGCCAAAAATGCACCCAATTGACAACCCTTGGCTGAAATTCCCCCTACTCAAGCTCTCCAAATTCAGCCAAACTCCCCCTCACATTCAAACTCCTTCAACTTTCCACCAAATCCTCCTTGAATTGCTCCCAGCCTCTCATTCGAAATTGTTGACCAATTCTTCAACCTCCTTTGCAGAGTTTGATCCAAACTCTACCTCTTCCACCCCCAAGACATAAAATAAAAGCCTCCATTTGCTAGTCATGGGATTCGAACCCCACTTCCCTTACCATCTCAGTGGCACCATAGCCACTAAGTCACATGCTCTTTTTGTAACACATAAACACAAATATTTATACATAAGTCCTACTTCTAACAGCCCATTCCTCTTAAGAGCCAAAAACTAAAAATTTTCCAAAGCCCAGACTCGAACCCAAGCTTCCCAAAAACCCCCAAATACACTCAATTACCTAGCCATCTCGACAAAATTACAAACCCCACATATTTGGGGCGTTACAATAAATAAATTTTGTTTTAGGCAAAAAGATTAAGTATAGACCGAGATATTTGGAAGTCAAGTTTGCAATGTCGAATGTTTCGATTACATGAGAACATAGCTTAGGCTTATATTTTTTACTGCTTGAGTTGAGCCCTTAACTGATTGATGATTGTGTTGTTGTGTGGTTTATTGTATTGAAGCTTCAGATTCATCAGGACCTTGTACGAGTTAAGGAAAGGCTAGTTTGAGCTTTTGGTATTTCGACGAAAACGTAATTGGTGAGTGTTTGGAATCGCTATTTGTAGACATGATTCAATGCGTTATTTAGGAATTTAGAAGTAGCCTAAACCTTTACTCTAAATTCTGAGTGTAAGCTTTCTCGTACTCATGTTTAACTTGTGAAATATGTGTTTGTAACAACCCGATAGTCAGGGGTGTCAGAAAATGAGATTTGGGACTCCATTCCCATAAAATGAACCTGTAAATATTTTTATTAAATATTTACGACATTAGTTAGTAGTGAATTAGATTTTGGTTAAGTAATTTTTTGTGAAATTAGGTGTTGCTAAGGTACATGATTAAATCGCGTATGAGTTAAAAGTTGAATTATAAATTGAATAAACTAAAAGGACTAAAATAGCAAATAAGCATTTATTTAGTGTGGTGGATAGCACTAATAATTTATTATGTATATATATTACTTAATATATATGTATGTTATAATAAATGGTATAAAATGTATGTAAATTATAGTATATAATAATATAATAGAGACATAATAAAAGAAATGGTAGGAAAGTGGAAAGAAAGAGGATTGCATGCAAATTAGAAAAAGAAAGAAAAGAAAAGAAGAAGAGAACGCACAGCTAGGAAATTAAGAGGTTCAAGCTCAAATTGGTTAGTACAATTTCATCCCTTTTCTTGTAAATTTTATGTTCTTGGAATCCCGATACCTAGGGCTACCCGACCCATGTTGTAATTTTTAGAATTGTTCAAGATTTTAGATGTTGACATTGTTGAATAGTTTAAGTATTAGGGATTAAATAGATAGATTTTTAAGTTAGAAATGGAAAATGACTAAATTATGAAATTAATTATTGATTTTGAGCAATAGGGACTAAATTGAGAAAAATTTGAAATTAAGGGGTCAAATTGGAAAAGAGGAAGCTAAATGTAGCTTAGAGTGAAATTAGTATAAAAAATTGAGTTTAAATGTGGAGGTTAAAATTAGTCTCGATTTAGGGACTAAATTAAAGAATAAGCAAAATATAGTGTGAAAATTGAAAATTTAATGTGAAATTGAATTGTGTAATATTAATGTATTTTAATTGTTTTATTCCGTAGCTAACGTCTTACTAGAATCCTCGAGTAAAAAGGGGAAGGATAAAATCGACGTCGAGTAGCTCGGAATTCACGGTTTGTGTTTCTATAATTCGAACTAAGTTATAAATTATTGCATATGGTAAGCACCTGAGGTGAGTACTTTTGTACTTTGAAATTGAATTGAATTCATAGTCTATTGAAATGGATTGATTTGGTATATTATGAATGTATTGAAAATATGAAGATTGAATTGAATATATGTTTATATGTGATAATATGTATATATGTGAAATTGAGAAATTAGTTGTATTGAAAAGTGAAATGAAACCCTATTAACTGTATCGGTCTGAGTCAGATATAGATGGCATGCCATAGGATAGGAAGAGTTCAGGGATTTCTTCGACCTCGAGTCGATGAGGCATTGGGTGCCAATTTGCTTCGGTTTAACCGATGAGACATTGGGGGTCAATTTATATAGCGCTAGGCGCAGTTATTACTTTGTATTTATCCGATGAGGCACTGGGTGCCAAACTGGTGTGTTGG
Organism: Gossypium australe; assembly: GCA_005393395.2. Taxonomy (NCBI): domain Eukaryota; kingdom Viridiplantae; phylum Streptophyta; class Magnoliopsida; order Malvales; family Malvaceae; genus Gossypium; species Gossypium australe. The sequence goes on from CM016614.1 coordinate 82,905,755, forward strand.
TTGGATCCGTGTATCCGTCCGAGTTCGAGTCATGTTAATAAGGGAAAATTTAATAATAATTTAAGTGATTGATATTGAAATGGCCAAGATGAGAAATGAATATGAGATGATAAATATTGAATTGGCAAAGATGAGAAATGTGATATGAAATTATAAAATGAGATGTGAAACTTGAAATGAATTCAAGTATTGATCAAGAGATGAATCATGCCAATGCATGAGTTGAAACATTCAAATGTTATATGAAATGCCTTTGTTATATATATACTTGAACATGTGGAATTTAGATGATGTAATAAAGAATGGGAAAAAAAATTGTATCATGGATTTGAAATATAAGTGCATAATATTTCTTGTTGCATTCCCACATTTTGATTACTTTTATTAAGTTAAATTGTTCAGATTATAGAAATACCACTGAGTTTTACTCAGGGTGCGATTTTGTTTCTGTGCGCAGGCTAGGTACTTTCCAACTTATCGCCAACTCAGCATCCAACAATGAATCTCGAGCTCAAGTGTGGTGATGTTATATTTTGTAATGACATGTACCTAGGAAGTCTTTTGCTTGATAATGTAATGATATTTTGGATTTTAAGTGAATTGATGTTTATATGTATATATGCTGTGGTTAAAGTTAGGTTTTAGTATGTGTATTTAGTTTTAAAGCTTGATATCCTAAGTAGCTATATGTTAGTTCAATATTGGCAAATTTGGTATAGATGAAAGTCTTGAATGGTTGATGCATTGTTGAAATGTTTGAACATATAAAATTTGGTACCAATGAGGGTACATTGGTTAGGCATATTAGGTGATGGATTTGGTATATTTTGAGCATGTTTAATCGTGTTTTGAATAGGTTAAATGATTGGTAATCGAGTTGCTTAGTGCCCAAGTAAGTAGGAAATGGTAAACTTGAGTTTTAAGGTACATTTAGGTGCACACAGCTGTGTGCCACGCACGGGCATGTGCCCTGGGTGTGTTGAAAAATAATATAGGGGTGGTGTAACACCCCTTACCCGTATTCAACGCCGAAATAGGGTATGAGACATTACCAAAACACATACACTTGTAAACGTATTAAACTGAGTCATAAAATTTCATCCAAATTATACAAAATGAACTGCTAAATATTAAAGGCCAACATTTTAAGCCAAACCAATTATAACATATACAAATGACTAAGTCCCCTATACATGCCATAAACTTAAGAGGTTTGTATTCACTTTTACCCCACGATGATAGCTTGATAGTGTGATTACATCTCCGACGATCTGCAACTTGAGTTAGCATACAACCCTATAAGATATGGGAAATGAAGGGAAGTAAGCTAAAAAGCTTAGTAAGTAAGTATGTAAATAATAAGTGATTTATTAACAGGCTTCTATAAATCTTCACAATATGTTCTCAAGATAATACAATCATAATTGCACATAGTTCCACTTTTTATTCATGTTCATCTCAAGCTGTCTACTCAAGTCACAGTCACTAGATTATTTATATCTTGAGCTACGGAACTCCGAATTAAGATCCGATAATTTCCCCATAAACTAGACTCAAATATCTTATTACTTTAAAATTTTCAGAATTTTTGGTTTAGCCAATTAGTACAGTTTATTCTTCAAAGTCTCCCCTGTTCTGCTGTCCAACAGTTCCGACCATTCTTTGCTAAAATTTAATTATCTTTTTGTACAGAATTCAAGTTATGTTCTAGTTTGTTTATTATAAAGACTCAATAAGGAATCTAACAATATAAATTATGTCCCAAAATTATTGTTTTACAATTTTCAATGATTTTTCCAAGTCAGAATAGGGGATCTCGAAATCACTCTAAACCGGTCTCACAAAAATCTAAATATCTCAAAATATACAAATCCTTTGCTTTATATGTTTCTTTTATATGAAAATAGACTCAATAAGATTTAAATCAATATCTCACCCAACATATAATTCAATTTCTACTATTTATGGTGATTTTTAAAAATCACGTAACTGCTGCTGTTTCAATCTATTTTACTGAAAATTTTACTCTCCCATGTTTTCTTTATATTACTTCCATATATGCACACATAACACCTAGCATGTTCAATATTAGCTATACAAATGAATAATCATCACCAATATTCATGAGTACTCATAATGGCGCTCACACCATATCAGCCTTACCACAATTTCAATCACGTATCACATATCAAACACATTATACACATATACACATAGTCACATGCACCCTTGCTCACACGTACATTTGCCACATTTCTCAATTGATCACATTCACTCTTGCACTTATTCATAACATGATCGTACCAATCACCATTAGTAATTTATCTTGTTGAACCCCTTCGGAAAACACCCGATACTTGGTGGTCTCAGCACATAGCTCCACCTACACATAACTCGGCTTTCTTGTACACATGGTGAAGGTCTCTTATCACCCATGTGACCTAGCCATTCCATCCCGTAACTTTCTTGTCTACATGGTGTCCAACACTAGGAACCACTCATGTGACCTAGCTACTCATAACCCGTAACTTTCTTGTACACATGGTATACACACAGTATTACACATGTGACATAGTTACATATGAAATTATTATCCCGTAGCTTTCTTGCACACATGGTGAAAGTCCCTTATCATCCATGTGGCCTAGCTACATATCAAAATTTGCCATCTTGTAGCTTTCTTGTGCACACGATGAATGTAACACCCCTTAACCTTAAACCGTCGCGGAACAGGGTTACGAGGCATTACCGGACATATCGGACAATTTACAAATAATTCTAAAATAAAATAACGTTCATATTATAATCTAATAACTAAGTCCCTACAATGAACATTCGAAGTCTAAAGTATGTACTAAAAGTGAACGAGACTTGTTTAAGTACTCCAATTTTTTTTTATTGTTTTTTTTTTGTTGTATAAATTTCAGCAGCATTTCTGCTTATTTTCACATGAACCCCCTGCAATTAAAACCATATTTATTTCAAAAATAACCAATTCAATAAATTCATTTCACATATTCATTTTCTATTCTAAATATCTTCTATTCAAACTCAATCAATATAATATCAATTTAAATTTATCAATGTACTAATTAAATTAAAATAGATAAACTTCTTTTATTATAATTCTTAGACTTGTAATACTAACATTTTTTTTAACCATTTATATTCAAAACATAACAATCCTTATACACATCCTATGTACATGCCACATTACCAAAAGAAAATATACATCACCAAAAGTTTGATGAAGTCGGGTCTTGCTTCGGATGCTGGTTCCGTACTTGACTTCTACAACCTGCGCACGGAAACAACCGTACACTGAGTATGCATATACTCAGTGGTATCACTATAATTCAATTTATAACTAATTACATTAAATCGTACACATACTTTTACATTACAATTATCATCACTTAATAAACAATTTAATCTTATATGTATATATATATACATACAATTCTGATTTCTATATTTCAATTCTCACCTTTTTCATATGCCATATCTTTCAAATTTAGTTTTATCAATAAATTTATTTCATTGTCCCTATTAACTTGACTCGGACTTGACGGATACACGGATTCCAACCCACACACCAGTACGGCACATTGTGCCTTAACGGTACACAGTATACGACACACAAAGTGTCGAATCGGTAACAGTAACAATATCAGTATTCAACACACAAAGTGCTGAATCTGTAACAGTAACAGTAACAGTAATACGACATACAAAGTGTCGAATCGGTAACAGTAACAGTAACAGTAGCCGACACATAAGTGCCTGATCAGTAAGCCGGCAAAAACCCGTACTCTTCCATATCCTATGGCATGCCAATTATATCTGACTCAGCCCGACTAGTTAATAGGGTATTTCAGTTCTCAATTTCATTTTCATTTTCATAACAAATTCAATTTCAATATCAAATACACTTTTCCAATCACCAACCACAATATAATTCAATACTAACACATATTTCTCATTCAATTCAATGTTTCAAATTCAATTCAATAAAGTCATTTACCTTATTATTTACTTACCATACACGTAATTTAAATTTAACATTAAATAATAAATAATTTGAATTATAGTAATACAAACCCGAATTTGCTTGATTATTCCTCGGTAACCTTCTCCTTTCCTTTGTGGGTCGATGCCTCAAGTTCCTTTTTAGCTAAGAAAATAATAATAATTTGCATTATTAATTGCAACATTAAATTACAATAAATAATTAAATTTTATTCAATTCCTACTCTTCCTCTTCATTCCACATTCTTTATACACAATTCTATTATTTACTTATAAGTTCTTCCTAGGCTGTCTACCTGAGTCATTGTCACTAAATTATCTATAACTTGAGTTACAGAATTCCAAATTAAGATCCGTAAATTTTATATGAAACTAGACTCATATATCTTATTTTCATAAAATTTTCAGAATTTTTGATTTAGCCAATTAGTACAGTTTATTCTTTAAAATCACCCCTATTCTGTTGTCTGACAGTTTCGACCAATCTTTACTAAAATTTAATTATTTTTTTGTACAGAAGTCAAATGATGATATAATTTGTTTCTTCTAAAAATAGACTCATTAAGAAATCTAACCATATAAATTATGTTCCATAATTATTTTTGTACAATTTGTAATGATTTTTACAAGTTAGAACAGGGGATCTCGAAATCACTCTAAACCAGTCTCACAAAAATCTATATATCTCAAAATACAGAATTTCTTTGCTTTTTCTGTTTCTTTCATATAAAAATAGACTCAATAAGGTTTAATTTCATATCTCATTCAACTTCTACTTCCATTTCTACTGTATTTGGTGATTTTTCAAAGTTCCTCTTCTGCTGCTGTCCTAAAACTGTTTTCTTATGGCTTATTTTGCAATTAAATCCTGATTAAGTTTACTTATTTTCTTAACTTAATTCATGCTTTGTTTCTACTTAATTTCCTTCCATATTCAACTTGACTGTCTAATATTCTTAATAAAACCCTAATTTATAATTTCTTCCAAATTAATCCCTGTAATACAAAACTTTTAACTTACTTTACAATTTAATCCTTTACTAATTCTAACTTAAATTTCATTCAATTTAACCTCTAATTCATCTTTTTTTTTCTTCAACATCAGCTATACTTAAAAACCTATAAACTCTCAAAATATCAACTTAGTTTCATCAAAATCTTGCTTAAAAGCTTCTAAAACATCAAAAATTAAGAAAATAGGACTTAATTGACTTACCTAATTAAACTTCAAGCTTTAAAATCCCTATTTCTCCCTTGTTATTTTTCTTTTCTTCTTTCTCTTCTCTGTGTCGAAAGCTTCTGCTACTTTCTTCTTTCTTTTTTTTTTTAGCTTTTGCTTTTACTTCTTTTTTTTTTAGTTCTTATCTACTTTATAATAAAAAATATAATATATATCTAATATAAAACTATACAATAATGATATACATTATAATTTAATATAATAAAACAATAAAAATCTTAGATTTCTATCATCATTTGCCGCCTCAACTTATTCTAAATGGCTTAATTGCCATTTTAGCCCTTTTTGCTTTCTTTTAATCTATATTTAGACTTTCACTCTTTATTCAATTTGATCCTTTTTTCTAATTACTTTAAATTAAGCTAAATTTACTAAATAAAAATCTAATTAATCACACTATTAGACTCATAATTACTCCTAATAATTATTTACTAACTCGATTTACTAAGACGGAGGCCCGATAATACATTTTTTTCCAGTGCCCACGGATTTTGGGTTGTTACAGTGAAGGTCCCTTATCACTCGTGTGACCTAGCTACATATTGTTCGTATCTCTCGGTTTTCCAAAGGTTCAATCGAGAATTTCACATTCCATACATTTTCATATTATAGTTATCACCCAATGATTTCCATAATATCTAGCAAAATAATTATTGAACAAGTAAAATAAATGCATTATTATTTACACACCAACTTACCTCGCATCCAGAAACGACAATTTACCAACTTTCTCGATTTTCGATTTTCCTCCCGTTCTAGGGCCAAATCTCATTTTTTGGGGTCTAAAACATCACATTTCACTTATTTAATTAATTTAATACTCAAAACAGTCCCTAACTCAAACTTTTTCAAAATTACAGTTTTGCCCCTAAATTTTTACATATTTACACTTTTTCCCCAATACTCGAAAATTAAACTTCAGCCCTTATTCTTATGTTTTATAACATGCTGATCATTTTTCCCTTCTATGGAAACATCAAATTCTTACTCTAACATACACTTATGGACATTAAGTATTTTTACCGATTATGTCGTTTTACTCGTTTTCACTTAAAATCGCTTAGTAAAAGTTGTTTAACATAATTTCAAGCTTCATATCCTACCATAAAACATCAAAATGCACACTTTTCACCTATGGGTAATTTTCCAAAGATGAACCCTAGTATGAATTATTGGTAGCATAAGCTAAATCGAGCTATTGGGACTCCAAAATCGTAAATAACTTGAAAAACGGGGCTAGAACGGACTTACCATGAGCTTGGAAACCCTAGCCATGTCTTCCCTTGGTAAATTTCGTCCATATGAAGAAGATGGACAAATTTGGCATTTTAATTTTGTTTTTAATTCATTTAGTTTACAAAGGGACTAAAATGCCCTTACAAAAAAAATATCTTATCTAACATATACCATATCTATTTTTGTCCAAAAATTTAACCAATGGGCTAATTACCATTTAAGAACCTCTACTTTAAAATTTCATAGCAATTTGACACCTCTAACTTCTAGAACTCAAGTTTTGCACTTTTTACAATTTAGTCCTTTTGGCTAAATTGAGTGGCCAAACGTCAAACTTTTCGAACGAAATTTTCATGAAATCATTCCGTGAAATTGTAGACCATAAAAATATAATAAAAATAAATTTTCTTACGTCGGATTTGTGGTCCCGAAACCACTGTTCCGACTAGGCCCTAGTTCGGGATGTTACAAGTGGTTTCCGTACAGGCTGAGACACAGGCTAAGACATGGCCGTGTGTCTCAAGTCAGTGAGTTACATGGGCTAGAACACAGCCTTGTGTCGCAACTTCGAGAGTCACATGGCCTGGGGCATTCCACACGGCCGTGTGTCCCCTATTTTTAGGAATTTTTAAAAATGGTCCTAAACTTTTAGAATTGTTTCAAATTAGTCCCTACATGTTTTTAAACTATTTTTAGGGTCCCAAAACTCAAAATAGGGGTTGTAAGAGTAATTTTTACTCTGAGTTGGAATGAATTAGCAAACCTAAATTGTAACAGCTTAATTTTGGGGCTAGTCGGAATAATGGTTTCGGGACCACTAATTCGACGTTGAAGAAAATTATTTTCATAATATTTTATGAATTATAGCATGATAGTAAGGTTGCATAGAAAGTTTGGTGCTTTAATTTTAGCAATTGTGTGCTTAATTGTGAAAAAGGACTAAATCGCATTAAATACGAAAGTATTGTTTTACAAGAAAAAGGCGTCTAATAGCTGTAGATTTTAATTGGAGCTCCCTAATATGCAAATAGACCTTTCTAAAGTTAATAGATGGTCATAGGAGACAAATAATTAAATTTTCAAAGCATTAGGTGAGATTTTGGTGGTAATTTGTTTAGTAAAATAATAAAATAATGAGAAAAAAATATTTCTTTTCCTCTTCTTCTGACCACCGAATTTCCCAAAGAAAAACACCATGGGAGCTTGAAAATTTTCAGCAACTCCTTATCCCTACAAGTAAGTGATCTTAGTGGTTTTTATTGAGAATTTTTGTACTTTTGGAGTCCCCAAAGCTTAAGCTAGCTAATAAGGGGACTAATTTGCAATATGATTGAAAGTCTAGGGACTTTGTAACATCCCGATATTGGGCCTAGTAGGATTGGGCCGATTGGGCCTTGGGCTTAGGAGTGTTTAAAATCTTCAAGAACATGAGAATGGTGTTATTGCAAATTGGACTTATTAGTTAAGTGGATTTGGAAGGTTACAAGGTTTCTATGAAGTCTCGGGTTTAATTGGACTTTAGGAAAAATTTGGTATTTTAGCACTTTAAGGAGAGATGGTAAGTAGCTTCAAGACATATAGAAATTTATGAGTAAATAGCTAGCATAAATGAACTATTAGTAAAGTGGTTATGGCGTTACTTGTAGTACCTTGAGGGAAGGAGTTCGAATCACTTTGTGTGCAAATTGAGATTATTTTTGCATGCTTTCCTTAAGTATCGGTCAAGAGGTATTTTTGGTAAGTTGGACTTTAAATTTTTATGGCAAGATGACAAATAGTTTAGGTAAGCTTGAACTTGGGGAAATGAATCATTTTGATTAAGGAATGATAAGGGGACATAAGGCTTGGATTAAGGATGAGGTTTTTGGAAACTTTTTAATGGCCAACTTGTCCATGTATGTGGACGGCATTATGGTCTAGGGGGTGACCGAATTTTTGTTGAAGGTTTTGGTAGGTTGGTAGCTAGTTGGTTAAATTCCTTAGCATTTTGTGCATCATTTTCTTTTCTCTCAAAACTCTTTCTCTTAAACCGAATTTGAGCAATAGGTAAGCTTTTGTTTTGGTTTTGGCTTTTATTCTTGACCAAATTGGTATTGATTTCTTTTCCTCTCAAGCTTTTTTTCTCTTTGTGCCGAAAATATTCTACCATTGAAGGGAGGCATTTTTCTTTCACCCTATTCTTTTTCTTTCTTGGCCGAATCTCTTTCTCCCCATCTCTCTCCTTTTCTTTCTCTCATTCTTGATCAAAGCCGAATACCATTCATATTTCTTCCTTTCTCTCCTTTTTAGTTAAGCCGAATCTTAATTGCTTTTCTCTTCTATCAACCATACTCTATTGCCGAATCCTCCCTCTTCCATTGCATTTTTCTTTTCCTTTCTCTTTTTCCACTCTAGCCGAATCTCATTTGTTTGTCTTCTATCCACCATAGCCGAATCTTCTTTCTTTCTTCTAGTTTATTTTGGCCAAATCTCAATCAAGCCTTGATCTCTTTTTGGTTGTTCTTCAATTGGTTTTAAGAAGGTAAGTGTCCATGGCCGAAACTCCCTTCTTACTTTCTCTTTTTCTCTGTCGACACACTTAGGTGAAAGCCTAATCCGGCATTTGTTGATAGTGTTGTTAATCATTAATGGGAACCGATTTCTCCTAGGTTCTTCGGGATTGTGGAAACAGTCGATTTAAGCCCCTATTCTTTAGCGATCGAAGTTGGTAAGTCAAGTGGTAAGGATTTATGTTAGTTCAGTCTTCCATTAGATATTTGAAAAGCCGAAGGCTTTTGAGATTGTGTGTTAACGTTGGCCGATTGTAGGGAAAGGTTCGATCTCGCATACTTTGGGTGGTGTCTAGTATTCGAGGAGCATTAAGGTAAGGTTTGGGGTTCCATGCGTTAACCCTTCGAGATTTGTTGGTGTGGCCGAATGACCTTGTTAATGGTTTTGTGGTTTGGCCGAATGTAGGACAAGGAGATCTAGTGCGGTAGATCGGGTCTTCGGGATTTAGTGATTTCGCTAGTAACATGTGTGTAACTTACACACTTTATAACTTAGTAAATATTTATTAATAACCTAAATATGTGAAAATCCGAAAACTGTGAAGATCATGATATGATACCTTATGGGTATGAGCAAGGATACGGGTAAGTCCGTTTCAATATGATTTTGCTATATGATACTTAATACCATGAACTATGATATATTTGCTATATGTTCATATTAAGGCATGATGGCATGATTTGTACATGTGATGCATTGATGTGGGTGATATGAGAGGAGGGGGAAGATTTGATATCCGTGTCTTTGGGACACCAGAGGTTTGGCACCTCCAGTGGTTTGGTACCACAGTTTATTTTGTGACTTTGGGTCACTAGAGGTTTGGCACCTCATAGCGACTCGTCCTAGTGGCTTAGCACCACAGTGGGTTGGCCCCACATTTGATATGACGGGATTGTCGCCAGTGTTTGGTATCACAACGTGGGTTGGCCCCACAGATGGATTATTCGTGACTTTGGGTCACCAATGGTTTGGCACCACATTATTATTGGATATCGTGACTTTGGGTCACCAGTGGTTTGGCACCACCAGTGGTTTGGTACCACACGGGGTAGAAACGGAGTTATGGATGGCTAGGTTTGGGTGCATGATATATTGCTTGGTTATGATTTGTGTAAGCTTGTTGTATTAACCGGGGGAGGGATTATGCACTGAGTCTTGGTGACTCACCTTCTCCCTTATCTTTTCAGGTGATTCGTAGATCGCGGATGAGGAGCCGGGTGGACTCGAGGTGGCCCATGCATTAAAACATTTGGTTTTACTTGGATTTTGAATTGGGTAATTATTTTATATTTTGCTTTTATTATTTGGGTTTGTAATAAGGCCTTTTAAATTATGTTTTGAATTATTTATATGTTTTGGATTTGATTTCGAACATGGTTAAGTGAATTACTTGATTAATTTAATAATGTGAGCGCAAGGTTTTCTAAACTACAAAACGCAATGGTTTTCAAAACTTTACCATCAGGTAATACAAATCACTTGATAATAAATGACAACTCAAATGTTTTCGACAACTTAAACGATTTTCAAACTTAAGTTTCCACACTCAAATAGAAATGGTTTTCAAATTAATCATTTGGGTTTCTTTTAAAATGACAAAAAGGTTTTCTAATCTATGGATCGGCAACTAAGTCTTAAAGACTGATTTCCGGGATCCCAAAGTAAACTATCGGTTTTTAAATAATCATGCTCTGATTTCTTTAGGCATAAAACAACAAAGAATTTTTCACTAAAATTTAACCTTAACCTGATTTCCTCAAAACGTTTTTCCTCTGTAACATGTCAGATTCGGTCGTGGTGTGTTGACCAGGTTTGGGGTGTTACAGACTTGCCATGAGAGAGTTTATGTTGTTTGCTGAGTTTTTTGGAAGAAAATGAATGATAGTAAGTTAAGGAACAACTTTTGTGAAAGGTGTTAGCATGAAAACACCTAAATAGTACTTGAATGTAAAGGTTGAAAATGTGTAGTAAATGCATGAAATAATTGGAATTATGAGCAATTGTAAGAGTAATAAATGTTCAGCTAGGCTTGTTTAATGAGAAAATGTGATGAAAAATGATTTACGAGCCTAGGGGCAAAATCATAATTTTTGCCAAAGTATAAGGGCAAAATGGTCATTTTTGCCTAAGTACAGATTATTATGTATTATGATCATGAAATGATTGAATGAATGAAATTTTATTGTTATAGATCAAGAAGAGCACAGAATTAGCCTTGACCGAGGAAAATGTAAGGTTTCGGATTAAACCCCTATATTTCTAAGAGTGACTTATCGTGAAATTGTGTTGTGTTGTTTCATGTGGTCTTGTGGTGATAAGTGCAGGTATGTATGTTAAATAATAAGAGCATTTGGTTGTGATATGGTTGGAATGTGGTAAGAAAGAATGAGTAAGCATGATTTTGGATTGTTGGATGCTTTTACTTATTGTGAAATGCTATTTATTGATTAGCACATGTTATGATATTTATTGTTTACATGTAAACTTACTACGCTTTAAAGGTTACTCCCTTTCTTTTTCCCTTGTTTTATAGAGTCAAAGAGCCGGGTCAGGATACAAAGATAATCGAAAGATCACCCATACTATCAGCTCATCTTGGTATATTTTTGAATTAGCATTTTGAGTATGGCATGTATAGGGGCTAGACTAGGTGAAATGTTTGTTATTTTGGCCCAGTGTGTATTGGCTCTGTAACACCCCTTACCCGAGACCGTTGTCAGAGTCGAGCATGAGGCATTACTAGACTTAACTACTAATTCGAGCCATAAAAATTAAAACTGTCCAACTGCATCATGTTGACTAAATTGACTATAACTCAAGTTAAAAAACTCAAAATTTAAATCTGTAAATTTTTCTTGAAACTAGACTCATATATCTTCTTACTATAAGTTTTCCAGAATTTTTCATGTGGCCAATTAGTACAGTTTATTCATTAAAGTTTCCCATGTTTCACTGACCAATGGTTCTAACCCCTCTTAACCTAAATTCAAATATCTCATTGTAAAGTTTTCATATTATGTTCCCACTTGTTTCTATTGAATATAGACTCACTAAGGAATCTATACATATAAAATATAACTCATAATTCATTTTGTACAATTTTTAATGATTTTCTAAAGTCAAAACAAGGGACTTCAAATACCATCTTGACCCTGTCTCACTAAACTTCAAATATCACAGACTATAAAATTCCTTTGCCTACTCTGTTTCTTTCATATAAAAATAGACACAAATAGCTTTAATTCTATATCTTATTCACTTTCTAATTCGGTTTCTCCTATTTTTGGTGATTTTTCAAAATCACATCGCTGCTGCTAACCAAAAACTGTTTCATTGCAAAATATGGTTAACTAGTTTATAACATCTTTACTCCATTTCATTTAAACTCTATACATTAATCATACTTATATATATACCAAACAAAATCAAGCAAAACCACAACCAAACATAATCATCAAGCCAAAATATAAATTTCAAGATTAACAAGACGGACAAGCCATTTTCGCATGGCTTATACAAATATATACAATTTCAAAACCAAACATAATATTACTAGCCTATACATGCCATATATGTTCATAGTTTCAAATGTTTAAAATACCGAAATAGCGATCGATAGTGTGACGATGTTCCAAAATGATCCCCGAGCTCGACTTTGGCCTTCAAAAAAAATCTATAATATAGTCAAATGAACACACACAGTAAGCTAACATAGCTTAGTAAGTTTTAAGCAATTTCAAACAATGTACTAAACATTATATGATCAACTCGCACATTTCATAACCCATAATACTAATTATCTCAACATTTAATAACTGCATTCATCTAAGTTTATAATCCTCTTCTTGCCTTAAACAACTACACATACATGCATAAAGTATCGAAATTCAAACTCACTTTCAAAACTTATAATTTTTATATAAATACCCATAATTCGGTATTATCATTTCAACAACTACACTTACTACCATCCAAGGATAGCTTATCATTACGTACCTGTTCAATATACATTCCATTTGATACATTCGTTACATAATACAAGAGAAATACCAATATCCTACGTATTTCATGCTATAACATATTAACATATCAAATGCTGAGTATTGGCATATTAATACCTTGTGAATTAAGTATAAGAATTCTTGTAACGTATCGCACACTTAGTGCCGTTACTTCATCTTCACACATGATTAGAGCTATACAACCGATTTCACACACTTAGTGCTCGGTATATAAGTTCGCACACTTAGTGCTCATTGACCGATTTCGTACACTTAGTACTCGGTATATAAGTTCGCACACTTAGTGCTCATTGACTGATTTCGTACACTGAGTACTCGGTATATAAGTTCGCACACTTAGTGCTCATTATCCAAATTCCTCCCCACTCATACAAGTATATCTGATTTTATTTTCATTCATATATATATATATATGTATATATGTATCTATACCTTTTCAAACCAATCCATTCATCTTACAAAACATCTTTACATTCGGCATTAATCATTACATATATATACTCACCTATTCGAATATATCCATCTTCCAATTCAATTCCACCTTCAACTATATCATAATGTGTAATCATTTGACTCAAATAAATCAAAATCTTATATATATAAATATCAACCTCACATTCGGCTTTCATAAACATACTTACTTCTATTTAATATATGCACATCAATATAGATAAAAATTCAATTTGACCCAACTACTTAAAAACTTACCTCGGAAATTGACGGATTAAGTTTCCCGGCTATTCGTTCAACTTTGCTTTTCTCCAATCCAAATCCGATTTCTTGATTCTTGACCTAAATATATTCAAATTAAGCTCATTCAAACATATTTTCATTCAATTTAATCCAAAAACACATAAATGAGCATTTTTCACTTTAACCCCTAATATTTCACATTTTCTCAATTTAGTCCCCATTTCAAAACAACACAAAATACACAAAATTTCCTTAAACCCATGCTTGGCCGAATCTTCCATAGGTCCCTAGCAGCCCATTAATTTCATTTATTTCACATTTTAGTCTCTCAAAAATTTATTTTTGCAATTTAGTCCAATATACTCAATTTCATCAAAAATTCAACGACAAAACTTGTTAATCTAACACACATTTATCATAATTCATCCTCAAAAAACATAAACAACGAGCTATCATCAATGGGTCAACTCAAAATATTCATCAAATTCAAAAATTAGAACATGGGCTTTGTAGTACTCGAAGCAACGATCTCAAAAACATAGAAATTATCAAAAACTGATCAAAAACACATACTCGATTTTGAATTACACCAAGGCCGAATGTTACAAAGCTCAAAACCCCTTTCTTGTTTTTGTTTTTCGGTGGAAACAAAGATGAACATGAAAAGAAATTCCACTAACTCATGTTTTTGTTATTATATTATAATATAATATAAAATATAAATTTTAAATTATAAATTTTTAACATATAAAACATATATGTTATCATCAAACCGTCCACTACACTCAATTTTGGTCAAATTACATCATAAGTCCTCCTAATTATAAAACAACCACAATTAGGTACTTAGAAATCAGCACACAGCTTTTATACTTTATGCGATTAAGTCCTTTTTCATAAATCAGCACATAGTCGATAAAATTATCACACAAAAAATTTCACACAAGCAAATTCACACATAATAAACAAAGAAAATAATTTTAAAATATTTTTTGGACTCGGATTTGTGGTCCCGAAACCACTATTCCGATTAGGGTCTAAATCAGACTGTTACAACTCTCTCCCTTAGGGATTTTCGTCCCCGAAAATCTTACCGGTGAAAAGGTTCTGATAATGCTCTTTCATTATATCCTCTGACTCCCAAGTTGCCTCTTTAATTCCTTGCTTTTGCCACAGTACTTTAACTAACGGAATTTTCTTATTTCTCAATTCCTTTATCTCAAGAGCCAGAATACAAATTGGTTCCTCTTTATATGTCAAATCAGGCTGTATCTCAACCTTTATCGGGCGAATCACATGTGATGGATCAGATCGATATCTACGAAGCATCGAAACATGGAAGACATTATGGATCTTTTCTAGCTCAGGTGGTAATTGCAATCTATAAGCAACCGACCCGATACGCTCTGTGATTTCATACGGTTCAATGAATCTCGGACTCAACTTGCCTTTACGACCGAATCTGAGTACTTTCTTCCACGGTGAAACTTTCAAAAATACTTGATCTCTGATCTGAAACTCAATATCTTTATGTTTCAAATCTGCATATGAATTTTGACGATCTGATGTAGCTTTCAAGCTATATCGAATCACTATCACCTTCTGTTCTTTTTCTTTGATCAAGACTACCCCGTGTATCTTACTTTCACTGAGCTTGGTTCAATACAATGGTGTACGACATTTACGACCGTACAAATCCTCGTAGGGTACCATTTTGATACTATATTGAAAACTATTATTGAACCATCATCAGATATACCCATATACGCATTCATTGCACACAAAGCAAATAATGATTTTGACTTAAAATATCAGCAACAACATTAGCTTTTCCTGGACGATAGTCTATTACAAGCTCGTAGTCTTTTAACAACTCTAACCATCGGTGTTGTCTCAAATTCAGATCTTTCTGAGTCATTAAATACTTTAGAATTTTATGATCATAATAAACATGACATTTTTCACCGAACAGATAGTGACGCTAAATCTTCAATGCGAACACAATAGCTGCTAATTCTAGATCGTGTGTCGGATAGTTCTTTTCATGTGATTTCAGCTAAATCGAGGCATAAGCTATATCTTTGTCTTCCTACATCAAAACACAACCCAGACCACTTAATATGCATCACTGTAAATAACAAATTCTTTACCCGATTTTGGCTGAATTAACACTGGAGCTTCTGTCAAAAGAGCTTTCAAATGATCAAAACTTTTCGGACACTTTTCTGACCACTCGAACTTAACATCTTTCTATAACAACTTCGCCATCGGTGTAGCAATCATAGAGAAACCTTTCACAAACCGTCTATAATAACCAGCAAGTCCCAGAAAACTTCGAACTTCAGAGACATTTCTCGGAGGTTTCCAGTCAAGTATAGCTGAAATCTTACTGGGATCAACCTTGATATCTGATGCTGATACAACATGGCCCAGAAAACTGACCCCACGTAACCAGAACTCACATGTACTAAACTTTGCATACAACTGTTCATCTCGCAAAGTCTGTAGCACAAGTCTCAAATGTTCGGCATGCTCGATTTCATTACGGAAGTAGATTATAATATCATCTATGAATACTACCACAAATCGATCTAGATATTGTCTGAAGATCCGATTCATCAAATTCATAAAAACAACAGATACATTAGTAAGTCCGAAAGGCATAACCAGAAACTCATAATGTCCGTACCTCATTCGGAAAACAGTCTTTAGTACATCAATGTCTTTAAGAATTCAAATTCTTCTTTCAATCTATCCTTCAATTCAAACATGTATGTTCAAAGTTTATTTCCTGTTCGTAGATAAATTCAAACACATATATCCCAATTAAATTTTCAATCAAATAATTCAAATCATACTAACTACTAAATCGGTCTTTTCAAAGAAATCTTTCTTCTCATTAGAAGGATGACCTCAGACATATCATTATACAAATTAATCTTGATCTTCTATTATTTTCACTTTTATCACCGTCGAACCTTCACAAGAACTAGAAAAGAGTTTATAATAAAGCTGTCTCATATATTAATCATCGAAACTCTGAATTATACTAAAATAACCTTAACCAAATAGAAATCATTAAACCTTACTAAGAATAATGTCTCAATCCTATAATGAATATTATCCCAGCTGTTAATGAAGCATTTGAACACAGAAATGAATCAAATATGATTTAAATAGCAACCATTGTAGAAACACATCTTCTATAACTCTGAGGACGGTACCATTGTACTCTCACATTTCAAGCCAGAAATTATAATCGTAATAGACATAGTCATCTCTGTCAAATAGAGATCTCTTGCAGATAATCACATGAAATCATAAAAATACCGGAATAGAAAAATTTCAACATTTGGAGTTACACAGAATATCTGAAAATTACAACTCATATAGAATAATATTAGTTTCGATGATATCCCAAAAATGTCCAGAAAAAACAATGTCTCTTATAAATACTGAAATCCACAGTAACAGAAGTAATATAATCTTCACGTATATTCAACAGAGCAATAACCAGTAGAAACATAATATTAACCTCATACAGATTTTACCGTCAACTTTAATATCTACTTATTGGAATAAATTATCCAAAGAAAACATATCAATGTCGAATATAACCGAAATAGATCAACGATGCTTTCATCTATTAGTATGTTTAGCTAAGGTTCTCATACGATAAAACTTTCTTTCTGAAATTAAACAGTCACATATACTTCTGAGGATAAATGTACACGTAGAATGTCCAAATTGAATCATAATACCTGCCCAACTATAACCATTGCATTCAACCATCAATATAATTCAAACATCAATCCACTGTCTAATTCTGTCATCAGAAATTTTCATATTATCCCATCACTAACAGAAATCAATTCAGGAAAGCTTTCAGTTAATACTTTCTTTAGAAAATATAACTGAATAAGTCATTTAATCAGAGTTAACTTCTTCTTTAACAGTGACTTTGCATAATCTGAATAGTCTTCAGAACTACCCAATATCTCTTTTAGTACTGTCTTCATTTGCTGATTCACTCTCCTTTCTGACCACATTACTAATCTTTCAAACACAGATTTCTATAACTTCACATTAATGAGCTTATTCATTCCAACTCTTATAATAAAATTGTAACATTTTTATGACAAGGGGGTGAGGGTACTAAAGCCTCAAATTTAACTCTCACATAATTGCACATAATACATATTATCGCAAATAGTCATTCATTACTAATTTCACATTCTCAAATCATTTAATATACTTTTACTTTTAATCACTTTTGTTATTAATACATTGTTCATATGCCAGCTCAATTCACCACTTCACAATCAGAGCATTTCAAATAGCAATCATAACTCAAAATCATATCTCATATGCTCATATAATTACAATATTTATCAATAACATGTCATACAATTTAATTCTTACCTTTATGAGTCTCAACTCATCATCAACACATCTCCCCTCAACTATTTGAATATTTACTTCTGTACTATTGGAATTAGCTCAGTTGAAAAACTTATCTATCTCATCAAAACAATCTTCGTTAGAGTAGGGAGATATCACACTATCACAGATTTAATATGGCATGTATAGCTAGACTCACATATGCTATGTAGTCCTAGAATAGACTAAACCATAGCTCTGATACTAATCAAATGTAACACCCCTTGCCCGAGACCGTTTCCGGAGTTGAGCATGAGGCATTACTAGACTTAACTACTAATTCGGGGCATAAAATTGAAACTGTCCAACTGCATCATGTTGACTAAATTGACTATAACTCGAGTTACAAAACTCACAATTTAGATCCGTAAATTTTTCTTGAAACTAGACTCATATATCTTCTTACTATAATTTTTCTAGAATTTTTCATGTGGCCAATTAGTACAGTTTATTCATTAAAGTTTCACATGTTTCACTGACCAACAGTTCTGACCTCTCTTAACCTAAATTCAAATATCTCATTGTACAGTTTTCATATGATGTTCTCACTTGTTTCTATTGAAAATAGACTCACTAAGGAATCTATACATATAAAATATAACTCATAATTCATTTGTACAATTTTTAATGATTTTCTAAAGTCAAAATAAGGGACTTCAAATACCATCTTGACCCTGTCTCACTAAACTTCAAATATCATAGACTATAAAATTCCTTTGCCTACTCTGTTTCTTTCATATAAAAATAGACACAAATAGCTTTAATTCTATATCTTATTCACTTTCTAATTCGGTTTCTCCTATTTTTGGTGATTTTTCAAAATCACATCGCTGCTGCTAACCAAAAACTATTTCATTGCAAAATATGGTTAACTAGTTTATAACATCTTTACTCCATTTCATTTAAACTCTATACATTAATCATACTTATATATATACCAAACAAAATCAAGCAAAACCACAACCAAACATAATCATCAAGCCAAAATATAAATTTCAAGATTAACAAGACGGACAAGCCATTTTCGCATGGCTTATACAAATATATATAATTTCAAAACCAAACATAATATTACTAGCCTATACATGCCATATATGTTCATAGTTTCAAACGTTTAAAATACCGAAATAGCGATCGATAGTGTGACGATGTTCCAAAATGATCCCCGAGCTCAACTTTGGCCTTCAAAAAAAATCTATAATATAGTCAAATGAACACACACAGTAAGCTAACATAGCTTAGTAAGTTTTAAGCAATTTCAAACAATGTACTAAACATTATATGATCAACTCGCACATTTCATAACCCATAATACTAATTATCTCAACATTTAATAACTGCATTCATCTAAGTTTATAATCCTCTTCTTGCCTTAAACAACTACACATACATGCATAAAGTATCGAAATTCAAACTCACTTTCAAAACTTATAATTTTTATATAAATACCCATAATTCGGTATTATCATTTCAACAACTACACTTACTACCATCCAAGGATAGCTTATCATTACGTACCTGTTCAATATACATTCCATTTGATACATTCGTTACATAATACAAGAGAAATACCAATATCCTGCGTATTTCATGCTATAACATATTAACATATCAAATGCTGAGTATTGGCATATTAATACCTTGTGAATTAAGTATAAGAATTCTTGTAACGTATCGCACACTTAGTGCCGTTACTTCATCTTCACACATGATTAGAGCTATACAACCGATTTCACACACTTAGTGCTCGGTATATAAGTTCGCACACTTAGTGCTCATTGACCGATTTCGTACACTTAGTACTCGGTATATAAGTTCGCACACTTAGTGCTCATTGACTGATTTCGTACACTTAGTACTCGGTATATAAGTTCGCACACTTAGTGCTCATTATCCAAATTCCTCCCCACTCATACAAGTATATCTGATTTTATTTTCATTCATATATATATATATATGTATATATGTATCTATACCTTTTCAAACCAATCCATTCATCTTACAAAACATCTTTACATTCGGCATTAATCATTACATATATATACTCACCTATTCGAATATATCCATCTTCCAATTCAATTCCACCTTCAACTATATCATAATGTGTAATCATTTGACTCAAATAAATCAAAATCTTATATATATAAATATCAACCTCACATTCGGCTTTCATATAGTAAACATACTTAATTCTATTTAATATATGCACATCAATATAGATAAAAATTCAATTTGACCCAACTGCTTAAAAACTTACCTCGGAAATTGATGGATTACGTTTCCCGGCTATTCGTTCAACTTTGCTTTTCCCCAATCCAAATCCGATTTCTTGATTCTTGATCTAAATATATTCAAATTAAGCTCATTCAAACATATTTTCATTCAATTTAATCCAAAAACACATAAATGAGCATTTTGCACTTTAACCCCTAATATTTCACATTTTCTCAATTTAGTCCCCATTTCAAAACAACACAAAATACACAAAATTTCCTTCAACCCATGCTTGGCCGAATCTTCTATAGGTCCCTAGCAGCCCATTAATTTCATTTATTTCACATTTTAGTCCCTCAAAAATTTATTTTTGCAATTTAGTCCAATATACTCAATTTCATCAAAAATTCAAAGACAAAACTTGTTAATCTAACACACATTTATCATAATTCATCCTCAAACAACATAAACAACAAGCTATCATCAATGGCTCAACTCAAAATATTCATCAAATTCAAAAATTAGAACATGGGCTTTGTAGTACTCGAAGCAACGATCTCAAAAACATAGAAATTATCAAAAATTGATCAAAAACACATCCCCGATTTTGAATTACACCAAGGCCGAATGTTACAAAGCTCAAAACCCCTTTCTTGTTTTTATTTTTCGGTGGAAACGAAGATGAACATGAAAAGAAATTCCACTAACTCATGTTTTTATTATTATATTATAATATAATATAAAATATAAATTTTAACTTATAAATTTTTAACATATAAAACATATATGTTATCATCAAACCGTCCACTACACTCAATTTTGGTCAAATTACATCATAAGTCCTCCTCATTATAAATACAACCACAATTAGGTACTTATAAATCAGCACACAACTTTTATACTTTATGCGATTAAGTCCTTTTTCATAAATCAGCACATAGTCGATAAAATTATCACACAAAAAATTTCACACAAGCAAATTCACACATAATAAACATAGAAAATAATTTTAAAATATTTTTTGGACTCAGATTTGTGGTCCCGAAACCACTATTTTGATTAGGGTCTAAATCGGACTGTTATAGGCTCCTTATAGATGAATTCTTTTGTACATGGCCATAGTTAATGGCTCAATACTATTAATCAATGAAAAGATGAGGTTATTCATGATTGTGTAGGGTGTATGATTGGGTTTTTTGGTTAGGAATTATGCTGGAATGAATTAGGGTGATGAAAAAGCTTGGTGAATAGCCTTGTTCTTGTCTACACGGGTAGGCACACGAGCATGTGTCTAGGCCGTGTGTGACACACGGTCAGTCCCATGGGTGTGTGACTAGGCCATGTGTTTCCTGCATGTTATAAGTTAGTATGCTTTGTAGTAAACACACGGGCAGAGACACAACCCTGTGTCTCAGCCGTGTGGGAGGCACGACCAAAGACACGAGCATGTGCCCTGGCCGTTTGACCATAGTGAGGTGATGACGTCATAAACAGAATGCCAAGGTTTTGGCACACGGGCTAAGACACAGGTGTGTCGAGGTCGTGTGAGAGACGCGGACGTGTGTCCGGCCGTGTGAAATAAGTAAGTGTCGACCATGGGTGAGGGACATGGGCTTGTGTGACCACACGGCCTGCCCACACGGGCGTGTCCCATTTCACACGGGTGTGTGGCCCCTGTTTAGGTAATATTTTTCTAAGTGTGAAAAATTTTTCGAACTATCTCCGAAACCTTCCGGAAGCATATTTAGGGCCTCATAGGCCCATTATAAGGATGTTAGAGGTGTGTATGGAAAAGTTTTAATTTGGAATGAAATTTGATAGCCCAAAGTTGTATGACCATGTGTGTTAAGTACAGTAACGGCTCGTATCCGGTTCCGGCGTAGAGTACGGTTAAGGGGTGTTACATAAATAGTCGAAGTATGGACCAATACTTTGATGCTAATAATTGGAATAGTCTTGTATGTATTCGACTTCTAGCATTCAATAAGGGATAAATAGTGATAAGAGTGTAGACAGTGGAAGACCAAGTTTAGCATTGCATAGCATGATATATTATTCAATTTTATAAGATTCTAGAATGAAAATATTATATTGACATGACCTGCCCCTGTATACTTTAATGTTAATGGTTAGCTTAAATGTTTAAAATATAATTGATTATTTGTTTTGATTTGTTAGTAATGCCCATGACCCTAATCTGATGACGAAGAGGGGTTAAGAGTGTTACAGTGTTTATGTTATTGTGAAAATGTGGATTGAGATGATATGCTATTACATGTGTTATGTGTTCATGATTACTGTTGTGAAAGAGTGTATGTAGAAATGTCATGCATGCTAAGTGACAGTGATAATATTGTACTAATGATGCAAATATGCAGTGATAGTGAGCGGATAATCGATAAGTAATATGTGTGTTTGATAATGGATATTTTGGCCTTGTAAACTTTAAGACTGTTGGATATAGTTGGCATGCCATTGGATTGTGAGTACTCACCTATATGTGTTATATGATTTGGGCATTGAGGCCCTGAGACATGTTGGAGAGATAAGGGAATATGAGCTAAGCTCCATTCAGCGGGACATGTTTGGTGTGATGGAGAGTGTTAGCTATATGCTTCACTTTTTGGGATATGTTCGACTCTATGAGTCATTTGATGTGTTGAAGATCTGTGTATCCGATGTATGGTGATAATGCCAACTTTTATGTTTCATAGCTTAAGTGCCAAATTATCTTTAAATATGATTGTAAGTATTATGATGTATGCATGAACGGGAATGTGATGACTATGTAAATAGACCATTCGATTTGCATCAATAAGTAAAATAGGACACCAAAGTTAGAACTATTGAGATTATGCTATATGGTTGTTTCGATAATGCTTGATGAAATGTTTGCATGGTAGTTTTTCTAGGCATTCACTAAGCTTGTTAAGCTCACCCACTCATTTTAAACCGTTGTAGATTAGTAGCATTCCGGTGTGAGCGGTGTGGTTTTTGTGGGGTGATCGAAGCAAGTCTCTTACGTTAATTCGTAGGTGTTTATTTATCCATTTATGTTATGGGAGAATAAAGGTAATGTGGTAGACCTTTTTGCTAGTATTTGCGATGATATTTGGACGTTTTCATAGTGTTTTTGTTCTTAGGATTTAGGGATTTGAATCATGATATGTGATTATTGCTCAAACTTTTTTTCGATGTTTGAGACTATTAGGATGGTCGTTTTGACGGTATTTGATAGGGTAAAGGATGCATGTTGAATAGACTTATACTAGAATGGTTGGTATACTTAAATATGCTGAGTTTTTGTAATCTGGAGCAGAGGTATCTATATCCGTGTGCAAAAACAATACCTCTGAGATATTTCGATGTGCAGGAAGTCAGAACCATACTTTGGTATCAGTACCATATCATGAGTATCGATACTCGGGGTAAAATTACCGATACTTTTGTAGAGGTACCAATAGTTTTTGGAGTTTTATTTTTAGGCGAGAAACAAAATGTTGTTTTGGTATCGATTTTTCAATTGGTATCGATACCGTGTAAGGAAAATGTCGATACCTATGTGCCAGTATCGATACCTACGTACTTGTATTGGAAATTTTGCCAAGTTGCTCTAATGCATGTTAAAACGTTAGTAAATGATTAATTAAAGTATGTGTAGCAATTTGTAAAGATAATTAAGGATTTGTTTGACTTAAAACTTATGCAAATGTTAAAATAGAGTATGTTCCATTAAGAAATGAGCCATTTGTATTTGTATAATGTGAGATGGTGGTGTGACATCCTGATATTTGGGCTTGGCGACCGGGCTGGGTATCGGGTGTTACATGACCCGTATATTGCGTAGAACAAGCAATGTTTCTATTTTCGAGGCTGATGACGATCCTGTCATATGACTGTGTCCCCTCCTATGCTGCTGCTGTGGCAGTTGTTGTTGCCTCTTACGCCAAATTTGCCTTCTCCTTTCCTCTGGCGATAGTAGATACAACTTTCCGACAAGTCTGAACCATAGTAGGTACTTGAGATTTGCCCCCGCTTCCACATAGAAAATTGGTTCGCGGACGAGTAAGGACTACATCCTACCTCCCAAGCCTCGATGTGCTCCCCGTGCCGCTGTGTCCAATCATCATCGTTCTTCACCCGCATGTTCACCATGTGTAGCTCCTTTAAGTCTTGTGGTGACGAGGAATTCGTTGCCTCCACCCGAACTGCTGCAACACTTGGTCCAATTTGTGCAGTTTCACCGTCGTGTACACTAGTAACGAAATCTTAGCGTCCTACATCTCCCAGTTTTCCAACACTTCTGGCAAGATGCAAGATTTGATGTCGGTGTTAGCGTACAACATCCATTCAAGTAGAAAAGAAAAATTGTAAATATTGTTATGTACAATTTCTTTTACTAGTCATTACGTAATTAATATAGGTTGAAAGAATAAGTAACTAACATTGTCTTCGGAGTGTTGGTCTAATAGCAGCCTACAATCTTCCAGCTCCTTGGGTAGTCCCACGTAACTCGGCCCATGGTTCCACCTGTACAAGTGATATGTTTGTCGAAACGTATAATGAATAAAAAAAATTTACTGTAGAAACTACGTATTTATTAATAAATGATGTTTACCTCGTCACCAAAGGGAACACGTATGGGTTGGTCACTCTAAGATGTAGAAATGGCAGTCGCCACCAGACCTATGACTGCAGCAGGAGTAGGCAACCACCAATAGTCATCAAATTTGATACCGTGGCCCATTACATCTCCCAATATAACATGGACAAGACGACCGATCCCCAACTTAGTTTTCAGCATTCATTGAAGCCCACTAGATGTAGTATCCACTTTATGTGCACCAAATTTTGAGATTTTTTGGGCATTAAAATGCCATCGACTAACCTTATGATGAATGCTCGGGTGTATTGTTCTATGACCTCTTCAGTTCGGTCGTTAGGGAGCTCGTCGAAATTATTCTCCAACAAGTTGATCGATATCCGAACACCTTCAAACTTGTCTGAGACTTTACCCAGAACGACTGCTGATCCCGTAATGACTGGCCTATCCGTTGGAAGACCGAGTTGTAGTGCTACGTCCTCAAGTGTGATTGTACACTCACTGCATGGAAGGTGGAAAGTGTGTGTTTTGGGCCTCCATCTTTCCACTAACGCACTAATTAGTGTAAGATCGAGTTTGTAGCCCCCAGTCATGCGAGATGCATGCAAGAATCCAACATGTTGCAAGTAGCCATGAATTTCAAGAATCATAGGCTTTCCCATATTATGAATGAAGCCCTCTAGAACACGATCATCCGCCTATTTACATAATAAAAAACTTAAATTAAAAAAATAATTAAATTTAACATAATTGAAAATAACAAAATTTAAAATTTCGTCTTACCATTATTGCTTAGGCGGTGGAAATATGCTTGTTGTCAAAGCGTATTTGAGAGGTGACCATTCGTGAGAAGTCGATTTGAAACAAGATAATTAAAAAACAATATTTTTAAATGAAAATATTGAAAAATTTAAAACAAGAGAGTTGAGAGAAGGATGTGAATGAAAAAAAATAAAATTTAGGGGTATTTATAAGAAAACTAAAAATTTTACCATTGGGGGTTTTAATTTTTTTTACCATTGGCTCGACAACGTTTAAAAAGTTGGCTCGACAACTGCTGGGGGAAAGCGCGTCCAAAGGCCTAATTAAAAAAAATCGGCATATAAGCCTAATTTTTCCCAAATTAAGAGATCTTTTGCATCAAATTTTGTGTCCTCCCAAAAGAAAACTTATTCACAAGAAAATAAAGTAGTATATGAGATTATGATTTCCTTTTCATATATACCTAGATCATGGATAATCACCATATTTATCTCTAATATGGTATAAACCACGATGTTTGGCAAACTTTTAAATATTTAATCTAATCATTCTAGTTGGATTGAAACCTCAATATGTTAAAAAGGTGCAATTCACTTAATTGCATAGGGAACTAATTGTGCACTTATTTGTTCATTAAAAACAACACTTATTGTGCAATATGTTTTGTAATCAAACTGTCTTTTACTGGATTGTACTAACTTTTCTTAAGAAGTTTTTTAGGTGAGTTCTTCATTATAATGGTATGCAAGTGAGGCTATAATATTTGTGGGTCTGGTTAGGCTTTGTACTGTGAAGATTATAATGAATTGTTCTCTGGGAAGGACCCTACAAATATAGGATTAGATTCGAGTTATGTAAACAATCACATATGTTCATTGTTTATCATTTTCAAATTTAATT
Source organism: Gossypium australe (assembly GCA_005393395.2). Classification (NCBI taxonomy): domain Eukaryota; kingdom Viridiplantae; phylum Streptophyta; class Magnoliopsida; order Malvales; family Malvaceae; genus Gossypium; species Gossypium australe. The sequence continues at coordinate 82,932,444 of CM016614.1, forward strand.
TTTTTTTTAAGTAGCAACTTAACAAACGACTAACACTACAACTTTAACACTTACCCAAACAAATGCATAGACTAGAAGAGAACAAGTTAGTTATCGACTTACTGAAATGGCACAATTGGCGAGCTCAGAACCATGGGTTGTCATAGGAGATTTGAACGAAATTTTAAAGGGAGAAAAGAATTTCTAATTGGCTTACAAAGAGGCAAAGGGCAATGAATTTTTTTTAGATTCTCTTAATGCATGTAACCTTATTGAAATACATATTCACAGTGAATTATATACATAGACAAATAATAGAAATGGTGAAGAGGTGATATGAGAAAAATTATATACAGCATTTGGGAATGCAACATGGATGGAAGATCATCCTCATGCTCACTTGGTTTAACTTCCCAAATGAAGAATCTGGTCATAGTATGATTCTACTTGATACTAATAAGGAAATTTTCGAGGGAAGCAAACTATTTCATTTTAAAGCAATATGGTTTCTAGAACTACATAGTAAGGACATTGTGAAAGAAGTTTGGGAAAGAAAGGCAAACGACTTTCTATTTTTTAGACTCATCTCGAATTTGAAGATTACAAAAGATATACTAAAAGTGTGGAATAAGGAATCAGTTGGCAATATTCATAAGAGGAAGCAAGCTTTTATGGAAAAGTTAGCAATGGCATAGAATAAATTGAATGACTTTTCATCTATAGAACATGTAAGACATTTCGAGTATGAAATTCAAAGTGTCATTGAAAAAGAACATATTTTATGAAATTAGAGATCGATGAATAACTAGATAGTTAAAGGTGAAAGGAACATGAGATATTTCATTTGTTGACCAACAAGAGGAAAATGAGAAACAAAATAAACACTATTAAATATGAAGAGGGAAGAATATGAGACAGTCAAATTGCAACACCCCTAATCCATCTTTATCGCCAGATTAGGGTTACAGAGCATTACTATACAATCGAAAAACATTTAACATCATAATATTTAAATAAGTTAAACATACTATAAACCATTCAATCATATGCATTTTGTCCCTAAATCGAGCCTTCAAGGCCCTAAAAATAACTTAGAAGTGATTCAAGACTAATTTGAAATAGAATAGCAATTTTAAGAAAAAGTTGCAAAAATTGGAAAACAGGGGTCACGGCTGTGTGGCCAGGCCGTGTGACATAGTCCAAGCCGTGTAACATTCGAAAAAAGGGAGACACAGTCGTGTCCCAACCCATGTCCTCACCCGTGTAACTCACTAAGTAGGGTCACATGACCGTGTTGCAGGCCGTGTAACTCTCTGAGCTGCCACACACGCCCGTGTGCTAGGCCGTGTAACTCACTGACTTGAAACACTAATAAATTTCAAATGACAAATGGTTGTGTCACCAGGCCTTATGTGTCACACGGTTGTGTGACAGCCCGTGTCTTAGGCCATGTGAACTAAAAAATTTACCTAAAATCAAGTTATTTCAAAGCCAAATCATGCATAAGTAACCATTTCATTTGGGGACACATTCAAGGAATTTAAACATCATTCAAACACACCAAAACATGCCATCTTAAACATCCTAATTCACCTAACCAATATGCCATTCAAAGGCACTACAATTGTATCAAAACATCATTTACCAAAACATGCCAATATTGCCATTTTCCAAATATACCAACCTAGTTCCTTAAATGCCAAGTAACATCACATATTTTCATTTGCATATCACCACAAACATACCAATAAAGACCTTATATACAAGCAATTGATAGTTACCAAAATGACATAAGTTGGTGAGGTGTTAAGGTTCACCAAACCAAACATAAACTTTAAAGCATATACATGCCAAATCACCATTAACACATTCACAAAATACCATTACAAAATAACCTATACATGCCATTATTAACCTAGGCCAAAATACTAAAAAACTATCGAATTGATTGCTAGAAAAGGTGATAGGTCTCCAACAAGCTTCCAATCAATCGAGCTTCCAATAATCTATAAAACAAAGGAAAGTAACTACGTAGGCAACGAGTTCTTATTAAGCTCGTATTAAACATAACTTACCATTTCATTTATACAATTCATAGATTAAGCATAAATCATTACCAATGTCATAAGCTTTGTAATACCGCATTTTTATTGAAATCAAAATAATGGTTTCGAGACCACAAATCCGACGAGTAAATTATTATTATATTTTAATTTTAATTTTTATGGAATGTTAGTAGGTTCGTATAAAAATTTTGTTAAAAATTTTTTACTTCTGCATGATTAATTTCATAAAAGGGACTAAATCGTAAAATAAGAAAAAGTAAGATTCTTTTAGTTAAAGGTATCAATTACCTATGAAACTCAAATGTGAGTGGACATAGATGGTAATTAGACCGTTTATTATGTTAGTGGACAAATATGGACATATAATTAAGTGATTTTAATGTTAATTAAAAAGGTTAATTTGGTAAATTAATAAATAAGTTCAAGTAAAATAAAGAAACAAAAGGTATCATCTTTTTAGTCCATCCCTCCACCGAAAATGGGTTAAGAAAACACCATTAAAGAATGCTTGAAGGTTTGGCTATGTCCAATAGTAGCATGTAAGTGATTTTTGACCTCGTTTTTAATGATTTCTATGTTTTTAAAGTCATTGTAGCTTAGTCTAGCTAGTTCGGGGGTCAATTGTAAACTGTTAAAGATTTAGGGTTTTTCCATGAATGTTCTTGCATGATTCTTGATGTTTTATGAAAGACTATGAGTCACTTTTGATAAATAAACAAGTTTCGTAAAAGGATTTTTTGATGAAATTGTCATTTAGGGACTTATTGGTAAAAGTAGTACAATTTCATGGTAAATTTGAGAAATGCTAATTTGTATGGGTTGATATAGGTCCCTAGTGAATTCGGCTAGCATGAAATGAGGATGAAAATGTTTAGATTTCAATTTATAAGCTTAAGGACTAAATTATAAAAATTTTAAATGTTAGGGTCAAAATGGTAATTTTGCAAAAATATGAAATATGGACTGAATTGAATAATAGAAGTATTAAATGGATTAAATTTATCTATTTAGATCAAGATAGACCTCGTACGAATTTAGATCGGGGAAAAGCGAACGCCTTAGATTGATCGACTACGTTTTTACGCTTTGTTTGTCAAGGTAAGTTCGTATGATTAAATATCGTTTTAATGTTATAATGATCTATATGTTAATGTATTATTTTCCATGTAACCATATGATGTATATCCAACAATTTCACGTTGATTATCGAGCCCCGTTTGAACCTTAGGAATTCGTAGGATACAAATGACATGTCATTAGGGTTTTCATGTTTCGGGTGCTTATCTTGAATGTCTTACCGATGGCTGAGGTCTTACATTGTGGATACTCCACAGCTCGTGTAAGTAGCATTGTGTAGCTTACATTCAGACCCATAGTGTAACAGTCCTGTTTATACCCTAGTCGGAACAGTGGTTTCGGGACCACGAATCCAAGCCTAAATAATATTTTAATATTATTTTCTATGCCGTTATTATGTGACTAAGCATGTGCTAAATTTCCGTAAGTGAATTTGTCTGTTTGTGTGTTTAATTTGAGCAAAGGATTGATTTGCATTAAATATGAAAGTTGCTTGCTATTTGTTAAAGCACCAATGTGTTGTGGCTTTATAAATGTGAGGACTTATGTGGCAATTAAGCCAATTCTATGATAGTGGATGGTAATAAATGTAGTACATGCATATTTTATATGATTATAAGTTTATAATATATGTTATAAATATATAGTTTTATTTATGAGTTATATTTATATTATAATAAAAGAAACATGAGTGGATAGTTTCATTTTACTATCTTCTTGTCGAAACCATAAAAGAAAAAGAAAGAAAAAAACCAAGCAAGGGTTCGACCATTCTAAGCTTGAATTAAGGTATATTTTGAGTCGGTTTTTGATAAGTTTTACGTTTTTGCAATCGTTGCTTTGAGAGCTACAAAACCCATGTTTTAATTTTGTGAATTAATGATGTTTGTGTGAGATGCCATTGATGATATGTCAAGCTTTTTGATGGTTTTTGGTGGTAAATGAAAGATTTGAGTTAGATGAACATGTTTTGTTCTTGAAGTTTTGATGAATTTAGCTAAATAGGGCTAAATTGTGAAAATATTATTTGGAGGACTAATTTATGAATTTGATGAAATATTTGGACTTATATAGTCCCTAGGGAGGTTCGGATATGTATATGTGTGAACAAATTGTGTATATTTGATGTTTTGAGAAAATTGGACTAAATTGTCTAAATGTGAAAATGTGAGGGCTAAATTGCAAATTGCCCTAAATGTGTATATTTGGATTAAATTGAATGAATTAGTGAATAAAAGGGTTAATTCTGAATATGTTTAGATCAAGAACCTAAGAAAACAGACCTAGATCGCGGGAAAGCGAAAGTAACCGAGTAGCCGTTTTCATTCCGATATACCGAATCCGAGGTAAGTCATTATGCAAATAAATATGCTTGTATGAAATTATAATTGTTCATATGATTAATGTTGATAATGGATATTTATGTGAGGTTATGCATATGAATTTCGAGATAAGTTCGATATAGGGAATAAGTCTGAGAAGTCCCGTATGAACTTAGGAATAGATAGGATTAGCTATGTCATGACATAGGTATCTGTTCTATTTTATCATGTAAGACCACGTCTGGGACGTTGGCGTTGAATTAAGATTTCGTGTAAGACCACGTCTAGGACGTTGGCATCGATATTAGCCTTACGTGTAAGACCACGTCTGGGACGTTGGCATCGATAGGAGTTTTACGTGTAAGACCATGTCTGGGACATCGGCATCGTATTGATTCGTATAAGACCCTGTCTGGGACAGTGGCATCGATATTTGAGTGCATGTAAGACCTCGTCTGGGACATTGGCATTGTACGACCATTCCGAGCTTTCTGAGTATCCTATTAGATTTCTAATGGTTCAACGGGCAAGTCTGTGATACGAATGGCAAATCCGAGCTATGAACAAATATGTGATTATAAATCCATTTCAGGTATGTTGATTATACACTAATTGTGTATATAAGGTAAGCATCTATATGAACTTACTATGATGCTATGAATATGGAATTGATGATATGATATGTAAAGTTTTGATTAGTTGAGTTATATGTTTATATGATTCTGGAATGATGAATATGGCTAATGTGATTAAGAGTGTATGAATCAAAGAAAATATGTGATAGTATGTTAAGTTTGTTTGTATATTGACTTACTAAGCTTTGGAAAGCTTACTCTGTGTGCGTTTTCTCTGTTTTATAGGTCGTCAAAGCTACTGAAGGCTAGGGACCATTAAGGATCGTCATCACACTACTAAACATATTTTGGTACACTTTGGAAATGTATATATATCTAGATATGGCATGTATAGTCTAGTTGGTAGCATAAGTTGATGTATAAATTTGGCCATGAGATATGGTTAATTTGGCTCATATTTTGCCTTGATGAATATGGAATGTGTTGATGTTTTGATGCTCATGAATTGGTTAAGTTTTTGGGAAAGCAAATGAATGAATTATGCTTGTGATGAGATAAGTTTTGGTATTGAATTTGTTATGGTTGGAATTGGTATTGATTGCATTTATTGATTGGACAAATTGGTATGTTTTTGGTTGTCATGTATGCATAATATGTTTTGGTATGCATTGCTTGTAGGTGAGACCCAAAAAGGGTGACATTTCGGCCTTGAAAATGGCCTATAATGTCACACGGTCGTAGCACACGGGCGTGCCTAGAGATCGTGGTGGATAAGTCAGTAGCTAGCTTAAGAGTACACGGCCATGGCACACGGGCGTGCCTAGTGACCGTGTGAGGAAGTCAGTATATGACCACGGGTAGGACACACGGGGGTGTCCAGCAGCCATGGAGGGCACACGGTTATCTCCCACGGCGTGTACCCCCTGTATTTTAGAAAAGTTTTAAATTTTATATGGGATTTGTATGTGTTTTGGTTTAGTCCCGACCTAATTTATAAGCATGCTTAAGGTCTCGAAGACTCGTTTAAGGGACATTATGTATGAGAATGATGAATGAATGTATGGAATTTCTGTAAATGCTTTCGATTCGTCTGGTAACGCTCCTAACCCTAATTCGGCGATGGACACGGGATAGGGGTGTTACATTTAGTTGGTATCAGAGCTACGATTTAGCTGATTCTTGGACTAACGTGGCATGTCAGAGTCTAGCTATACATGCCATATATCTGAATTGTGATAGTGTGATGAATCCTGACGTATAAAATGTGATTTTCATATTGTAATGGATCCCGAAAGAGCCGTAGTTGATGATGTAGAAAGTAATGCACCTGCTCCCGCGCAAGGGACAGCGCCCACTGATTCGAGACCGGCTACGAGCCGTTAAGAGGGAGAAACTAAACAAGCTTTCTTCCAGATGATGAGTGAGTGGTTCACTCAATTCGTAAGAAATAACCCTACTGTTTCGCAACCCCCGCCCCCGGTTAACCCCCCTCAGACATCTGATATACCTTCGACTGCAAACCTGAATCTGTGGAATAAGCCTCCGGTTGACAAGATTCATAAGTATGAGGCCGAAGAGTTCCGGGCTACTAATGATGATGATGCTGAAAAGGCCGAGTTCTGGATTGAAAACACTATCCGAGTATTCGATGAAATGTCTCTGACTCCGGAAGAATGCATAAAGTGTGTTGTATCTTTGCTTCGAGACGCAGCTTATCAATGGTGGAAAACTCTGATTTCTGTTGTTCCGAAAAAGTGAGTTACATGGGACTTCTTTCAAAGTGAATTCCGAAAGAAATATATCAGTGAGAGATTTATTGATCAAAAACGAAAGGAGTTTTTGGAACTTAAACAGGGCTGAATGACTGTTTTCGAGTAGGAATGAGAATTCGTGAGATTGAGTCAGTATGCCCGGGAATGTATATCATCTGAAGCTATAATGTGCAAAAGGTTCGAAGATGGCCTTAATGAAGATATTCATTTGCTAGTTGGGATTTTAGAAATAAAAGAGTTCATTGTACTCGTTGACCGAGCTTGCAAGCTGAGGCACTAGGGAAAGATAAACGAAAAGCTGAGTTAGAAGCTCGTGATGTGAGAAAGAGATTTCAGAGTAAATCATTTCAGTCTGCTCCGAAAAGATTCAGAGATGATCAAAGTCGTTCCAGAGATAATGTGGGACATTTGAACAGAAATCGAGCTAGATCGCAAATGAGTTCCAAAACTCCAGCAACTTCAGTGGCCAGCGTTGGTAATGTTCGATCCGAGAGACCTGAATGTAAACACTGTGGAAAAAGGCATCCGGGAAGTTGTAGACTTAATGACAGAGCTTGCTTCAGATGTGGATCACTTGATCATTTTATCCGTGATTGCCCTGAGACTATCGAGCCAGAAGCTGTTCAGAATTTGAGATATGATAGTACACCTGTGAAGGGTAGACCATCGAAGAATGTAAGAAATACCAGTGGTAGTCAGAGAACTACGAGAGACAATGTTATCAGATCTGAAGCTAGAACGCCAGCCAGAGCGTATGTTATCCGAGCTCGGGAGGAAGCTTTGTCACCAAATGTTATAACGGGTACTTTTACTCTTTATGATACTTCTGTGATTGCATTAATAGACCCTGGTTCTACGCATTCATATATATATATGTATGAATTTAGTATTCAGCAAGACTTTGCCTGTAGGGTCTACTGAGTTTGCTATAAAAGTATCGAACCCCTTAGGTAAAAGTGTCCTTGTTGATAAAGTATGTAAGAACTGTCCATTAAGGTTCCGAGATATCTGTTTTCCTGCTGATCTGATGCTTTTGCCATTTGATGAGTTCGATATTATTCTGGGTATAGATTGTTTGTTTATGCATGATGCTGTTGTGAACTGCAAAAGAAAGACTATAGATTTGAGATGTCCGAATGATGAGATTGTACGGATTGAGTCTAATGATTTGAATGGATTGCCTGTCATAATATCAGTATTGAAAGCTCAAAGTTATGTGAAAAAGGGTTACGAGGAATATTTTGCTTATGTGATTGATTCAAAAGTATTCGAGAAGAAAGTTGAATCAATGCCTATTGTTTGTGAGTTTACTGATGTATTTCCTGAAGAGTTACCGGGTTTGCCTCCTATTCGTGAAGTTGAATTTGGTATTGATTTGTTGCCTGGTACTACACCTATATCGATAGCTCCGTATAGAATGCCACCAACAGAATTGAAAGAGTTAAAGTCATAGTTGCAAGAATTGACTGAGAGAGGGTTTGCTAGACCGAGTTTCTTGCCTTGGGGTGCTCCTGTTTTGTTTGTGAAAAAGAAAGATGGTACGATGAGGATGTGTATCGATTATCGTCAGTTGAGTAAAGTGACAATAAAGAATAAATATTCGTCACCCTGAATAGACGATTTATTCGACCAGTTAAAAGGAGCTACTGTGTTTTCAAAGATTGACTTGAGATCGGGATACTACCAGTTGAGAGTGAAAGATTCAGACATTCCAAAGATTACTTTCAGAATGAGGTACGGGCATTATGAGTTTTTAGTTATGCCATTTGAACTAACCAATGCTCCTATTATTTTTATGGATCTGAGGAACAGAATTTTGAGAACGTATCTAGATCAATTTGTTGTAGTATTCATAGACGACATATTGATTTATTCACGTAACGAAAGTGAGCATGCTGAACACCTGAGAATTATATTGCAAACTCTGAGAGAAAAGCAATTGTACGCGAAATTCAGCAAATGTGAATTCTGGTTGCATGAGGTTAGTTTTTTGGGACACATTGTGTCAGCTTCTGGAATACGAGTGGATTCGAGTAAGATTTCTGCTATTTTGAATTGGAAACCTCCAAGAAATGTATCTGAAGTCCGTAGCTTTTTGGGCCTAGCTGGTTACTACCGTCGTTTTGTAAAAGGCTTTTTGACAATAGCTACTACGTTGACTTAACTACTTCAGAAAGATGTTAGATTTGAATGGTCAGTTAATTGCCAGAAAAGTTTTGATCAGTTGAAAGCTCTGTTAACCGAAGCTCCAGTGTTAGTACAACCAGAATCGGGCAAAGAATTTGTGATTTACAGTGATGCTTCGTTAAATGGTCTAGGATGTGTTCTAATGCAGGAAGGCAAAGTTGTAGCGTATGCTTCGAGACAATTGAAGCCTCATGAAAAGAATTATCTGACGCACGACCTTGAGTTAGCTGCGATTGTATTTGCACTTAAGATTTGGCGTCATTATCTGTACGGTGAGAAATGTCACGTATTTTCAGATCATAAAAGTTTGAAATATTTGATGACTCAGAAAGACTTAAATCTGTGTCAGAGAAGATGGCTTGAGTTGTTGAAAGATTACGAGCTTGTGATAGATTATCATCCGGGTAAAGCAAATGTTGTTGCTAATGCATTGAGTCGGAAATCATTGTTCACACTACATGCTTTGAATACTCGGTCAGTTTTGACTGGTGATAGTTCTGTGATAGTCGAATTAAAAGCAAAACTGTTGTTCTTACAATAGTTATGTGATGCTCAGAAATCTGATAATGAATTGCTAGCGAAACGAGCTCAGTGTGAAATGAATTCTGAATCTGAATTTCAAATTGTGGATGGTTGTTTGAGATTCCGGGATCGTATCTGTGTTCCGAGAAATCCAGAGTTAATTCAGTTTATTTTGATCGAAGCACATAACGGTCGTCTATCTGTTCATCCGGGAAGTACTAAAATGTATCATGATTTGAAACGACATTACTGGTGGTTTGGTATGGAACGAGACATTTTTGACTTTTTTTCGAAGTGTTTAGCTTGTCAGCAAGTGAAAGCTGAACATCAAGTTCCGTCTGGATTGCTACAACCAAATCTGATTCCCGAGTGGAAGTGGGATAGAGTAACAATGAATTTTGTTTCTGGATTGCGACTGACCCCGAGAAAGAAAGATGAGATTTGGGTCGTAATTGACCGATTGACAAAATCTGCCCATTTTATTCCGGTAAGATCTGACTACTCACTTGCGAGATTAGCCGAGCTTTATATTTCTGAGATTGTGAGATTGCATGGGGTGCTACTATCCATTGTGTCTGATAGAGATCTGAGATTCACATCACGATTTTAGAAGCTTTGGGCACGAAATTACACTTCAGTACAGCTTTTCATCCGCAAACAGATGGTCAATCTGAACGAATTATTCAGATTTTGAAAGACATGTTAAGATGTTGTATACTTGAGTTTCATGGTTCATGGGAACAGTATTTGCCGTTGATCGAATTTGCGTACAATAACAGTTTTCAGTCAAGCAATAAAATGGCACCATATGAAGCTTTGTACGGACGTAAATGTCGTACACCTCTGTATTGGACTGAACTTAGTGAGAATAAGTTACACGGAGTGGATTTGATAAAAGATTCAGAACAGAAAGTGAATTTGATCCGAGATTATTTGAAAGTAGCATCTGATCATCCGAAGTCTTACGCGGATTTGAAACGAAAAGATATAGAATTTGAAATCGACGACAAAGTATTTTTGAAAGTGTCTCCGTGGAAGAAAGTGCTTCGATTTGGATGTAAAGGCAAATTAAGTCCAAGGTTCATCGGGCCGTATAAGATCATTGAACGTGTCAGGCCTGTTGCGTATAGATTAAAATTGCCTTTTGAGTTAGAAAGATACACAATGTATTCCATGTCCCGATGCTCCGTAGATATCGATCCGATCCGTCACATGTGATTGCTCCATTTGAAATTGAAATCCGATCTGATATGACATATGAAGAGGAACCGATTCCTATTTTAGCTCGTGAAGTGAAAGAGTTGAGAAACAAGAAAATTCCATTAGTAAAAGTACTGTGGAATCGACACGGAATAGAAGAGGCTACGTGGGAGCTTGAGGACTCAATGAGACAGCAATATCCGAGTCTGTTTAATGGTAAGATTTTCGGGGACGAAAATCACAAGGGGGAGAATTGTAACAGTCCAGTTTATACCCTAGTCGGAACAGTGGTTTCGGGACACGAATCCAAGCCCGAATAATATTTTAATATTATTTTCTGTGCCATTATTATGTGACTAAGCATGTGGTAAATTTCTGTAAGTGAATTTATCTGTTTGTGTGTTTAATTTGAGCAAAGGATTGATTTGATATGAAAGTTGCTTGCTATTTGTTAAAGCACCAATGTGTTGTGGCTTTATAAATGTGAGGACTTATGTGGCAATTAAGCCAATTCTATGATAGTGGACGGTAATAAATGTAGTACATGCATATTTTATATGATTATAAGTTTATAATATATGTTATAAATATATTGTTTTATTATGAGTTATATTTATATTATAATAAAAGAAACATGAGTGGATAGTTTCATTTTACCATCTTCTTGCCAAAACCATAAAAGAAAAAGAAAGAAAAAAACCAGGCAAGGGTTCGGCCATTCTAAGCTTGAATTAAGGTATGTTTTGAGTCGGTTTTTGATAATTTTTACGGTTTTGCAATCGTTGCTTTGAGAGCTACAAAACCCATGTTTTAATTTCGTGAATTAATGATGTTTGTATGAGATGCCATTGATGATATGTCAAGCTTTTTGATGGTTTTTGGTGGTAAATGAAAGATTTGAGTTAGATGAACATGTTTTGTTCTTGAAGTTTTGATGAATTTAGCTAAATAGGGCTAAATTGTGAAAATATTATTTGGAGGACTAATTTATGAATTTGATGAAATATTTGGACTTATATAGTCCCTAGGGAGGTTCGGCTATGTATATGTGTGAACAAATTGTGTATATTTGATGTTTTGAGAAAATTGGACTAAATTGTCTAAATGTGAAAATGTGAGGGCTAAATTGCAAATTGCCCTAAATGTGTATATTTGGATTAAATTGAATGAATTAGTGAATAAAAGGGTTAATTCTGAATATGTTTAGATCAAGAACCTAAGAAAACAGACCTAGATCGCGGGAAAGCGAAAGTAACCGAGTAGCCGTTTTCATTCCGATATACCAAATCCGAGGTAAGTCATTATGCAAATAAATATGCTTGTATGAAATTATAATTGTTCATATGATTAATGTTGATAATGGATATTTATGTGAGGTTATGAATATGAATTTCGAGATAAGTTCAATATAGGGAATAAGTCTGAGAAGTCCCGTATGAACTTAGGAATAGATAGGATTAGCTATGTCATGACATAGGTATCTGTTCTATTTTATCATGTAAGACCACGTCTGGGACGTTGGCGTTGAATTAAGATTTCGTGTAAGACCACGTCTGGGACGTTGGCATCGATATTAGCCTTACGTGTAAGACCACGTCTGGGACGTTGGCATCGATAGGAGTTTTACGTGTAAGACCATGTCTGGGACATCGGCATCGTATTGATTCGTATAAGACCCTGTCTGGGACAGTGGCATCGATATTTGAGTGCATGTAAGACCTCGTCTGGGACGTTGGCATTGTACGACCATTCGGAGCTTTCTGAGTATCCTATTAGATTCCTAATGGTTCAACGGGCAAGTTTGTGATACGAATGGCAAATCTGAGCTATGAACAAATATGTGATTGTAAATCCATTTCAGGTATGTTGATTATACACTAATTGTGTATACAAGGTAAGCATCTATATGAACTTACTATGATGCTATGAATATGGAATTGATGATATGATATGTAAAGTTTTGATTAGTTGAGTTATGTGTTTATATGATTCTGGAATGGTAAATATGGCTAATGTGATTAAGAGTGTATGAATCAAAGCAAATATGTGATAGTATGTTAAGTTTTTTTGTATATGGACTTACTAAGCTTTGGAAAGCTTACTCTGTATGCGTTTTCTCTATTTTATAGGTCATCAAAGCTACTGAAGGCTCGGGACCGTCAATGATCGTCATCACACTACTAAACATATTTTGGTACACTTTGGAAATGTATATATCTAGATATGGCATGTATAGTCTAGTTGGTAGCATAAGTTGATGTATAAATTTGGTCATGAGATGTGGTTAATTTGGTTCATATTTTTCCTTGATGAATATGGAATGTGTTGATGTTTTGGCATGGTTTGATGCTCATGAATTGGTTAATTTTTTGGGAAAGCAAATGAATGAATTATGCTTGTGATGAGATAAGTTTTGGTATTGAATTTGTTATGGTTGGAATTGGTATTGATTGCATTTATTGATTGGACAGATTGATATGTTTTTGGTTGTCATGTATGCATAATATGTTTTGGTATGCATTGCTTGTAGGTGAGACCCAAAAAGGGTGACATTTCGGCCTTGAAAATGGCCTATAATGTCACACGGTCGTGGCACACGGGCGTGCCTAGAGACCGTGGTGGATAAGTCAGTAGCTAGCTTAAGAGTACACGGCCATGGCACACGGGAGTGCCTAGTGACCGTGTGAGGAAGTCAGTATATGACCACGGGTAGGACACACGGGGGTGTCCAGTAGCCGTGGAGGGCACACGGTTATCTCTTACGGGCGTGTACCCCCTGTATTTTAGAAAAGTTTTAAATTTTCCATGGGATTTGTATGTGTTTCAGTTTAGTCCCGACCTGATTTATAAGCATGCTTAAGGTGTCGAAGACTCGTTTAAGGGACATTATGTATGAGAATGATTAATGAATGTATGGAATTTCTGTAAATGCTTTTTGATTCGTCCGGTGACGCTCCTAACCCTAATCCAGCGACGGACACGAGATAGGGGTGTTACACATAGCTCATGTATGTAGGTCCATTTCACCGCTCATGTGAGCAACAATGTAATGGAAAAGGAAATGTTAAGGTTATATGTTTAGCACACTTCATGTGAGCTTTCTCGCATATCTGATGTTATTCTAAATGGTTCAACGGGCATGAAAAGGAAGTAAGTGTTGAAATGAACTATGTCATAAATCTATGAAAAGGTTTGAAATGAAAATGTTCAATAAAAGTATATCTATGTTCATGAAAAGGATGAATTCAAAAGTAGTATGTTCATGTACACCTATCTTACCTAATGATAATTCAAGTGAATTATGTGTTAATGCAGCATGTGTTGTTGATGGTGCTTAGGCTTGTACCAAGCTTATGGTTGGATTATATTGTACTTAATCTTAATGTTATACATTGAAAAGGTAAGTTATGTTCATGTTTTACGAACTTACTAAGCATTATATGCTTGCATATTTTTCTTTCCTATGTTTTATAGATAATCAGAAGCTCGATCGGTTTGGAAGCTCGTCGGAGATCTATCACACTATCCAGCGATTATATTGGTAGTTTTTTGTATTTTGGCCATGGTTATAATGGCATGTATAGTTGGACTTGTGTTTGATGTTTAGTTGAATGCTTAGATGTTGAATTTTGCATGTATATGTTGCTTTGGCATCATGTATTGAGATGCCTATTTAGTATTTGTTAATGTAGAAATGGTTTGATGCATGTTTCAATGGCCAGTATGGTATGTGATGGATTAGTTAAATGTGGTCAAGATAGGGTATATTTTGAAATGGTATTGGACATAATGAGTATGGTTGAAATGTGGTAATGTTTAAATGTTTAGGAAGGATTTGAATGAATGCATTTGAGGTGCCTTGTTTGGCATATTGGTTGGATGGATTTTGGTTTATTGAATTGGTCATTTCATGCATGTTTTGGTAAGGTTTTCAAGCTTTGAGGTTGTGCACAAAATGCTTTAAGGTACATGTTTGAGCTGGTGATGGAAATGGCTTGATTTTTGCTAATTTCGTGTCCACACAGCTGATAAACCGTAAAAGTAACATATCTAAGACCCACATTTAGCTTACTTTCGGATGATTTATCCCTTGATTTATGTAAAAATGTACTCGTAATCCTTTCTTTTCATGTCTTATACCCAGGAAAGCACCCGAGGATGAAAAGAACATAAAACGGGCCCAAAACGGAGTAAATGGGCCATATCACGAAATTGGCACGCCTGAACTTAAGCCCACACGGCCGTGCCACGTCCATCTACTAGAACACGACCAGATCCCGATTTACACAGCCGTGCCTCGTTAAAGAAGTCCGAGCATGGCCTGGCCACGATTCACATGGGCGTGTGCCATGGCCGTGTCCCTGTCGTGGCAATGAACAATTTCATTCGGATTTGGATACTTTGGGGCAAAGAAACACATTCCAAGAGCCTATATATACCCCCTAAGTTCATCCTTGAAGGGGGCGATTAGCGAGGCCAAGGAGCCAAGCCGAGAAGGTCAGATTTGTGGGAATCACTCAAAGATAGCCAGTTGATCCATCCCAATAAGCCGGAATTCTACTCAAGGCGGCAGATTACTCTTTCAATTCTTTCGGGGAGTTTTAGGGATTTCTTATGTTTTGTTTTATCTTTTCTCTTGAGGTGTTTTCTTTATTTGTTATGAACTAAATCCTTCAGATACCTGAAGGGGATGAAACCTAGATGAATCTTGTTATTATTTTCTGAATTATATGATAAATACTTAGTTTGTTCTTAATTATGCAAGCTTAATCCAAATTTGATGTGCTTAGGTGGAGGAGGAATAGACCCTACTTAAGGGTAGATCTAGCATAATTAAGCGGAGTTGATCGCACGCCTAGAGATAGGGTGACGAGATTTTGCCGGATTAGGGTGAAACCTAATATAGGAGTCCATAGATCGATTTACTGCTATTCTAGGGGGTTATTATTCGAGAAAGAGATTTTTGTTAATTAACCTAGGGTTAGACGTTATTCGCCTCGAGAGAGGGTTTAATATACGTTAGGGAGTCTTACGAATCAAACTAAGTAAATAAATCGTATGGTTCAGGGTTAAATAACAAGTGAAGTCTAGGTGGATTCTTTCTGAGGGTATCATCTTAATCAACTGAGTTTTTCCTAAAGTTATTTTCCCAATTCATCCTTTTTGTCTTTGTGTCTTTGGCTTAGTAAATAGTTTAGATTTTATTAAAGTAACTTCACTTATTTTAGGCTAATAATAAAAAGAAGGTTAGTATTAGTACTTTTAGTTCCTTTGGGTTCGATAATCCAGTCTTGCCTAAGCTATACTATTGTTTGGTAGGTACACTTGCCTTCAATCATTGTCAGAGTTAGTTTCCAAGTTTGATCATTCTCTTTATAAATTTTAAAACTCGACAGACATACGATCAAGTTTTTGGCGCTGTTGCCGGGGAACTAAAATATTAAGAAAGCTTAATTTTTATTACTTTAGCCATTTTTTTTGCAATTTATTTTACTTTGTTAATTTTTCTTTTATTTGCTTTGACAGGTAATTTTAGTTTATAGAGGAGATGGCACTGAATAACTATTAGTGGCAAGTTATGAGGACAACGCCAACAAAAGCCGCCAGTGTCTTCAACCTCGACGTGGTCACCAGGTTATCTAACCAGCTAGAGATGATGAATAAAAAGATGGATGGTTTGTATAGTCTCTCGCAGGTACACCCAGTAATGCAATATGATTCGAATCTAGGAGGTGTGGTGAATCCTGAGTACCCACCTTACGGATATGGCATGGAAAATGAGCAAGCTCACTATACGGGTAACTATTCTAGACCTCAAAATAATTTTTATAGTGACACTTATAATGCAGGTTGGAGGTACCATCCCAAATACTCGTGGGATGATCAAAATAGCCAAAGACCGGAACTTCCTCCAAATTTTCAACAACCGCCTCACCAACAAGAAGAGGAGTCGAACCTTGAAGAGATGCTGACAAAAGTCATGGCAGCCATAGAAACCCGTCTTCAAAAAACTGAGAAAACACTCGATAATCAACAAGCATCAATCAAAGGGATCGAGAGCCAAGTGGAGGAACTTACTAAGTCAGTTAGACAGCTGACTAAGATAGTTTCTGAAATTCGATCAGAGATTTCCGAACAACTACAAGAAAGCTTGCCAAGCAACACTGAAACTGACCCAAGGCAAGAACCTGTGGTAAGTAAAGGTAAGGTTGAGGTAAGCCATGATTTACCAAACCCTGTACATACAGAGTACCAAGCTCATGTGCCATATCCCGATGCAATAAAGAAAGACCACACAGAGGAAGAATTCGGTGAACTCACACTTCGTGTAGATGACGAAACAATCACTCTTCAAGCTCTTGACCCAACTAGGACATCGAGTAATAAAGGTACGAACGTTAATTTTATTGATAACCATTTGGTTCAACCTTCTTTACAGGAAGCATCACGAAATCACCTAGTTGAGCTAGATCTTAGACCTCATGCCAACAAAGAAGAATTATATGAGGAACGAAGCCTTAGGGCCGACAAACTAGAAGAGTGGAAAACACAATTTAAAGAAGAACCGAAACCACACGAAGTGAAACTGAAGGAATCCCCAAACGAGCTGATAGGAACAACAAATCACTTCAAAATAGGGGATCAGGTATTGTTGAATAAGGAAGACCCTCGAATCAACAATTCAGACCTCAAGACAAACGAAGAAATCACTTTTGAGGTACTTAATGTCTTCCTATACGACACAGTCGAGGTAAGCAAGCCTAAATTCAACACTTTTGAGGTAAACACTACTCTACCTGAACTATATATCCATAACCGAATTGATCGCATGAGAAAGGATTTCCACCTCCTCAAACCACCATGACCATACGAATGAGAGGTAAAGTCTAGCTTAAGACTATAAACGAGCGCTTCTCGGGAGACAACCCGAGCACTAACCCTATTTATTTTTACATTTTTATTTTTTATTTTTTCATTTTCTTCTTTTTCTTTAGCATCGAACTAACTAAGAAAGCAGATTTCCAGACCACACGGCCTTGCACACGGGCGTGCCCGTGGCCGTGTGGAAGCCAGGGGACGATTCATAGGCTGCCAATAGCCGTGCACGACAGAGAAAAATTTCTTTTCCCAAACACGGGTGGTGATAATATCCCACGCCCGTGCCGACCTCCTGTGCGAGGTTACTGACTTGTTAAACATGGGATAAACATGACCATGCCTTCTGACCGTGCCTACATATTGACTTGCCAAACACGGGCGGAACACGCTCGTGCCGTCTAAACGTGCCAACATTCTGACTTGACGAACACAGGAGGAGCACGCCTGTTTTAATTGACCGTGTGAAGAAAGACACGGGCGTGCCACTATACCCACGGCCGTGGCCAGATACCTGAATGTGCTAAAAATTTAAAATCCCAAGACACGGGCTACATCTCTATTTAAACCTCCTTCTTCCTTTTTCTTTTCTAGATGTCTTCCATTTTCCATTTTCCATTACTTATTTTTATTTTTATTTTTGATTTATTTTTATTTTTATTTTTATTTTTACTTTATTTTATTTTCTTTATTATTTTCTTCTTATTCTTTATGACATTTAGATTTAGCTTAGGATTCAATAAAAGCAGAACGACTGCTTCGAGGATTCAATTTCAAATGGTTAGAGGCGCTTCCCCACGTTCAACTCTGCCCATACCCATTCGATTTCTTTTCATCAACTTCATCCAAAATTTAGGAAGTTTCACTTCTCTCCCCATCTATTGATTTTATGATTATTTTTCTATTATCTATCTTTGTACATTGAGGGCAATGTACAACTTAAGTGGGGGGTTAACTATAGTATTATTTGAAAATCCCTGAATTATGTCTTGTTCGAAAGTAAAGTATCTCATATTGTGATTAGAAGAAATTTTCCTGATTTATGATTTTTATTGATATATTTTAGATTAAGTCATTGATAATTGTGCATTAATGATTAAATGTGAAGGATACTAAATAATCAAGCATGATAAGTCTATTTTAAAGAATTAAAATATTTTTTTTTAGGTTGTCTACCTGAATCTGAATATTACTTTGAAATTTCAAATTTACAAAGTTGACATCAAAATACCCATAATTTTTGTGAGATTTTGAGCCTTATAGAGCATACATTCTTTCGTGCTCACTTATTGATTATGAGTGTGTCAACTTTGAACTGTTATTCTAGAACTTGCCTCGATTATACATGTTGAGACCACATTTATGATTTGATATACAGAGATGATAAAGGCACCTAGGATTTAACCCACTCACTCCACTAAACAGCCTACCTCCATAAATTAACCCCTAGTGAACCCCATTTAATCCTAACAACCCTTGTTATTGACTTACCAGCTAATATTAACCCAAAACCCCTTTGTATTTGTTATCACCATTCCTTTTGACTACCCTTATATCGAGATTTGATTTGATCAGTTACCTAAATATATTATTTCAGTAGTTGAATTTATCCTTTAGTATTTGACTTGTTTCAAAAAAAAAAAGACAAAGTATATTCACTATTAGTTTTGTGATTAGGTGAGCTTATACGCCAAATTCCATTTATTGAAGAAGAAGCTCATATCAGAATATTATTAGTAGTACAAGTTTATTATTAGTTCGTGTTTCTAGTTAGGTAATTTGTCAAGTCAATCTCGATACTAACCTTCTAATTCAGCCTTTATCCACACCCTTAACCTAAACCCCGTTATAACCCTGTTAAAGACCTTTTGATTTGTGTATCATCTCATCTTACAGTGGTAGAGATTTGATTTTCAGGCAAGCTTATGGGATTAACTTTTCAGGTTCGACTTTTGAGTGGTTAATTTTGAATCTTAAACACTTCGAGTGATTTAAGTGAATCTTTAGTGAGGATGTCAATTCTTTTCGATTTCGAATCAGAGGTAATTATTCAGGTAAGGGAAAACACCTATGTTTTCACACTATAAAAACTATGACTTTGATTGTTTAAATCTTTAGGACTCTTTGAGTTAAATTATCCATGTATGAATTATCTTTAAATTATGATGAAACATTATTGATAAATATTATGAATCAAGGAAAGTTCGTTCTAATTGTAAGTTGAGAATTTTGCTTGAGGACAAGCAAAAGCTTAAGTGTGGGGGTATTTGATAAACCGTAAAAGTAACATATCTAAGACCCACATTTAGCTTACTTTCGGATGATTTATCCCTTGATTTATGTAAAAAGGTGCTCGTAATCCTTTCTTTTCATGTCTTATACCCAGGAAAGCACCCGAGGATGAAAAGAATATAAAACGGGTCCAAAACAGAGTAAATGGGCCATACCACGAAATTGGCACGGCCTGAACTTAAGCTCACACGGCTGTGCCACGTCCATCTACTAGAACACGGCCTGACCCTGATTTACACGGCCGTGCCTCATTAAAGAAGTCCTAGCACGGCCTGGCCACGATTCACATGGGCGTGTGCCATGGCCATGTCCCTGTCGTGGCAATGAACAATTTCATTCGGATTTGGATACTTTGGGGCAAAGAAACACATTCCAAGAGCCTATATATACCCCCTAAGTTCATCCTTGAAGGGGTCAGTTAGCGAGGCCAAGGAGCCAAGCCGAGAAGGTCAGATTTGTGGGAATCACTTGAAGATAGCCAGTTGATCCATCCCAAGAAGCCGAAATTTTACTCAAGGTGGAGGATTCTCCTTCAATTCCTTCAGGGAGTTTTAGGGATTTTTTATGTTTTGTTTTATCTTTTCTCTTGAGATGTTTTCTTTATTTGTTATAAACTAAATCCTTCAGATACCTTGTAACACCCCTATCCCGAATCCATCACCGGATTAAGGTTAAGAGTGTTACTGGACATTTCGGAAACGTTCACAGACAAAATCATACATTCAATCAACATTCTCAGACATAATGTCCCTTAAACGGGTCATCGAGACCTTAAGCATGCTTACAATTTAAGTCGGGACTAAATCGAAACACATAGAGAATTCTCGGAAAATTTAAAACTTTACTAAACTACAGGAGAGGCACGCCCGTGGGAGGAGACCATGTGACACTAAACTACATCCTATAATTCACCCACGGTTGTTAGGCACGCCCGTGTGCCACAACCGTGTGATATTATAGGCCATTTACAAGGCCAAGATGTCACCCATAAGGGTCAAACCTACAAGCCATTTTTAACAAGATATCACATGCACATATAACCATCAAAACATACCAAAATGGTCAATTAAACATGCCTTTAATACTCATTTAATCTATACAATCAAATCAATTCCAACCATACCAATTTGCAAGACCAAAACTCAATTATGCCCAAGCACCATTTATCTATATACTACCATCTCATAACCATTTCATATATCAACTAATCATGCCAAAACAACTTCACATATCACATTCATTAAGGCATATTATCAAAACATATTTAGCCAAATCACATAACTAAATTCATTATACAACTCATACCAAAACTAGCCTATACATGCCATATTGAGCTATATACATTTTCAAAGTGTACCAAAATAAGTTTTAGTAGTGTGATGACGATCCGTGACAGTCCCGAGCCTACTAGTAGCTTTGACGACCTACAGAACAAAGAAAACACATACAGAGAGTAAGCTTTCCAAAAGCTTAGTAAGTCAATACACAAACAAACTTGATATGTAAAGCATGTAAGTATATAACCACATTGGCATGTTTCTTCTACAAGGTAAATTTCTCACATTTATACTTTGATTTATATTCTTGACCAAATTGCCACATTTATCAACTTAAGAATCACAAACACATGGTTTTTCATATATGCTTTCATGTAACATATTTCCAATTCATCATAGTAAAACACTTAGCCACTTACCTTATATACACATTTGGTGTATAATCAACGTACCTGAATCGAGCATTCATTTACTTAATCTATCAAAGCTCGGATTTGTCATTCGTATTTCATACTTGCCTATTGAACCATAAGGAGTCCAATAGGATACTTTAAAAGCTCAAAATAGTAGTACAATGCCATCGTCCCAGACGAGGTCTTACGTGCACTCAGTTATCGATGCCACTGTCCCGGACAGGGTCTTACGCAAATCAGAACGATGCCAATGTCCCAGACATGGTCTTACACGTAAAGATCATAATGATGCCAACGTCCCAGATGTGGTCTTATACGTAAAGCTTATATTGATGCCAACGTCCCAGACGTGGTCTTACACATAATCAGATATCGAAGCCACTGTCCCAGACAGGGTCTTACACGAATCTCAAATCAACGCCAACGTCCCAGACGCGGTCTTACATGATATCAACAGAACAAATGTATATGTCGTGACTTAGTCAATTCCATCAATTCATGTGCTCATACGAGGCTTCTTGAACTTAATCACTATATCGAACTTATCTCGGCATTCAAATGCAAAACCTCTCATAAACATTCACAAACATCATAATCATATGAACAATTTCAATTACATATATATACATTTATTTGCATATTGACTTACCTTGAATTCGGTTTATCGAAATAGAAACGGCTACTCGTTTACTTTCGCTTTCCCACGATTTAAATCTGTTTTCCTCGGTTCTTGATCTAAACATATTCAGAATTAACCCTTTTATTCACTATTTCATTCAATTCAATCCATACATACATATTTTGGGCTATTTACAATTTAACCTTCAATTTTTCACACTTTATCAATTTGGTCCATTTTTCTCAAAACATCAAATTCACAAAATCCACATATACACATGCTTGGCCGAACCTCTCTAGGGACTATATAAGTCCAAATATTTCATCAAATTTGCAATTTAGTCCCTCAACTTTCTATTTTCTCAATTTAGCCCTAATTAGCTAAATTTATCAAAACTTCAAGAACAAAGTATGTTCATCTAACTCATATCTTTCATTTAACACCAAAATCATCAAAAAGCTTAACATATCATCAATGGCATAACTCAAAAACATCATCAATACACAAAATTAAGACATGGGTTTGATAGTAGACGAAGCAACGATTGCAAAGATGTAAAAATTATCGAAAACCGACTCAAAATCATACCTTAATTTGAGCTTGAAAATGCCGAATGCCTAGCTCAATTTTTTTTTCTTTCTTTTCTTTGCTTATTCGGTTGATGAACAAATAGATTAAAGCTTATTTTAAGCTTTAATTTTATCAATAATATGTTATAAACAAATTTTACCATAATAACCTTTCATATAAAAATACATAAAACATAGTTACAAGGTCATTTATGACCTTAGCCATCCACTAACCATGGAAATGGCCAAATTGCCACATAAGTCCTCATATTTATAAAGTCATAACACATAAGTACTTTAACATATAGCATACAACTTTCATATTTAATGCAATTTCATCCTTTCGTCAAATTAAACACCCAGACAGACAAATTAATTCACGGAAATTTATCACATGCTTAATCACCTATCAACGACACAGAATATAATATTAAAATATTATTTAGACTCAGATTTGTGGTCCCGAAACCACTGTTTTGACTAAGGTATAAACTGGACTGTTACAATTCTTCCCCCTTAGGGATTTTCGTCCCCAAAAATCTTACCGTTAAACAGATTCGGATATTATTGTTTCACTGAGTCTTCAGGCTCCCAGGTAGCCTCTTCAATCCCATGTCAATTCCACAGTACTTTCACTAACGGAATCTTCTTATTTCTCAACTGTTTCACTTCACGAGCTAAGATACGGATCGGTTCCTCTTCATATGTCATATCAGATCGGATTTCAATTTTAGATGGGGCAATCACATGTGACGGATCGGATCGATACCTACGGAGCATCGAAATATGCAATACGTTGTGAATCTTTTCTAACTCAGATGGAAGCTTTAATCTGTAAGTAACAGGTCCGACACGTTCAATGATCTCATATGGTCCGATGAACCTCGGACTTAATTTGCCTTTACGCCCGAACCGAAGCACTTTCTTCCACGGAGACACTTTCAGAAATACTTTCTCGCCGATCTCAAATTCTATATCTTTAAGTTTCAAGTCTGCATAAGACTTCTGACGATCAGATGCTTCTTTCAGACAACCTTGGATTAACTTCACTTTCTGTTCTGAATCTTTTATCAAATCAACCTCGTGAAGCTTATTCTCACTGAGTTCAGTCCAACACAGAGGTGTACGACATTTACGTCCGTACAAAGCTTCATATGGTGCCATTTTGATACTCGTCTAAAAACTATTTTTGTATGCAAATTCGATCAATGGTAGATACTGTTCCCATGAGCCATTAAACTCAAGTACACAGCATCTCAACATGTCTTCAAGAATTTGAATGATCCGCTCAGACTGACCATCTGTTTGCGGATGGAAAGATGTACTAAAGTGCAGTTTCGTGCCCAAAGCTTCTTGCAATTTCTTCCAGAATCTCGACGTAAACCTCGGATCTCTATCAGACACAATGGATAGTGGCACCCCGTGTAATCTTACAATCTCAACAATATAAAGCTCGGCAAATCTCTCAAGTGAGAAATCAGATCTTACCAGAATAAAATGGGCAGATTTCGTTAATCGGTCAACTACGACCCATATCGCATTCTTCTTTCTCGGAGTCAGAGGCAAACCAGAAACAAAGTCCATCGTCACTCTATCCCATTTCCACTCAGGAATGAAAATCGGTTGTAACAACCCAGACAGAACTTGATGTTCAGCTTTCACTTGCTGACAAATTAAACATTTCAAAACAAAGTCAGAAATGTCCATTTTCATACTAGACCACCAATAGTGTCGTTTCAAATCATGATACATCTTAGTACTCCCCGGATGAATGGATAGACGACTATTATGTGCTTCATTCAAAATCAACTGAATCAACTCTGGATTTCTCGGAACACAGATACGATCTATGAATCTCAAACAATTATCAACAATTTGAAATTCAGATTCAGAATTCACTTCACACTGAGCTCGTTTTGCTAGCAATTCATTATCAGACTTCTGAGCATCACATATCTGTTGTAAAAACAACAGTTTCGCTTTTAATTCAGCTGTCATAAAACAATCATCAGACAAATCCAGTTGAGCATTCAAAGCTCATATTGCATACAACGATTTTCTACTTAATGCATCAGCAACAACGTTCACTTTACCCGGATGATAATCTATTACAAACTCATAATCTTTCAACAGCTCAAGCCATCTTCTCTGACGTAGGTTCAAATCTTTTTGAGTCATCAAATATTTCAAACTTTTGTGATATGAAAATATGTGACATTTCTCACCGTATAGATAATGACGCCAAACCTTAAGTGCAAACACACTCGCAACTAACTCAAGATCATGTGTCGGATAGTTCTTCTCATGAGGCTTCAATTGTCTCGAGGCATAAGCTATCACTTTGCCTTCTTGCATCAAAACACATCCCAAACCATTAAACGAAGCATCACTGTATACCACAAATTCTTTACCCGATTCCGGCTGTACTAACACTGGAGCTTCCATTAACAGAGTTTTCAACTGATCAAAACTTTTCTGACATTTATCTGACCATTCAAATTTGACATCTTTCTGAAGTAACCTAGTCAATGGAGTAGCTATTGTCGAAAATTCTTTTACAAATCGACGGTAATAACAAGCCAAACCCAGAAAACTACGGACTTCCGACACATTCTTCGGAGATTTACAATTCAAAATAGCAGATATCTTACTCAGATCCACTCAGATTCCAGAAGCTGACACAATATGTCCTTGAAAACTAACCTCATGCAACCAGAATTCACATTTGCTGAATTTCACGTATAATTTCTTTTCTCTCAAAGTTTGCAACACAATTCTCAGATGTTCAGCTTGCTTATTTTCATCATGTGAATAAATCAAAATGTCATCAATGAATACAACAACAAATCGATCTAGATATGGTCTAAAAATTCTGTTCATCAAATCCATAAAAACAACAGGAGCATTTGTTAGTCCAAATGGCATAACTAAAAATTCATAATGCCCGTACCTCGTTCTGAAAGCAATCTTTGGAATGTCTGAATCTTTCACTCTCAACTGGTAGTATCCCGATCTCAAGTCAATCTTTGAAAACACAGTAGCTCCTTTTAACTGGTCGAATAAATTGTCTATTCAGGGCGACGAATATTTATTCTTTATTGTCACTTTATTCAACTAACGATAATCGATACACATCCTCATCGTACCATCTTTCTTTTTCACAAACAGAACAGGAGCACCGCAAGGCGAGAAACTCGGTCTAGCAAATCCTCTCTCAGTCAATTCTTGCAACTATGACTTTAACTCTTTCAATTCTGTTGGTGCCATTCTATACGGAGCTATCGAAATAGGTGTAGTACCAGGCAACAAATCAATACCAAATTCAACTTCACGAATAGGAGGCAAACCCGGTAACTCTTCAGGAAATACATCAGTAAACTCACAAACAATAGGCACTAATTCAACTTTCTTCTCGGATACTTTTGAATCAATCACATAAGCAAAATATGCCTCGTAACCCTTTTTCACATAACTTTGAGCTTTCAATACTGATATTGTGACAGGCAATCCATTCAAATCATTAGACTCAATCCGTACAATCTCATCATTCGGACATCTCAAATCTATAGTCTTTCTTTTACAGTTCACAACAGCATCATGCATAAACAACCAATCCATACCCAGAATAATATCAAATTCATCAAATGGAAAAAGCATCAGATCAGCAGGGAAACAGATATCTCGAAACAGTAACGGACAGTTCTTGCATACTTTTTCAACAAGGACACTTTTACCTAAGGGGTTCGATACTTTCATAGCAAACTCAGTAGACTCTACAGGCAAAGTCTTGCTGAATACTAAATTCATGCATATATAAGAATGCGTAGAACCAGGGTCTATCAAAGCAATCACAGAAGTATCATAAAGAGTAAAAGTACCAGTTATAACATCAGGTGATGAAGCTTCCTCTCGAGCTCGGATAGCATACGCTCTGGCTGGAGCTCTAGCTTCAGATCTGACAACATTGTCTCTCGTAGTTCTCTGACTACCACTAACGTTTCTTACATTCTTCGTCGATATACCTCTTGCAGATGCATTATCAGACCTCAAATTCTGAATAGCTTCTGGCTCAACAGTCTCAGGGCAATCACGGATAAAATGATCAAGTGATCCACATCTGAAACAAGCTCTGTCGTTTAATCTACAACTTCCTGGATGTCTTTTTCCACAATGCTTACATTCAGGTCTCTCAGATCAAACATTTCCAACGCTAGCCACTGAAGTTGCTGGGATTTTTGAACTCATTTGCGGTCTTGATTGATTTCTATTCGAATATCCAACGTTATCTCTGAAACGACTTTGATTATCTCTGAATCTTTTCGGAGCAGATTGAAATGATTTACTCTGAAATCTCTTTTTCACATCTCGAGCTTCAGACTCAGCTTTTCTCTTATCTTTCCCGAGTGCCTCAGCTTTGCAAGCTCTATCAACAAGTACCACAAACTCTTTTATTTCTAAAATCCCGACTAACAAACGAATGTATTCATTAAGGCCATCTTCGAATCTTTTGCACATTATAGCTTCAGATGATACACATTCTCGGGCATACTGACTCAGTCTCACGAATTCTCGCTCATACTCAGAAACAGTCATTCGGCCTTGTTTAAGTTCTAGAAATTCCCTTTGTTTCTGATCAACGAATCTCTCACTGATATATTTCTTCCGGAACTCAATCTGAAAGAAATCCCATGTAACTCGCTCTCTCGGAACAACAGAAATCAGAGTTTTCCACCATTGATAAGCTGCATCTCGGGGAAATGATACAACACATTTTATACATTCTTCCGGAGTCAGAGACATTTCATCAAATACCCGAATAGTATTTTCAATCCAGAATTCAACTTTTTCAGCATCATCATCTTTAGTAGCTCGGAATTCTTCGGCCCCATACTTACGGATCTTGTCAACAGGAGGCTTATTCAACAGATTCGGATGCATAACTGGTGGCACAACTGTAGTCTGAGGGGGATTAACCGGGGGCAGGGTTTGCGAAACAGTCGGGTTATTTCTTACGAACTGAGTGAACCACTCACTCATCATCTGGAAGAAAGCTTGTTTAGCTTCTCCCTCATGACCGCTCGTAGCCGGTCTCGAATCAGAGGGCACTGTCCCTTGCGCGGGAGCAGGCGCATTACTTTCTACGTTGTCAGCTACAGCTCTTTCAGGATCCATTACTATACGAAAATCACATTTATACGTCAGGATTCATCACACTATCACAATTCAGATATATAGCATGTATAGTTAGACTCTGACACGCTACGTTAGTCTGAGAATCGGCTAAATCGTAGCTCTGATACCAACCAAATGTAACACCCCTATCCCGAATCCGTCGCCGGATTAAGGTTAAGAGCGTTATCGGACATTTCAAAAACGTTCACAGACAAAATCATACATTCAATCAACATTCTCAAACATAATGTCCCTTAAACGGGTCATCGAGACCTTAAGCATGCTTACAATTTAAGTCGGGACTAAATCGAAACACATAGAGAATTCTCAGAAAATTTAAAACTTTACTAAACGACAGGAGAGGCACGCCCATGGGAGGAGACCGTGTGACACTAAACTACATCCTATAATTCACCCACGGTTGTTAGGCACGCCCGCGTGCCACAACCGTGTGACATTATAGGCCATTTACAAGGCCAAGATGTCACCCATAAGGGTCAAACCTACAATCCATTTTTAACAAGATATCACATGCACGTATAACCATCAAAATATACCAAAATGGTCAATTAAACATGCCTTTAATACTCATTTAATCTATACAATCAAATCAATTCCAACCATACCAATTTGCATGGCCAAAACTCAATTATGCCCGAGCACCATTTATCTATATACTACCATCTCATAACCATTTCATATGTCAACTAATCATGCCAAAACAACTTCACATATCACATTCATTAAGGCATATTATCAAAACATATTTAGCCAAATCACATAACTAAATTCATTATACAACTCATACCAAAACTAGCCTATACATGCCATTTTGAGCTATATACATTTTCAAAGTGTACCAAAATAAGTTTTAGTAGTGTGATGACGATCCGTGATGGTCCCGAGCCTACTAGTAGCTTTGATGACCTACAGAACAAAGAAAACACATACAGAGAGTAAGCTTTCCAAAAGCTTAGTAAGTCAATACACAAACAAACTTGATATGTAAAGCATGTAAGCATATAACCACATTGGCATGTTTCTTCTACAATGTAAATTTCTCACATTTATACTTTGATTTATATTCTTGACCAAATTGCCACATTTATCAACTCAAGAATCACAAACACATGGTTTTTCATATATGCTTTCATGTAACATATTTCCAATTCATCATAGTAAAACACTTAGCCACTTACCTTATATACACATTTGGTGTATAATCAACGTACCTGAATCGAAAATTCATTTACTTAATCTATCAAACCTCGGATTTGTCATTCGTATTTCATACTTGCCTATTGAACATAAGGAATCCAATAGGATACTTTAAAAGCTCAGAATAGTAGTACAATGCCATCGTCCCAGATGAGGTCTTACGTGCACTCAGATATCGATGCCACTGTCCCGGACAGGGTCTTACACAAATCAGAACGATGCCAATGTCCCAGACATGGTCTTACATGTAAAGATCATAATGATGACAACGTCCCAGATGTGGTCTTATACGTAAAGCTTATATTGATGCCAACGTCCCAGACGTGGTCTTACACATAATCAGATATCGAAGCCACTGTCCCAGACAGGGTCTTACACGAATCTCAAATCAACGCCAACGTCCCAGACGCGGTCTTATATGATATCAACAGAACATATGTCTATGTCGTGACTTAGTCAATTCCATCAATTCATGTACTCATACGAGGCTTCTTGAACTTAATCACTATATCGAACTTATCTCGGCATTCAAATGCAAAACCTCTCATAAACATTCACAAACATCATAATCATATGAACAATTTCAATTACATACATATACATTTATTTGCATATTGACTTACCTCGAATTCGGTTTATCGGAATAGAAACGGCTACTCGTTTACTTTCGCTTTCCCGCGATCTAAATCCGTTTTCCTCGGTTCTTGATCTAAACATATTCAGAATTAACACTTTTATTCACTATTTCATTCAATTAAATCCATACGTGCATATTTTGGGCTATTTACAATTTAACCCTCAATTTTTCACACTTTATCAATTTGGTCCATTTTTCTCAAAACATCAAATTCACAAAATCCACACATACACATGCTTGGCCGAACCTCTCTAGGGACTATATAAGTCCAAATATTTCATCAAATTTGCAATTTAGTCCCTCAACTTTCTATTTTCTCAATTTAGCCCTAATTAGCTAAATTTATCAAAACTTCAAGAACTAAGTATGTTCATCTAACTCATATATTTCATTTAACACCAAAATCATCAAAAAGCTTAAATATCATCAATGGCATAACTCACAAACATCATCAATACACAAAATTGAGACATGGGTTTGAAAGTAGACGAAGCAACAATTGCAAAAACGTAAAAATTATCGAAAACCGACTCAAAATCATACCTTAATTTGAGTTTGAAAATGCCGAATGCCTAGCTCAATTTTTTTTCTTTCTTTTCTTTGCTTATTCGATTGATGAACAAATAGATTAAAGCTTATTTTAAGCTTTAATTTTATCAATAATATGTTATAAACAAATTTTACCATAATAACCTTTCATATAAAAATACATAAAACATAGGTACAAGGTCATTTATGACCTTATCCATCCACTAACCATGGAAATGGCCAAATTGCCACATAAGTCCTCATATTTATTAAGTCATAACACATAAGTACTTTAACATATAGCATACAACTTTCATATTTAATGCAATTTCATTCTTTCGTCAAATTAAACACACAGATAGACAAATTAATTCACGGAAATTTATCACATGCTTAATCACCTATCAACGGCACATAATATAATATTAAAATATTATTCAAACTTGGATTTGTGGTCCTGAAACCACTATTCCGACTAGGGTATAAATCGAACTGTTACATACCTGAAGGGGATGAAACCTAGATGAATCTTGTTATTATTTTCAGAATTATATGATAAATACTTAGTTTGTTCTTAATTATGCAAGCTTAATCCAAATTTGATGTGCTTAGGTGGAGGAGGAATAGACCCTGCTTAAGAGTAGGTCTAGCATAATTAAGCGGAGTTGATCGCACGCCTAGAGATAGGGTGACGAGATTTTGCCGGATTAGGGTGAAACCTAATATGGGAGTCCATAGATCGATTTACTGCTATTCTAGGGGGCTATTATTCGAGAAAGAGATTTCCATTAATTAACTTAGGGTTAGACGTTATTCGCCTCGAGAGAGGGTTTAATATACGTTAGGGAGTCTTACGGATCAAACTAAGTAAATAAATCGTATGGTTCAGGGTTAAATAACAAGTGAAGTCTAGGTGGTTTCTTTCTGAGGGTATCATCTTAATCAACTGAGTTTTTCCTAAAGTTATTTTCCCAATTCATCCTTTTTGTCTTTGTGTCTTTGGCTTAGTAAATAGTTTAGATTTTATTAAAGTAACTTCACTTATTTTAGGCTAAATAATAAAAAGAAAGTTAGTATTAGTACTTTTAGTTCCTTTGGGTTCGGTAATCCGGTCTTGCCTAAGCTATACTACTGTTCGGTAGGTACACTTGCCTTCAATCGTTGTCAGAGTTAGTTTCCAGGTTTGATCATTCTCTTTATAAATTTTAAAACTCGACAGACATACGATCAACAGCCTGAGACATGGGCGTGTGACTTAGCCGTGTGAGTCACACAGCCATGCGATACGGCTGAGTTTCCCTTGTAGGTTTTAAGGCATACAAGTCAAGCTGTTACACGGCCTAGCACACAGCCTGGACCATGGGCATGTGTGGCCATTTCAAGAGTTACGCGGCCTAGCACACAGGCGTGTGGCTTGGCCGTGTGACCCAATTTAAAGAGTTACACGGGCTGGGACACGATCGTGTGTCCCTATTTCGCTTGTCACACGGTCTTAGACACGAGCGTGTGTCTCAGCCGTGTGAGTCACACAACCTAGCTACACAGCCGTGTAACCCTTACAGTTCACTTTTTCCAACTTTTTCCTAAATGTTGCAAATATTTCCAATTTAATCCTGAATTGTTTCTAAAGTGTTTTTAAGGCCTTAAAGGCTCGATTAAGGGACAATATGCATGTAAATGAATGATTTATGCTATGTTTATATTAATGTATGAGATGTATGTTTTAAAGTTATGCTTTTACGGTAATGCTCCGTAACCCTATTCCGACGATAGATATGGGTTATGGGTGTTACCATCTTAGTAAAAGCCTATACAACATCAACAAACTCACAAGTTAGTTCACTTGTCCATGATACAAATGAAATCAACCGAAAGATATGTTGTTTACCATATATAAACACATCACTTAACTCATCAATGTTACTATAAGATCATGATTCATTCCATTTGCATACTTACCATTTCATTCCCTTTTCTTACTCGTTGAACCATCTAAAATTACATCGAATCGAGAATGCTCACACATAGTGTGCCTTTCCATATAACTGTAACCTTTCCTTTACATCAATGTTCACACGAGCTGTGAAATGGGCTTGCTGACACGAGCTATGTGTCAGAATGTAAGCTACACGATGCTGCTCACACGAGCTGTAGAGAATCCGCAACAAATAAAGTACCTCAGCCATCGGTAGGTCATTCAAGACCAGCACCCGAAACATGAAATCGCTAATGACATGTCATTTGTATCCTAAGAATTCTTAAAAGTTCAACCTAGACTCGTTATTCGTCAATTATCTTCACGTCGATAGATTTACAATTTCAAGTTCATTTATATTACAAAACATAGTAAATAATAAATTTAACTAACATCAATATGATCATAGTTTATATGAACTTACCTCGATAACTAGGGTTGTAATAGTAAAGTTGAACTAATCCGAAGCTTTAGCTTTTCCTCGATTTGAGCCCGATTGTGGTTTATCTTGACCTAAATAGATAATTTCAATCAATTAAGTACTTCTAATATTCAATTTAATACGTAGTTCATATTTATGCAAAATTAACTAATTAAACTTCAAAATTTCTTAACAAAACTTTAATACGACCTTAATAAAATCTCATAGACATTAAATAAATATTAAAATAATGATTCATTCATCGGAATTTTGGTCTTGAAACCACTATTTTCGACACCACTGAAAACGGGCTGTTACACAAATGGATATTGAGAACAACTTTATTTTTTTTTGAAACATATTGTAACACCCTTACCTGATCCGGTTGCCGAACCTGAGCTATAGAATACTACAATAGTTGACATGATCAAACACATACATTTTTCACTTTAGCATGATTTACAAACAATTCCGAGTCTTAATCGAGCTTATGAAAGCTCTTACGTTGACTTGAGTGCAAATAAGGACTAAATTGCAAACTTTCAATCAACTAGGAAAAAACACAAAACAGGGTCACATGGTTGTGTGCTTAGGTCGTGTTATAAATTAAACTATGTAAGCTGGAGATACATGGCCGTGTATCCAGACTGTGTAACTCAATGAAACTGTGTGGACCTAAATGCAACAACTTTCAAACAGTCAGATGACCGTGTGAGTGGGTCGTGTGAAAAACCATTGACCATATGTACAGTACCACACAGACGTGTGGCTAGCCCGTGTAACAAACTGGGACTGTGTTTAACCAAAGCCTCCCAATTCATCAAGAGCACATGGTCATGCCACATGCCCGTGTGTGACACCAGGGGTAAATCTAGGGGGGCTGGCAGGGGCCTCGGCCCCTTAAAATGTAAAATTACTACTTACGCCTTTGAGATTTTTAAAAAATTTAAAATTAGTAAAGGTAAAATTGCACTTTGGCCCCCCTTAAAATTATAAAAATCCAATTTAATCCTTTAAAGATTATAAAGATATAGATTATAAAAAATTAAAATTTCATCCGACCCCCTACAAAATTATTCTGGCTTCGATCCTATGTGACACACGGTCGTGTGTTTGCCCTGTATGTGCCAATAGGTACCTTAACATGCAAGTTACGAAACCAATTTTTTGCATAAGACATAAGTATGTACTTAAGTAATATTTAGACCTATTCAAAATGTAACAGCCCGATTTTGGGGCTAGTCAGAACAGTGGTTTCGAGATCGCTAATCCGAGGTTGAGAAAAATTATTTTGATATTACTTTATGTTTTATGGCATTAATATATGGTTATATGAAAATTTTGGTGCTTTAATTTTAGCAATTGTATGTGAAATTGTGAAAAAAGACTAAATCGCATTAAGTGTGAAAGTTCCATTATAAGAGGAAGAGGTGTCTAATAGCCAAAGAATATCAAATTGGAGGTCCTTAAAGTGAAATTAGGCTACTGGATGAGTGATGACCAGCCATATAGAGGCTAGGGAGACAAGACATTAAATTTTGGTCAAATTTGGTGGAAATTAGGTGATAAAAATGAGTAAAATAAGATGAATAAAAGATGTTGTCATCTTTTACTATTCCTTCTTCTTCTACCACCAAAAATTAAGAGGAATAAGGTTCTTGAAGTTCAAAATTTTTAGCAAAACAAAACTCTTGCAAGTAAGTGATTTTGGTGGTTTTATTTGACAATTTTTGTACTTTTGGAGTCTCCAAAGCTTAAGCTAGCTAATGAGGGGACTAATTTGTGATATGGTTGAAAGTCTAGGGACTTGCCATGAGAGTGTGTATGTTGTTAGCTGAGTTTTTATGAAAGAAAATGAATGTTAGGGAGATGAGAAACAACTTATGTGAAAGGTGTTAACATGAAAACACCTAAATAGGACTTGAATGCAAAGATTAAAAAATGTGTAATAAATGCATGAAATAGTTAGGTTTGTGAGTAGTTGTAGGAGGAATAAATGTTCAGCTAGGCTTGTTTGATGAGAAAATGTGTTGAAAAATGATTTACGAGCCTAGGGGGTAAAATCGTAATTTTGCCAAAGTGTAAGGGCAAAATGGTCATTTTTGCCTAAGTATAGATTTTGATGCATTATGATCATAAAATGTTTTAAATGAGTGAATTTTGTTGTTGTAGACCAAGAAGGGCGTGGAATCAACCTTGACCAAGGAAAAGGCAAGGTTAAGGAATAGACTGTTGATTAACGCGTTTTGCACCAAGGTAAGTTTATGTGTAAACGATGCATCTTATATGCACATGTTGTTACTTATTGGTGTGTTGTATGATTGGGAACATGTATGATTCAAGGGGATTGAATTTGTTAGATATTGAATAATTTTTGTATGAATGACGAAATAGATATGTAAATGTGAAATAACATCTGTAGTAATAAATGGTGGGTTGTGTGCGATACCACTTTAATAATTCTTGATGGTGGGCTAAGTGCGATACCACTTTATTACTTATTCACGATGGGCTATGTGCGATGCCATCATTTATATTATTTGGTGGGCTAAGTGCGTTACCACAGTAAATATTCTTGTTGGTGGGCTATGTGCGAAACCACCGAGTGATTGGTAATATTATGAATGGTTTATTGGGAAAATTATGATATGTTGTTTCATGTGATCATGTGGTGATAAGTGAAGGGATGTATGTTAAATAATGTGGGCATTTGGCTTGTGATATGGTTGGAATGTGGTAAGAGATGAATTGAGTAAGCATGATCATGGAATGTGGATTGTTCTTGCTTAGTATGTAATGCTATTTATTGTTTAGCACATACTATGATGTTATTTGTTTACATGTAAACTTACTAAGCTTAAAGCTTACTCCCCTTTTCTTTTCCCTTGTTTTATAGAGTCAAAGAGCCAAGTCGCGATACGAAGATAATTGGAAGATCACCCACACAATCAGCTCACCTCGGTATATCTAGACTTAGTGTTTTGAGTATGGCATGTATAAGGGCTAGACTAGGCAAATTATTTTGTTGTTTTGGCCAAGAGTGTGTTGGCTCCTCTAGAGGTGAACTATTTTTTATATAGCCATAGTTGATGGCTCATTGTTTATATTTAATGAAAAGATGAAGCTATTCATGGAAGTTTATGTTGCAAATATGAATTGTTTAGTGATTTGTTGAATGGATTTATGTTGTGTGAGTTAGGGTGGTGAAAAGAGCTTAGAAAATAGCCTTGTTCTTGTCCAAACGGGTAGGCACATAGGCGTGTGTCTAGGCCGTGTGTGACACACGGTCAGCCCCATGGGTGTGTGACCAGGCCGTGTGACCCTTGCGAGTTAGTTTTACAAGTCAGTAAGCTTTGTAGTAAACACACGGGCAGGGACACGATCGTGTGTCTCAGCTGTGTAGGCATGGCCACGAACATGGGTGTGTGCCCAGGCCGTGTGAAGTCTGCACCTTGGCATTGGAATTTAATTCGACACATAGTCTAAGGACATGGGCGTGTGCCTTGACCGTGTGACCTTAGTGAGATGACGACGTCATAAACAGAATGCCAAGGTTTTGGCACACGGGCTAAGACACGGGCGTGTTGAGGCCGTGTGAGAGACACAGGCCAAGAACACGGCATGTGTCCGACTGTGTGAAAAACCCTATAGGTTCAAAATGAAAATAAATCCCACACGGGGTAGGGACATGGGCGTGTGTGACCACACGGCCTGCTTACACGAGAGTGTGGCCCTTGTTTAGGTGAAAATTTTTAAATGCACAAAAGTTTCCGGTTGGGTTCTGAAACCCTCCGTATGCATGTTTAAGGCCCTTAATGAGAATGTTTTGATGGTGAAAGAGATAATGTTTTGAGGGTGAAAGAGATATTTTAAGTTGTATGACTAAGTTTGTTAAGTCCGGTAATGCCTCGTGCCCGGTTTCGGTCTAAGATACGGGTAAGGGGTGTTACACAAAATGCACAACAACATGCCAAAATATATCATTTTCCTACTTCTAACCAATATTCCTTAAGGCACTATCACAAACATGAATCAACACTAAAGTTCAACTCCATTCATGCCAAGATAGAAAGTGACCATACATGTACCTTCTACACAAACAAAATACAACTTTCAATCATCTAACATTAACCAAAATTACCAAATCTATAACCTATAATAGACCATATTACCATAACCAACAAAATCTTACCTATTCAAACATTCCATATCATTTAACATGCCAAACATCCATATAAATCTATCACTTTACCCATGCTTTATAATCTTATTCAAATTACCATATCAAGCCATAATCAAGCATACCTAAATGCCACCAAACACATATGCTTATACATCACCATTCACACTTTGTTTCCACAAAATGTTTATATACAATTCAACCCCTATTTACATGCCATATAATTGAAATAAATGATTAAAAGTCTACCAAGATAGAGGTTGCATAGTGTGATCTTCGAGTTGATTTGATCACCGAGTTCCTCAAAATGGTAACTACATAAAACAAAAAATGAAATAGAGTAAGCTTCTAATAAGCTTAGTAAGTTCATAGGTTGAAAACAATGTAACTCACCTTATTTTCCACATTTACATAACAAAATAGCTAACTAAACATTTTACCATGTTACCACAATTCATATCAATAGGTGAGTTCATCACATTCATATTATATAACCTTACATACTATACAATTTTATCCAACACCATATCAAGTCATCATGTCATTGAACATAAACAGATTTTCAAATAATTCATCTATGTTTTACCACATTATACCCTTTTACCATTCATCATATCTATTAATAACAACAATTCAGCTCGATGAACTATAATGAATAGATATGGATACGCGGGTAACCACCCAAAACACACCTGATTGCTTAAATGAGCCATACCATCCATAAACACACATGGGCACTAAGTGCCAAGCCCATAGGTTACAAAGCCTCCCCAGAAACACACCTGGTCACTATAAAGATAACTCGATAATCCGCAACAAATGTTGGATCTGGTACGATCAGTGAATAAATAGTACGTCATCATTTCATCTCATGTTCATTTGGGCTCAATACATATAACAATATAACAATTTCCAATTCAGTCATTTTTCTCACCTTAGAACCAATTTGTAACGTTTTAATATACAT
This sequence comes from Gossypium australe, assembly GCA_005393395.2. NCBI lineage: Eukaryota > Viridiplantae > Streptophyta > Magnoliopsida > Malvales > Malvaceae > Gossypium > Gossypium australe. The sequence goes on from CM016614.1 coordinate 82,970,288, forward strand.
TCAAACATTATAAGATAAACAATACAAAAATACTCATAACTATACCATATAAACTTACTAGGGACAAATAACAAAAAACATAAATGTTAAGAACTAATATGCAATTTTCCCTTTTCCCTAATTATCTATCGATTCTTAATCTATATAGTAATTTATTTCCAATTATCAATTCCAAACACTTTAAAGCATCTCATTTCATGAATCTGACATCTTTTATTCATTTTCACAAATTTCCTAAAGTTTTACTTTTTATTCAATTTAGTCCCTAAAATCGTAACAAGCATATTATACACATTTATACCCCAAACTTTTAATCTAACTTTAAAATCATCCTTATATAGCTCCCAAACATCTATATTTAAAAGAGTTTCATGACAATTTCAACATATTTTCATTTTAGTCCCTAAGCTCAAAACTAACAAAATTCATTTTACAAAATAGTTCTATTTCATATCAAAGCTTCAAATCCTACCATTTAACATCAAAACCCTAAAAAACCATCAATGGTAACTTTTGAAAACTGTCTGTTTTACAATTCAGTACCCGAGTTAGCTAAATTAAGCTACAACGATATCAAAAACACATAATTTATGAAATACGTACTTTGAATTTACTTACATGCAAGGACTTAAGCTTGGTCGAATACTGCTAAGTTAAAAAATGGTTGTTTTAGGTGGGAAGAAAAAGAAATGGAGAAGATGACTTAGGATTTTTATGTTTTAGCTGTTATTATTATTACTTTTAACATTATTTTACATATAATATAATAAAAAAAACACACCCAATAACCGTCCACTATAACAGATATGGCATAATTGTCAATTAAAAGCATTCAATTTTACTTTTAAACTCATTTAGCACATATAAATTAATAGTGATTAACTTTTGTAGTTTTTACGATTTAGTCATTGTACTTTAATTAGCTAGCCGATCAATAAATTTACCGAACAAAAAATCATTATAACACTATAAATGAATCTTAAATATCAATAAATAGTATTTAGTGACTCGTCAATCAAGAAATGGGGTGCCAAAACCATCGTTTCCGGTACCACTGGAAACGTGCTTTTACAACTCTCTCCCTTTAAGAAATTTCTTCCTCAAAATTTTTACCTAAGAATAAATTCGGGTATTGAGATTTCATCAATTCCTTTGTTTCCCACATAGCTACCCTAATATCATGTGGGTGTCTGATCTGACATAATTTGGTGCAGCAGATTAAACTAGTTTTCACATTTAAGGAGCTTGAATACAAGCATTTTAGTTATGTTTTAGTTAAGTTTTAATTGTTTTATTTACATTCAATAAAATGTGCAAATTGAGTCTTTATTTGACCTTAGGAGCCGAATGAGGCCTAAGGATGAGCTAATGCACTTTGTGAGTGTGCAGTAGACCATTAAAAGGTGCATTATACGAATACTGGTCGCTATGTCGCAACACGGATAACTTGATGTCGCAACATAGGGAGCAGAATAGAGAAAACTTAAGACTGCCTTCGATGCCGCGACACAGATTGAGCGTGTCGCGACATACCCTTGAAGATAGCTGTAGAGGAGTATATTGATTGCTTTTTCGGGACACAGGTCCTGGTGTGTCACGACATCGACTCTGTAATGGAAACAACACATGAAGCAGGGGTATTTGGGTTGCACAATCAAACTTTAAGCTCAGGAACATCAGCTAACCTAGGGTTAAGGATGACGACCACCTCAAGGCTATAAATAGGCTCATTTGTCACTTGTTAGGGACATTATTCCTTGAGCCTAGATTCTCTCTTGTAAATTTGGTTTAGCTTTCTTTTTTTCCTAGGGTTTTAGATTTATTTAAATTGTTTTTGTTGATTTCAAGATATCTGAAATGTGGAAGCATTCAAACTATGTGGATTCGTGCTTAATTTCAATACCACCAGGCTTTTTTATTTACTCTATCTTGTCTATGTAATTAGCATGCTTTCTCTTTGTATCGACTATATATTGTTTATGGAAGCCATGAGGAACTAATCCCTCTATGGGGGATTAACGAGTGGAGGTATGATCTATTAACTATTTGCAGGGTTACTCAATAGGTCAACTATTTGGGAAAGGAATAAAGTGAAACAAACCCTAGGCTTGACAACCCCTGGAAGTCATCAAGGTGGGAATTAACCCAAAATTGGTATTGCCCATCCGTGAACACCTTAACCCCAAACTAGTTTGAACTATGAGGTCAGAAGATAAGTAGTTGTTGCTGACTTGTTATGTTAGTGGAAGATTAGAAGATCTTAATATGGTAGCAACTAGTTGATTGACGAGGAACCCGAAACGACAGTTGATGGAGATTATCGAAGCAAGCTAATCACCCATAATCAAATTTGATTTATTCTCCCTTTTTAATCTCTTGAGTTTTATCTTTTTATGTTATTTTGTTTTTATTACTATTATTATAAAACCCCAAAAATCATTTATTTCATATTTTTTTACTATAGCTTATTTAAAAGTATTAATTAGATCTTTTAATATTTAAGTTAGAATTGGCTTGGCACTAGTCTCCTTTGGATACGATCCTCGGAGTACTCACCAACTTCGTTGTAAAAATATATTACAACTCGACTCGTATACTTGCGGATACCGCCTTGTCTTTCTATATTTTATTACAATATTCACACTCTAGACGTTAGTACGTCCGTAGGTGGTTAAGTTGGTGTTGCTGCTGGGGAGGCAACATCACTAGGTTAATTTTAATTTTTGCATGTAAAATCATAATTAGGAAATTTCTCATTTATAGATACGATTCACACATAAGTTACTAACAATATGCAGGTCTTGGGGACATTATTTGATGTACATTGGCTAAGGTCTAGCATTTCCTGACCTGTTATCCATAGTTCACATTTTGAATTAAATCTTGCTCTACTAACATGGATCTCTAATAATGTCAGATTCCCAATGTAACACCCCAAACCCGGCCTAAACGTTACGACCGAATCTGGCATGTCACATAAAAGGGTTGTTTAAAACTATGCGTTTGTTAAAAAGTTCGTATTCTTTTTGAAACTCAGCGTTTTGTGGTTTGTTTATAAAAGCCAATTCATTCAATGCCCATTTTACAAAGTTGTTATTAATTTGAATAAAATTGTATTTGTTGTGAAAATCGAGTTTAAGTAATTTTGAATAAAAACGGTTTATTATCATTTCAGGAAAATCCCATATTGAACATTAAATAGTAAACAGTAACCAAATTGAAAGCTAAAACCAAATAAAATACCAAAGGCCTTATTACATATCAAAATCCCAAAATTAAAAGTAAGTTTAAATATAAGAAACGAGTTTACGAGAAAACATTGCAGGGCCACCACAAGTCTGCCTCAGCTCCCAACTCCGCGGTCTACTGATTACCTGAAACATTTAAAAAGAGGGGGTGAGTTTACGCAAACTCAGTGTGTGTTTCCCCTTACAAGTGATAACTGGGCCTAAGCCCACAGAAGCAGATTGGGCCTTAGCCCTCACAATAACATACTTGGCCGAAGCCCACATAAATCGAATCGGGTCGTAGCCCTAACATCACAGTATAGCAGATAGCACATGCCAAATGATGCAAAACCCATTCTCTAGTCATATTCGGCCATAAGCCCATAACATAGCATATCGAACCATAGCATATTAAATCACACGTACATATAAGAATGAAAATGCAATCCAAAACCCACCTAGGTATCCATCCTCTACACACCACCCGTACCTGCCAATCACATCGTGGGGATTACTAAATCGACCATCCATCCGCTACACACCATCGAAGGCAGTCGCTGCAGTCAACTGCACATCGCCCTTATAATCGTGGCATAACCACCAAATAATGTGACAGAGTCACCAGATAACAATTTGTGACATTAGTCACCAGATTCATATTATGTGACATGAGTCACCAGATAATGTGGTAAAAACCACCAGAACACTTCCCCTTTATCATTATCACCCATATGCCCATGCGTCATACAAAATATGCAGAAATCATGCAATATACCTTACCCAAATTCATAACGAATTCACACATGTGTCATATATGCAAAACATATATCAAATATAAGAATAACATGAGTTACCATCATAATCAGATAGCCATAAAACAACAAAATCAAGCTAATCAACCACTAAGGGTATAATCGTAATTTTACCTACCAAGGGTATTTTTGTAATTTACCCACCAAGGGTATTTTCGTAAATTCGCACCTGCAATGGCCTTTTCAAAGGCCTAATGTCGCCACTAGCGACTCAGCTACCATTTTCGGTCGTACCGGACAATTGGGCCTAAAACCCGATTTCGGCCCATTCGGGCCCACACGCTCGTGTGGCCCACTTAGCACAAATCTAGCCACGTATATAAGTTCCACCTAGTCTAGTTCAACATATACTAAACAATCATACAATTTACTCATATGGGCCCACAGGCCCATTGGGCCCACTTCGGACCATCGAGGCCCAAGCAGCCCTAACCCACAAGAATACTATTGATGGCCTCAACTATCGCGTCGAAGCCCCACACATGCGCTCGCACGCTCGTGTGGCTACTATTGCCGTGACCGGCACTTCGGCATTTGCCGCTCTACAACTAGAGTAGAGAAGTACACACACACCTGATAGGAGTCTGGTGCTAATCCGCGCTCCGACCACTCCTGTGCCCAAACGCCCTCCAAGGTATGTTAACTCTCCTCCTGGAATGCTCTTTATATAGCTAGCTCTTCACCTTCCTTCTTTGTATCTTTTCGATGTGGGATCCCTTCGTCAGTAGAGTTTAAATTCAACTGAAACTCTTGCCTTCCAATCCACAAAATAAATACTCCTTTGCTTCTCACGAGATTCGAACCCAGGCTCTCTTGTAACATAATCCATGCCGCTAATCACTTGGCCACAAGCTTCTCTTGTGTCTTAAACCATGCGCAACTAAATATAAACTATGGCCCAAATTCTAAGATCCAAGTAAAAAGAAACCAAAATGCAAAAGCCAAGACTTGAACCTTGGACCTCCTTCCTTCCTTGTGGCGTCACTCCCTTGTCCCCTAAGTGGCGTCACTTTGCCACTACACCACACACTCCTTTTGTGTCATTTTTCTCCATATTTTATTCTTAAGGCCTACCTGCCAACTTCCAGGGTTTTTTTCACCTAAAACCAAAATTTCCCCAAAGCCAATATTTGATCCCGGGACTTCATAGAAGCCCTCTAACCTTTCACAATCACTTATCTAATAAGTCTAACTCGCATTTAAGCCAATCTCTTGTTCTCCGAAAATTTAAACGCTACTACGATCAAGGCCCATTGGGCCCAATCCTACTAGGCCCAATTTCAGGATGTTACACCCAATCATGTCAATGAAGTTCCCATAGCATTCTTGCAAAAATTTGACCTTATATGCAACACTGTTTGTAACACTCTTAACCCGTATCCGTCTCCGAAACAGGGTTACGAAGCATTACCAGAATAAACAGATCAAAAACAGACATTTCATATTATTTAACATTCATGTCAGATATTATTCATAAAGTCCCTTATGTGAGCCCTCGAGGCCCAAAACATACATTAGAAACAAGTCAGGATTAAATCAGGTACTAAGAGTGTTCACGAGCCATATAACAGGAAGCTCCTGAGAGCCATTAACGAGAAGCTTCTCCGGGTTGTATAACAGGAAGCTCATAAGAGCCATAATCAAGAAGCTCATGCGAGCCAATAATAGGTAGCTCCGAAGAGCCGTTAATCGGGAAGCTCACGAAGAGCCATATAATGGGATGCTCATAAGAGTTGCGGTGTGCCAACAATATATGCAGGATCACGACTGATCGAGATGCTCCGAAGAGCTATTAACAGGAAGGTCACAAGAACCATATAACGGGAAGCTCAAGAGGGCTAATAACGGGACGCTCTTTCGAGCTATGGTGTGTCCGCAACATATGCAGGACCACAGCCAATTCGGGAACCCTGTATCCATCGAATCTCATTTATTCAAAAGGGACTTATTACTTGTCGGATATGTGATTAATTTCATACATGGAAATTTACACAAATCATACATACAATTCAATTTAAACATATAAACATACAATTTAGTTACACGAACTTACCTTGACAAGTGTTCGTTGATCTGCTGTCTACTAATTCGACACTTTCTCTTTTTCTCGATCTAATTCCATATTTTTTCTTTCAGGATCTATACGAGTACATTTAACTTAATTTAATACAATTCATATTCAATTCAATCAAATTCACATCTTAGGCAAAATTACCATTTTGCCCTTATACTTTTAATTATTTTCGATGTTGTCCCTAGGCTTGGAAAATGAAATTCACGCAATTTAATCATTATTCCAAGCCTAGCCAATTTTTACATATCACAATAGTAGCCCATGTATTTCATAAAATTCAGAATTTTTCCATGAAATTTACGAATCTTCAATTTAGTCTCTAAACCATAATTTCATCAAAATTCCCTTTACAAAAGTTATTTATCTATCAACAACCTTGGACTTTCTACCATAAATTTCATAATTCATGCATATTCATCCATGGCAGAACTTTCATACTTTGATTACTTTGCAAACTAATCCCTAAGATAGCTAAATTAAGATATTACGGTCTCGAAAACATAAAAATTACTAAAAACGGGACAAGATTACTTACCCAATTAAGCTAAATAAGCTTGCTTGAGTTCTCTTCTCTTAGCTAAGGTTTCCATGTATTTAATTTTGGGAAAGATGATATAAATGATGATATTTTCTTTTCTTTTATTATTTATCATCTTTTTTTTTCATCTTTCCAATTTTGTCCTTTTCTTTATTTAATTTTCCATGGATGAATCATCATACTTATCTACTAACTCCTCTTAATGGTCTATTTGTCATATAAGGAACTCAAATTTTGAATTCCATAGCTATTTGATACTTATAGCTACTAGAACCCAACTTTTGCATTTTATGCAGTTTGGTCCTTTCCATATAATTAAACATGTAATCTATGAAAAAATTTCTTAACGAAATTTTCATACATCATTCCTATCATAATACAGACCATGCAATAACACTAAAATAATTTTCCTTCCAGACTCGGATTTGTGGTCTTGAAACCACTAATCTGATTTCAATGAGAAGGGGTTGTTACACTATTAGTTATGCAAGAATTCTATCCGAGACTATCAAGTTGTTATTGATTCCATTTCTGTTAGAGGGAAAGGCAATAATGTGGCTAGAGACACTTCCTCTAGACACCATCACGGCGTGGACCGACTTCGTGTAGTTATTCCTTTGCTGGGTGTTACATATGACTAAGGTACTAAGCAATTACATGCAATTATTTTACTTCTAGTAGAGTATCACTAAAACTTTGGGACAAGCATGGGAAAGGTTCAAGGCAATCCTTAGATCTATATTAGGTAGAGGAATACATTTCACAATTCAAATACAACATTTTTACTACGGGTTGGATAGTTAGAATAGACGAAAATTTGATATCATGACAGGGGGAAGTATTTGGATGAAAGCTCAGGGGAAAGTAATGGAAATATTGGAAAGATGCAACATCAACGGAACAACCTGGGAAGAATGTCCTAAAATACAAAATCAAGAACTGGAGTCTGTAGGACATAAGAATCAAGAATGTAACCAATTGGAGTTCAATACGAAAAAATCAACGAGTTACGGAACAGAAGAAGAAATGGACAGTGTAGAACAAGAGAACCATCATATGGTAACTCAATTGGACTAGTGGAGACAAAATAAGGAATAACCAAAGAAAATTATCCCAAACTCAGTGAAAATGGTGCCATCTATTGTCAAACCCCTAAAATTAGAACTAAAGCCATTGCCTAACCATTTAAATTATGGATATCTGGGGAAACAATATACTTTACCAATAATTATTACTGCAAGTTAAGACGCAAAACATGAAGATGCCTTATTAAGTGTCTTGAAAATGCATAAAAAAGTGATAAGATGGATAATTGCTGATGTTAAAGGAATCAATCTTGCGTTTTGTCAGCACAAGATCAAATTAGAAGAAGAAAAGTACCTATGGTAGATGCTCAGCGTAGACTTAATCCAATCTGTAAGCTACAAGACCAATTCTCTTGATAATTTCATACGGCCCAATAAACAACAGACTATGTTTCCCTTTTTCACCAAATCGTAACACCTTTTTCCATGGGGAGACTTTTAGAAACACTTTATTGTCGGCCTAAAATGCAATATCTTTTCTTGTCATATCTACATACGATTTTTAATGATCAGAGGTAACTTTCAAACAATAACGGATAATACGAACTTAACCTTCAATTTCTCATATCAAATCTATCCTGACTTAATTTCTTTTGCTCAATTATGACTAGTATAACAGAGTTCTACATTTTCATCCGTATAAAGCTTCAAATGGTGTCATTTTATTGCTAGATTAATAATTGTTATTATAGTCAAACTCGACCAACGATAAATATTTTTCCCAGCTGCCTTCAAATTTGATAACACAACACCGCAACATGTCTTCTAGAATTTGAATTACTCGCTCTGTGTAACCCCTCAAACTGGGCCTAGACATTATGACCCAATCTAAATGATTACATGGGCCATAGGTATGGCGAAAACTTGAGTTAAAGTAAATTAGTTTAATCTTTGAAAAACACGTATTAGTAATTCTCTTAAATACGATGTTTTTAATGTAAATTTGAAAGAAACCTTGTTTAATATTTGTATAACAACTTGATGATCTTCAAATACAAGTTCGATAATTTGAGTTTGTAGAAAATGTTTTGATTAGGAAAAATACCAAAATATTTAGTTCGTAATAAAGAACCCATGCAATTTGTCTAATGTCAAAATATCATTCCACAGTTCAATAGTCTATCACAAAATAAAATCCCAAAAAGAAATCATTAAGTCCATAAACATAAGAATAATCCATAATAGTAAAAGAAAAATTTCTAAGAGCATCACCGACGACCGAATCTGAGTTTTAACCACAAGGATTATCTGGAAACATATAATAATATGGGTGAGCTTTAAAATGCCTAGTGTGAGGTCAACACAAGTATATTCATATAAATACCAAAATATATCAATAACATCATATCAAACATCAAAATATTTAAAAATTATAACACTGATATTTATGCATGGACATATAGATGCATATTTTAAAATGATGCACATTTTATAAAATTTCCTACCAACCTCCACTACACATCAATATCGAGTTCCCTAGAACTTCCATCTGAATAACCATTTGTGGACAAGCGACCACTGATTTGTAGATAAACTACCACTGATAACACTTTATGGACAAGCTGTAACACCCCAAACCGGCCCATGCGTTACGAGCGGATTTGGTATGTCACATGAAGAAAGTGTAAAACATCATATGATTCTTACTAAAATAGGCGTTACTTGGTTGTGTTTAAATAAACAAGTTTTGCATGTAAATATTTGATAAAATACAGCTATTCTTGAATGGTTGATTGATGAGTCGAAAATCGGGGTAGTGAACTTTAAAAACCATGACTTTTGAAAATGACGTTAAATATTTGAAAGAGAATCCGAGTTAAAATTATTTGTATATATATATTATGAAAACCATTTATTAATCAATATTAGAAAACCATTGTTTATGATTTTAGAAAAAATCCACATTTAAAACAATTTAAGAAAACATAATAAATACGTCCAAACATAAAGCAAATTAAAGTTTATCCCAGAGGCCTTATTACAACTTTAAAACCCGAAATATTAAAGGTAACGAAATAATACAGAAAAGTAGTTTACTAATGTTTGCAAAAATCATTTATGAAGTATGGCCTCCACCGAGTCATGCACGGCCCCAAGTCCTCGTCACTGAGCTTTACCTGCAAGGGTTAAGGAAACGGGGGTGAGTTACAAGAACTCAGTGCATAATCCCCTTACCGTCGTCCACTGGGCCTGAACCCATTTAGCAAAATTTTAGGCCTAAGCCCCTTTTACATAATAATGCATCAAATAAATCAAATGAATGTAATGCAACCAAACCCAACCTAATAATCCATCTGCTACACACCACCCGTACCATCCCATCACACCTGTGGGGATCAAGTCAACCCACCCCGCCAAACACACCAATCGCAGGCATTTTGCCATTTATAACATATTTTGATTGTGGCCAAGCCACCAGAATCATATTGAATCATATAAACAAACATTTTTGTGGCAGTGCCACTGAAATCACTTCTCTTCAACATTTTCCCATCCCATGCAAAGTTATGCATATGCAACATACATAGTAAATCATGATATTTACAAATATAAACAACAATCATTAATTCAGAGATTCATTACAAAAATTCGGCCCATTAACACTTTGCAAATCGGCCCATTACGGCAATTTATCAAATCGGCCCATTAGGGGCATTTTCGTAATTCGGCACTTTTACCCACTAAGGTAATTCGGTAATCTCGCAACCCAGGGGTATTTCGGTAATTTCGCAACTCAAACTTAACTATTAATTTGGGGCATAAACAAATTGAAACTGTCCATTTGCGTCATACTGACTAAATTGACTATAACTTGAGTTAGGAAACTCAAAATTTTGATCCGTAAATTTTCCTTAAAACTAGACTCATATATCTTCTTACTACAATATTTCCAGAATTTTTGGCTTAGCCATTTAGTACAGTTTATTCCTCAAAGTTTCCCTTGTTTCACTGTCCAACAGTTCTGACCTCTCCTACCCTAAACTCAAATATCTCACTGTACAGTTTTCATATGTTGCTCCCACTTGTTTCTATTGAAAATAGGCTCACTAATAAATCTATACATATAAATTATAACTCATAATTCACTTTGTAAAATTTTAAACGATTTTTCCAAGATAGAACAGGGAACCACAAAGTCAATCAGAACCAATCTCACTAAAATTAACATATCACAGAATTTAAAATTCCTTTTCCTTCTCTATTTCTTTCATATAAAAATAGACACAGTAAGCTTTCGTTCTATATCTTATTTACTTTATAATTCCATTTCTCTTATTTTTCGTGATTTTTCAAAATCACGTCACTGCTGTTAATCAAAAACTATTTCATTGCAAACTATGGTTACTACTACGAATATACGCACGCCCGAGTGGTCACTGATGCCGGTTTTTGGCTTTCTTTGGTATTTCGACCGAATCTCAGAATATTTCATGTAAACATTCAGAGAGATGTGAGATTACGCACTATTTCAAACATGTATTGGGAAGGTACGGGATTACACACCTTATTTGGATTCCCTAAAGAACCACTCTTCGTTTGCCCCCTAAAAATAAAATCGATCAAAAGTTAGCCTCGATTTCTTAAAGGTTCCAAAAGCCCAAAAGTACTCACTCGCAAGAGTCACTTACCACAATCGTGATCCTTCCCTACTAGGTTTAAAATCCGTCCTTGCACTTTGACTATTGCAACGAGTTCCAATCAACTTCCAAAACCAAGGTTATGAGAATGATAAGTAGTAGCAAAGGATGGCTTGATTTGGCCCTTATCACAAAAAGAACAAGAGGAGTTTAAAAATAAGAACAAGTGGCTAAGTTCGGCTTAGCCAAGAGATGAAAGTTTCAGCAACAAAGGAAGAATGAACAAAGATGGATTGAGGGTTACGGCACAACAAGGGAACAAGATGAACAATGGCTAGAGTGTTTAGGCTAAAACAAGAGAAATGAGGTGAACAAATGGCTTTAGAATTTAGGCAAACAAAGAGAAAGAATTGGAAAAGAAACACTAGAAATGCTAAAAGAAACAAGCCCTTCCAAACACCAAAATTTTGCCAAAGACTATAGGAAATTCGGCTATCAAGTTTTTCCTAGCAAAACCATAAAAGATGAGTGTTGACCCAAAATGCTTTCCAAAATATCCTCCACATAATAGGCCAACATGTTCCCTTCTCTTTCCATTTTCCTTCATTTCTTTCCTTGATTTTTCCTAATCTTTCTCCTTACCATATTCCTTAGCCATCTTTCCAAAAATTAAAAAGTCTTACTTACCTTATTAAAACCTTGACCGACACATGGATGAGAAGCACAAAAATAAATCCAAAAGTTTGCAATAGATGGGATTCGAACCTCAGACCATTAGTACACTTCACACGCCACTTTCCATCTTTACTAATAGACTCCTTGTGCTAGCAAAATGCACACTTATTTCCTTAAGTCCTGATGCCATTTAACTTCTCTCCTTTAAGTGCTTAAACACGAAAATTTTGCTAAGGCCCAACTTGAACCCGGAACTTCCTAGAACCCCGTAACTTTCTAAAATCACCTTTCTAATAAGTCCAACTTGAAATAATGCCGTTCTCTTGTTCTTAAAAATTTTAAACACTGTTACGCCCAAGGCCCAATGGGCCTAATCTTACTAGGCCCAATTTCGGGTCGTTACACAAGCCACCACTGATATGTAGATATACTGCCACTTATAACACTTTGTGGACTAGCCACCACTGATATGCAAATATACTACCACTTACTTCCACCTTTCACAAAATCCTACCGCATGGATGTGACATGGCAATTTCACTTTTAAACACGTGTGAATCACTTTAAACACTTAGGCATGTGGACATGCTCACATAATCACAATTCACTAATCATCACTTTAACATGTTTAATCATGCTTGTCACATTAGTCATAGGTCTCAATATTCACATACTCATATATATCACATACTTGAATCACCAAATATATCACATAAGCCATGTAACACATGTCATGAGAACGAGATCTACACATACATTACTATTTATAACAATAATCACATCATATCACATATCTCATGCGTTTTACAAAATGTATTTTGGATAGATTCACTTACTTGGGTCCTTTATAATGAATTTTTCAATTCCTCTTTGAATACTTAGGGCATGTTTGGTTCGACAGAATAGCCATTCCATTCTGTCCCTATTCCACATGCTACAGTGATACATTTGTTTGGTTGAAATTTGACTGCCGAATCGCTATTCCGTGCGGGCTCTATTACGCTTAAACACTGCATATCCATTCAAAGGGTCGGGCTCTGAATGCCTATTCAATGCCTCTTGTAATAGTTTTTTTTTTAGACAAAAATCTTCTCCCACCTCCGCTAATCATTCTGGTAATAATAGCAAGAGATCTTCTTAGGTTTTGCATAAATGCATAGAAGGCTCTCTATTATTGGATTTTACGTGTGGCAGATTTGCATGTGGTGGAAAATATGGAGAAATCGATGTCGAAGGCGGAGCTTTCCAAAGAAATACGCATGTCTCCCACCCTGCATCCTAGCAATTACGGGAACAGCGAGGCTCCGATCAATTATCAACGATTGCTGTTAGTCTTCTTCCCTTCGCCATCATCTCTGGGTTTTTTTTAATAAACAAATTCTCTGAAATATTGGATCTAAATTTCTATCCTTCCAAGCTTTCAGTGAGTTTCCCTTATCTACCTCTGCTTTGATCTTTTTTTTATGTAAATCAAAACCCCGTTTTGTTTATCTACCTTAAAATTCATTTCTACTTTCCTAAGCTACAAACAAGAAGTTGAACTTTGATGATCAAGATCTTTCCTTTTCCAGTAGTTTATGTTTTTGCTTTGTTGAATTCAATACCCAAAGTCATGATATTTAGTCGAGAATATGTTGAATTGCCTATCTGGGTATGCTTTGTTTACATAAATCTGAAGCTTTTCAGCTAGATTTATGTTATCATGAATAATTATCCATTTGGGTCAAATAGTTCTAAGTCCTTCAATGCCTATCCAATGGGTGACTAATAGGTAATATCAAAAGAACAAGAAGGTATAAAGTTTCTTCGTTTTACCCTATTTGGAATGATCAAATCCTTGGCTAACAAGCTTTACTACTATTACAAGTTACATGCACTCCTTGTTTTATTTATTTCATTGGCATAGGTTTATCACTATATGAGTATCATTATAGGATGCTAAGAAATTATGGGAAACTTGATGAGAGGTCCAATAATTACTATCTGTATGCCAAGATTAAGAATCTTATAATGGTTGTTGGGCATTCAATTTATACAAGCAGTAGTTGTAAGAAAGTTGATAAGGAGGATTCTTGGTTTTTGGAGCCATAAAATGGATTATGTAATATGGCTTCTTGAATTATGTGTTCATTTTATGGTTTATGTTTTCCTTTGGATTCTTCTCTTGATTTGGGGATTTTTTTGGTAAGTTTAATTTTTAATTTTAGCTTTTTTTGTTTGTTTTGGGTTTGATGTTCAATAGCATTTCATGTTTGTAATGAAAAATGTGTATAGATATCATTGTAGGCTATGTTTCATTTTGCTAATGTTAAGGGAGTTTTTGGGGCTAATGTGTATAGATATCACAGGAATGGAGATTAAAGGTGTTTTTGCTGAAATCCAGAAGGACAGAAACACTCCTCTTGTGCCAAAGGTTTTTCTTTTTCCCTTCTATCTGTAAATGCATACTATATAACCTGCAAACTTGTTGTGCTATTTTTTTTCTCTATTTATTTTTATTTTTAATTCAATGTTGTTTTCTTTACTTAAATTAAGACATTCAATGCTTCTCTCATTAATAACTTAGATTTTGGCTTAGAGGGCGTGATGTATAGCACATTATAAACAAAAATACATGCACTATCAAATATGATTCAGGTTGAATTTTTTACCATATTAATCACAAACATTTGCAATTTACTAAAATCAATCTAACACAAAAGATGTCTATTATGTTCGTCCAAACTTGGAATAAACTCTTGCTGTGACTATGATACAGTTAACCTTTCAGAAACCTTTATGATTGCTCATATCAATGACAATAAAGAAATATCCTTCTTATTTTTTCTGGAAAAAAATGAGTCCGGTTTTACTTGCATGCTTCTCAACTTGAAACCCTCACCCGCTTTCTATGTTCTTTTTTCTCCTAGTACTAATTTCATGCAATTATGATATCCTCTGTGACACAAACATTCAAGATGGTTGGGATCAAATAGTTGTACATGTTAGAGTTGTGTGACGCAAATTCTAAGAGATTGCTTGCAAGTCAAGTTAAACAAAATATATTTTCTTTCTTGAAGATTTAGTATTTATTAGTATAATATATTTAGCATTTATTAGCATAATTTGTTTGACTTACTAATTTAGCCTATAAATAGGTTCTTTTACAACCTTAGAAAAAAAACACACCTATTAGATATTAGAACTCATAATAGATTTAGAGAATTTTGTGTTTACATTTTGAGGGTTCTTTGTTTTCGGGATTTAGTTTTTATCTCCATCTTTTGTACTCTTCGTTCTTTTTCCATTATAGTAAAATTATCTTTGCCCGTGGTTTTTTATCCTCTTTGAAGGAGTTTTTCCATGTTAAATTTGTGTGTTCAATTTCTCAATTTATTCTGCTATTTTTTTACTTGTTGCTTAATCGGGTCGATCCTAACAAGTGGTATCAGAGCTAGTTTAATTTTTATAGATCAGCCGATTCAGAGATGGCAGCAACATGGTTTGAAATTCAGAAGTTCGATGGTGAGACAAATTTCAATCTGTGGCAAGTTCGAATGATGGCAGTATTAGTTCAAACCGACTTGAAAAAGATAGTTACCGGGAAAAAAAGCCTAAGAATCTAAATCAAACAGAATGGGAAGAGCTTGATGAAAAGGCATTGTTTGCAATCCAGTTGTGCCTCGCAAATACGGTATTGCAGGAGGTATTGATGGAGAAAACCTCATCCGCCTTGTGGAAAAGGTTAGAAACTCATTATGCGACTAAGTCTCTAGCTAACTGTTTAGTGTTGAAACAATGTTTATTTATGTTTTGCATGAACGAATGTGAGCTTCTTAGAGATCACATTAGTCAATTCATTACTCTTTCAAATGATTTAAAGAATGTTGAGGTCCATATTTATGATGAAGATCAGGCTATGCTATTATTGTTGTAACATTCTGAATTTTTGGGCCTATGCGCTTAATGGGTGAAAATGAGTAATGAGTTAATTTAACTGTTAAGGGTCCAAATTGGGCTCAGGATGTGGTCAAGGCCTTGGTGAAATTTTTGTTTGGGCAGTATAGAGTTTTAAAAGGTGGTATCTGTGTTTAAATTATCAAAATGGGCTTGTGGCCCAGTGGTCAGTGGCGCCACTTAGGGAGCAAGGAGGTGACGCCACAACAAGGGAGATAGAGGCCCAAAATTTAAGTTTCATAGAGCCCAATTCTTTTAATTTAAGTTAGCTAATTTTCGGCATTTAGGTTAGGTGGAGTGGATGGCAACAAGGCTTAAAAATAGGAGTATTTATATGAATAAGATAATGTAGATATTATAGTTGATAATATGGAAGATAAAATGAGAAAAGATAGGAGCTATCTATAAGGCTAGGAGTTAGCCGGAATTTCTATAAATAGGGAGGGTTCACTTCTTTATTTTGCGACATTTAGGGTTTCCACCTTTTCTTTCTCTTATTTCTTCTAAAAGCCGAAAACTCCATTATTCTCTTCTTTCTTCTAAAAGCCGAAAACTCCATTATTCTCTTCTTTCTTCTAAAATCGGAAAACTCCATCATTCTCTTCTTTCTTTTAAAAGCTGAAAACCCCATTATTCTTTTCTCTTCTTTCTCCTAAAAGCCGAAAACTCCATTATTCTCTTCTTTCTTCTAAAAGCTGAAAACTCTATTATTCTCTTCTTTCTTCTAAAAGCCGAAAACTCCACTACTCTCTTCTTTCTTCTAAAAGCCGAAAACTCCATTATTCTCTTCTTTCTTCTAAAAGCCGAAAACTCCATTACTCTCTTCTTTCTTCTAAAAGCCGAAAACTCCATTATTCTCTCATTTCTTCTAAAAATCGAAAACTCCATTATTCTCTTCTTTCTTCTAAAAGTCGAAAACTCCATCATTCTCTTCTTTCTTCTAAAAGCCAAAAACTCCATTATTCTCTTCTCTTCTTTCTTCTAAAAGCCGAATCTCTATAGATTTCTTTGAATCATCTTTTCTTCCTGATTTTCGCAAAAAGTCAAAATCCTCTAGGAGTAGCCGAATCTTCTCTAGTAAGTAGATCTCTTAGATCTAAAAGCCAGAAACACTAGTCCCTGAATCTCATATCTCTTTTCGAGATTTCAAGGCAGATAGCGATGGTGTTGGCTACGGATAGCGTCGACTTAGAGGGTCTCGTTCTAATGGTAATCAGGTGTGTAGATCCTTATCACATAAGTTTTATTTTATATTATACCTGTTGGGGGCTGAAAAGCCGGAAAAATGAGGTTGTATGAGTAGTCGTGTGTAGATCCTTATCACATAAGTTTTATTTTGTATTATACCTGTTAGGGGCTGAAAAGTCAGAAAATGAGGCTGTATGAACAGTCGTGTGTAGATCCTTATCACATAAGTTTTATTTTGTATTATACCTGTTAGGGGCTGAAAAGCTAGAAAATGAGGCTGTATGAACAGTCGTGTGTAGATCCTTATCACATAAGTTTTATTTTGTATTATACCTGTTAGGGGCTGAAAAGCCAGAAAATGAGGCTGTATGAACAGTCGTGTGTAGATCCTTATCATATAAATTTTATTTTGTATTATACATGTTAGGGGCTGAAAAGCTGGAAAATGAGGCTGTATGAACAGTCGTGTGTAGATCCTTATCACATAAATTTTATTTTGTATTATACCTGTTAGGGGCTGAAAAGCCGAAAAATGAGGCTGCATGAACAGTCATGTGTAGATCATTATCACATAAGTTTTATTTTGTATTATATCTGTTAGGGGCTGAAAAGCTAGAAAATGAGGCTGTATGAACAGTCGGGTGTAGATTCTTATCACATAAGTTTTATTTTGTATTATACCTGTTAGGGGCTGAAAAGCCGAAAAATGAGGCTGTATGAACAGTCGTGTGTAGATCTTTATCACATAAGTTTTATTTTGTATTATACCTGTTAGGGGCTGAAATGCCGGAAAATGAGGCTGTATGAACAGTCGTGTGTAAATCCTTATCACATAAGTTTTATTTTGTATTATACCTGTTAGGGGCTGAAAAGTTGAAAAATGAGGCTGTATGAACAGTCGTGTGTAGATCCTTATCACATAAGTTTTATTTTGTATTATACCTATTATGGGCTAAAAAGCCAGAAAGTGGCTGTGTAGACAGTCGAATGAAACCCAAAAAAGGTTAGGCAAGGAATGCCAAGTACGTAATCATAGAACTTCTCTATGTGTATCGATGTATGCGAAAGATTGTAATCTCTTAGGTACTAGATTGTTTGATTTTGCATGAACGTATGCATGGGATGGGTTTGATATGAAAAGGGGAAGAGCATGATTGGTCACATGGTGATCGGTGGTAGAAAACCCACCTAATGAAATGTTAGATCACATGGTGATCGACGGTAGAAAACCCACCTAATGAAATGTTAGATCACATGGTAATCGGTGGTAGAAAACCCACGAAATGAAATGTTAGGTCACTTGGTGATCGGTGGTAGAAAACCCACGTTAAAATTCCTGATTGATAGGAATAGGCAGTACGACTGTTGTCTTGGTGTGTAGCGGATGGAGGGTTGATTGTAGAAATCCCCAAGGTGTGATGGTTGGTACGGGTTGGTGTGTAGAGGATGGAATTCTAGGATGGGTTGGGCTTTGCATCATTTATTATCTGTCATGTGATTATGATTGTTGCCATTGTGTATGGGCCAGGGCTCATAATGTGTTTGTGGGCCCAAGCCTTTTATGTGTTTTCGGGATTTACACACTGAGTCTTGGTGACTCACCCTATTATTTTTCCCTAACTTTTCAGATGAGCAGTAGATCGTGGACATGGGAGCCGAGACGGACTCGAGGGGCCATCAAGTTTTTATTTCTATAGATTATTTTCGGTTTTCCTTTAAGTTTTGTTTTAGGAATATTTAGGTAATAAGGCCCCATAGTTTATTCGCCTAAGTAGTTTTTTTAATATTTGCAACTTATGAATTTATGTCAGGGGTTTATTTATACCAAATAATAATAATACAAGGTTTCTTTTCAAATGTCACTTATTTATTCAAATATTGCCTAATAACTTATGATTTTCTAAAACCAACTTAGCAAAAGATTTTAATGTTCAACCCGTAGCATACCAGATCTGGTCGAAACGTATGGGCCGGGTTTGGGTTGTTACAATTTGGTATCAGAGCCCAGTTCAAAACTCGGGCTGTGAAATGGGCTTAGCAATGTTTTGTAAAGTGATGTGAATTTGAAAAAAAATGTGTCCTTGTTGAAGATATGGCCTTCGAGTCTACCGGCACCCAATCCACGCAGGTAAGTATTCTAAACTCTTGTTGTGATATACATGTGGGCATAATGGGCTTGAGGGACGTAGGCTAGAATATTAGACATTGATGGACTTTAGGTTTAGTTTAAATCACTCTCTAAATTCATAAGATTTGATCCAACTAAACAAACCCTTGAACAAGTCAATAGGTTAGGGTGTGGCAACAGGCATACGCATGTCTAGGATTGGATTCAGGAAGAGCTTGGTACTTAAGCAGTCCTAGTGACTCACTTCCTCTTCGCTAGAATCCTACCTGGTGCGTAGTAACTGTTCACCTTAGCCACGAGGACTTGTTGATGGGCCAAAATCTATAATTAAAACCCGAAAGGGACCAGCCACCCTATTTTGCAACCAAAATACCCCCAAGTTTTGTAAAATTTCCAAAATACACTTGATTTGTGAAAATTTCCCAGCATACCCCAGAATTGTAAAACTATCGAAATTTGTGAAATTACCAAAACACTCCGGTTGGCAAAATTTTCAAAATACCCTTGGTTTGTGAAAATTTCCAAATAACCGTGATTTTATAAAATACCCATGTTTTGCAAATTTACCCGAAAACCCCTAGATTTACAAAAGTAACCCGGTTTGCGAAATTGAATTTTCCAAAGTACCCCTGCTTCAAAAAGAAAAAAAAAACAACAACAACAACATCAAAATATCTCTATTTCGAAAAAAAAAACTTGTTTTCCAAAATACCCTTGTTTTAAAAAAAAAGTGTACTAAAGTACCTCTAATTCAAAGAAAATTACCAAGATACTTTATTTGGAAAAAAAATACCTTGTAGGGCAAAACTACGGAAAAAAACCCCTGGGTAGTGAAATAACGAAGATACCCTTATGCGATGAATGTGTGTGCATGGATGCTACTTGTGTGATTGATGTATGCTGGTTGAATGTATGTGGTTTCTAGAATTAGGGAATAAACTTGAGACTGAAACTCGTAGATATAATTTAGAATTTGAAAGAACTACTTTTAAACTACTGTTCATAAGATTGTTCGTGGTTAATCAGTGAAAGAAATTAATAATTCATCAGATAAACACGAATCGGTAGAATGACTATAAGGGGACGAGGGCGCTCTAGATGCGAATACCGGTGCGTACTCTACGTATACTAAGTGTTTCTTTTGGCTTTAGAATTAGAGTGCGCAGCGAAAGCATAGTGGTGAGACTTGGGTAGTACGATTAATAGTTAGTTGGAAATTTCGAGGACGAAATTTCCTTAAGGGGGTAGAACTGTAACATCCTGAATTTTTGGGCCTATGCGCTTAATGGGTGAAAATGAGTAATGAGTTAATTTAATTGTTAGGGGTCCAAATTGGGCTCAGGATGTGGTCAAGGCCTTGGTGAAATTTTTGTTTGGGCACTATAGAGTTTTAAAAGGTGGTATCTGTGTTTAAATTATCAAAATGGGCTTGTGGCCCAGTGGTCAGTGGCACCACTTAGGGAGCAAGGAGGTGACGCCACAACAAGGGAGATAGGGGCCCAAAATTTAAGTTTCATGGAGCCCAATTCTTTTAATTTAAGTTAGCTAATTTTCAGCATTTAGGTTAGGTGGAGTGGATGGCAACAAGGCTTAAAAATAAGAGGATTTATATGAATAAGATAATGTAGATATTATAGTTGATAATATGGAAGATAAAAGGAAAAAAGATAGGAGCTATCTACAAGGCTAGGAGTTAGCCGAAATTTCTATAAATAAGGAGGGCTCTCTTCTTTATTTTCCGACATTTAGGGTTTCCACCTTTTCTTTCTCTTCTTTCTTCTAAAAGCCGAAAACTCCATTATTCTCTTCTTTCTTCTGAAAGCCAAAAACACCATCATTCTCTTCTTTCTTCTAAAAGCTGAAAACCCCATTATTATTTTCTCTTCTTTCTCCTAAAAGCCGAAAACTCCATTATTCTCTTCTTTCTTCTAAAAGCCAAAAACTCTGTTATTCTCTTCTTTCTTCTAAAAGTCGAAAACTTCATTACTCTCTTCTTTCTTCTAAAAGCCGAAAACTCCATTATTCTCTTCTTTCTTCTAAAAGTCGAAAACTCCATTATTCTCTTCTTTCTTCTAAAAGCCGAAAACTCCATTACTCTCTTCTTTCTTCTAAAAGCTGAAAACTCCATTATTCTCTTCTTTCTTCTAAAAACTGAAAACTCCATTATTCTCTTCTTTCTTCTAAAAGCCGAAAACTCTATCATTCTCTTTTTTCTTCTAAAAGCCGAAAACTCCATTATTCTCTTCTCTTCTTTCTTCTAAAAGTCGAATCTCTATAGATTTCTTCGAATCATCTTCTCTTCTTGATTTTCGTAAAAAGCCAGAATCCTCTAGGAGTAGCCGAATCTTCTCTAGTAAGTAGATCTCTTAGATCTAAAAGCCGAAAACACTAGTCCCTAAATCTCATATCTCTTTTCGGGATTTCAAGGCAGATAGCGGTGGTGTTGGCTACGGATAGCGTCGACTTAGAGGGTCTCGTTCTAACGGTAATCAGATGTGTAGATCCTTATGACATAAGTTTTATTTTATATTATACCTATTAGGGGTTAAAAAGCCAGAAAATGAGGTTGTATGAACAGTCGTGTGTAGATCCTTATCACATAAGTTTTATTTTGTATTATACCTGTTAGGGGCTGAAAAGCCGGAAAATGAGGCTGTATGAACAGTCGTGTGTAGATCCTTATCACATAAGTTTTATTTTGTATTATACCTGTTAGGGGCTGAAATGCCAGAAAATGAGGCTGCATGAACAGTCGTGTGTAGATCCTTATCACATAAGTTTTATTTTGTATTATACCTGCTAGGGGCTGAAAAGCCGAAAAATGAGGCTGTATGAACAGTCGTGTGTAGATCTTTATCACATAAGTTTTATTTTGTATTATACCTGTTAGGGGCTGAAAAGCCGGAAAATGAGGCTGTATGAACAGTCGTGTGTAGATCCTTATCACATAAGTTTTATTTTGTATTATACCCGTTAGGGGCTGAAAAGCCAGAAAATGAGGTTGTATGAACAGTCGTGTGTAGATCCTTATCACATAAGTTTTATTTTGTATTATACCTGTTAGGGGCTGAAATGCTAGAAAATGAGGCTGCATGAACAGTCGTGTGTAGATCCTTATCACATAAGTTTTATTTTGTATTATACCTGCTAGGGGCTGAAAAGCCGAAAAATGAGGCTGTATGAACAGTCGTGTGTAGATCTCTAACACACTAATAATCTGTATGAATATTTGTATGTTTATGTTATGGGCTAAAAAGTCGGAAAGTGGCTGTATAGACAGTCAAATGAAACCCAAAAAAGGTTAGGCAAGGAATGCCAAGTACGTAATCATAGAACTTCTCTATGTGTATCGATGTATGCGAAATACTGTAATCTCTTAGGTAGTAGATTGTTTGATTTTGCATGAATGTATGCATGGGATGGGTTTGATATGAAAAGGGGAAGAGCATGATTGGTCACATGGTAATCGGTGGTAGAAAACCCACCTAATGAAATGTTAGATCACGTGGTGATCGGTGGTAGAAAACCCACTTAATGAAATGTTAGATCACATGGTGATCGGTGGTAGAAAATCCACCTAATGAAATGTTAGATCACATAGTGATCGGTGGTAGAAAACCCACCTAATGAAATGTTAGATCACATGGTGATCGGTGGTAGAAAACTCACAAAATGAATTGTCAGGTCACTTGGTGATCGGTGGTAGAAAACCCACGTTAAAATTCCTGATTGATAGGAATAGGCAGTACGGCTGTCGTTTTGGTGTGTAGCGGATGAAGGGTTGATTGTAGAAATCCCCAAGGTGTGATGGTTGGTACGGGTTGGCGTGTAGAGGATGGAATTCTAGAATGGGTTGGGCTTTGCATCATTTATTATCTGTCATGTGATTATGATTGTTGCCATTGTGTATGGGCCAGGGCTCATAATGTGTTTGTGGGCCCAAGCCTTTTATGTGTTTTCGGGATTTACACACTGAGTCTTGGTGACTCACCCTATTATTTTCCCCTAACTTTTTAGATGAGCAGTAGATCGTGGACATGGGAGCCAAGAAGGACTCGAGGGGCCATCAAGTTTTTATTTCTATAGATTATTTTCGGTTTTCCTTTAAGTTTTGTTTTGGGAATATTTAGGTAATAAGGCCCCATAGTTTATATTCGCCTAAGTAGTTTTCTTAATATTTGCAACTTATGAATTTATATCAGGGGTTTATTTATACCAAATAATAATAATACAAGGTTTCTTTTCAAATGTCACTTATTTATTCAAATATTGCCTAATAACTTATGATTTTCTAAAACTAACTTAGCAAAAGATATTAACGTTCAACCCGTAGCATTCCAGATCTGGTCGAAACGTATGGGCCGGGTTTGGGGTGTTACAATTGTGCTCTTTACCCCCTTCACACAAGTCTTTCAGGGAGACCCTAATTTATTGCAGAGACAAACTCTCGTTCGAAGATGTGAAGGGTCATTTGTTGAGTAGAGACAAACTCGACAATGAGTTTGGTTTGGATAGCAAGGCAGATAAACAAGCTTCCATTTTGGTAGCATCAAAGAAACGAGACAAAATGTGTCACTATTGTAAAAAAGTTAGGTCACGTCAAAGCAGATTGTTATAAACTGCGAAATAAAAGAGCTGCTGAAAGTAACGAGGAAGATGTAGCTGGTGCTAATTTGGCTGATGAAAGCGGTGATGACTTTTTGTTAGTGTCAACGAGTGACAACTCCAAGCTCACGTCCGAGTGGATCTTAGATTTAGGATGTTCTTTCCACATGTGTCCCAATAGAGAATGGTTCTCCACATACAGTTCGGTTGAAGGTGGAGTTGTGCGCATGGGAAACGATTCATCTAGTAAGGTAATTGGTATTGCTACTGTTAAAATTAGGATACACGATGGGATGATTAGGACACTCTCAGATGTCAGGTATGTACCTGATTGATGAAAGAATCTCATCTTATTGAGTAGTTTAGACTTGAAATGATGCAGAATCAACATCGAGTCGAGCGACATTAAAGTATCTCGTAGAGCTCTCATTTTGTTAAAAGGTAGAAGAACCAACAGTCTTTATATTCTGGAAGGTTCTACAATGACCGGTGAAATCGGATGTCCCTCGTCCGTTACGGAGTCGAAGTCAACTCGTTTGGAGCGGAGGCAACTTGGTTGTAATAGTCCAGTTTATACCCTAATCAGAACAGTGGTTTTGGGACCACAAATCTGAGCCTGTATAATATTTTAATATTATTTTCTATGCCGTTGATATGTGACTAAGCATGTGGTAAATTTTCGTGAGCTAATTTGTCTGTCTGTGTGTTTAATTGGACAAAAGGATTGAATTGCATTAAATGTGAAAGTTGTATGCTATATGTTAAAGTGCCTATTTGTTATGACTTTATAAGGGTGAGGACTTATGTGGCTATTAAACCACTATTTAGTTAGTGGATGGATATGGACAAATATATCCTTAATGCATGGTTGTTTTATTTATTAATTGGAAGGTTAATTTAGTAAATGAAATAATAGTAATGTTATAATGAAAATAACATGATAACAAGCCATTATCATCCTTCACCTAGCCGAATATTGAAGGAAGAAAAGAAAGAAAACTATCCTAGGTTTCGGCACTTGCAAGCTTGAATTAATGTGAGTTTTGACTTTGATTTTTGATAATTTCTACGTTTTTGCAATCGTTGCTTTGTTTACTATCAAGCCCATGTCTTAATTTGATGAATTAATGTTGTTCATGAGAAATGCCATTAATGATATGTTGAGCTTTGTAATGAATTTAGTTGTTAAATGAAAGATTTAAGCTAGATGAACATACTTTGTTCTTGAATTTTTTATGAATTTAGCTAATTAGGGCTAAATTGAGAAAATAGCAATTTGAGGGACTAAATTGCAAATTTGATGGAAAATATGGGCTTGTATGATATATATATGCATTCGGCTAAGCTTGGATGTGTGATGATTTTGTGAATTTAATGTTTTGAGAAAAATAGACTAAATTGATAAATTGTGCAAATGTGAGGGTTAATTTGTAAATAGCCCTAAATGTGTGTCCTTGGATTGAATTGAATGAATTAGTGAATAAAAGGGTTAATTCTGAATATTTATAGAATAAGAACCGAAGAAAACGGACTTAGATCACGGGAAAGCAAAAGTAACCGAGTAGCCGTTTCCATTTCCGTTAAATCGAATCCGAGGTAAGTCATTATGCAAATAAATGTATTCGTATGGAATTATGTATGTTCTTATGACTATAGTTATCGATGAATACTTATTATATGATCTGTTCATGAATTCTGAGATAAGGATTACTTAGTGACAATGTCCGAGAAGTCCCGTACGAACCTAGGAATAGATAGGATTAGCTATGTCATGACATAGGTATCTGTTCTATTTTATCATGTAAAACCTCGTCTGGGATGTTGGCATTGGTTTGAGATTTTGTGTAAGACGACGTCTGGGACGTGGCATTGATATTATCTTTACGTGTAAGACCACGTCTGGGACGTTGACATCGATATTATCTTTACGTGTAATACCATGTCTGGGACATCGGCATCGCATTGATTCGTGTAAGACCCTGTCTGGGACAGTGGCATCGATATCTGAGTGCATATAAGACCTCGTCTGGGACGTTGGCATTGTACGACTAGTCCGAGCTTTCTGAGTATCCTACTAGATTCCTTACGGTTCAACGAGCAAGTCTGTGATATGAATGGCTATGTAAATAATGAATCCATTTTAGGTACGTTGATTTATACACTAAGTGTGTATATAAGGTAAGTATCTATGAGATCTTACTATGATGATAAAGTATATTGGGATAACATTATGATATGTGAAAGTAAGCATGAAAGAGCTTGTATATATAAGACTTTTGAATTGATGAATGTGGCAAATATGGTCAAGTACATAGATCAAAGCATATATGTGATAGTTTGTTAAGTAATTAAGATGTGCCAATGTATCTATGTGCACATATGCCTTCTATGCTAAGTTTGTTTGTAATATGACTTACTAAGCTTTTGGAAAGCGTACTCTGTGTGCGTGTTTTTTTTCTGTTTTATAGGTCGTCAAAGCTACTGAAGGCTCGGGACTGTCAAGGATCGTCATCACACTACTAAACTCATTTTGGTACACTTTGGAAATGTATATAGCTTGATATGGCATGTATAGGTAGTATTTGATATAAGTTTGTTATATGAACTTTGCCATGTGATTTGGCTAGTTATGAATTGAGAATTTGCTTGAATGAATGTGATATGTGTGAAGTATGTTTTTGGCATGGTTAATTGATTCATGAAATGATCAAGTTTTGATTAAGCAAATGAATGAATTATGCTTGTGATGAGATGAGTTTTAGTCTTGTAATTTGGATGATTTTTTTGGTATGTTCTTGGTTGCCAAATAGGCATGAGATGTCTTAATGATTTTGCTTGTAGGTAAGACCCATGTGGGTGGCATTTTGGCCTTGCAAATGGCCTATTTTGCCACACAGTTGTGGCACACAGGCGTGCCTAGTGACCGTGGGGCTAAGTCGGTAGCTAGCATAAGAGTACACGGCCTTGGCACACGGACGTGCCGAGTAGCCGTATGATTTTTTACAGGATCGACCATGGCCAGAGTACACGGGCGTGCTTAGTTGCTGTGGAAGTAAAGTCAGTTTCGACCACGGGGAGGACACGCGGGTGTGTCTAGCAGCCGTGGGAGGCACACGGCCTGTCCACACGGGCGTGTAACTGCTGAAACTTAGAAAAGTTTTAAATTTCCATGAAATTTTGTATGTGTTCCGATTTAGTCCCGACCGAGTTTATAGCATGTTTTAGATCTCGATGACCTACTAAGGGGACATTATGGCTGAGGTTAATATTCAATTGTATGACATTTCTGTAAACGTTTCTGATCTGTTCGGTAACTCCTTTAACCCTAGTCCAACGACGGATACGGGTTAGGGGTGCTACATTAGTCATAGGAGGAAAAATGTATGACCGTTTCGTTGAAGAGATGTTCTCTTTTGGATGCAGATTTTGAAAAGTTAGGGCACTGTGTTCATGAAAATCAGACCCGGGTTAGTTTTGATTTGGCAGTGCACAAGTTGAAGGCTAGAAGTCTTCCAGCTTCTAAGCACAGATTCGACTCAGTTAATTCCCTGCATAGTTCAAGATAGGCCCATGGCGGGCTTTGGCAAAGACGGCGTTGTAAGAATTCGTGTCAAGGTTAAGATTGTTAGAGTTGTGTGACCCAAATTCTAAGAGATTGCTTGCAAGTCAAGTTAAACAAAATATATTTTCTTTCTAGAAGATTTAGTATTTATTAGTATAATATATTTAGCATTTATTAGCATAATTTGTTTGACTTACTAATTTAGCCTATAAATAGGTTCTTTTACAACCTTAGAAAAAAACACACCTATTAGATATTAGAACTCATAACAGATTTAGAGAATTTTGTGTTTACGTTTTGAGGGTTCTTTGTTTTCGGGGTTTAGTTTTTATCTCCATCTTTTGTACTCTTCGTTCTTTTGCCATTATAGTAAAATTATCTTTGCTCGTGGTTTTTTATCCTCTTTGAAGGAGTTTTTCCACGTTAAATTTGTGTGTTCAATTTCTCAATTTATTCCGCTATTTTTTTACTTGTTGCTTAATCGGGTCGATCCTAACAGTACGTAATATGAAACCCCTTTCTTTTTTGAGAGATGGGAAAGGAAATCTTTGACTGCATATGTAATACAACTTACATAATGTATTAATAATTTTGCCTCTATTGGTTATCAGATGAAATTAACTTTGCATGTTGCATATTACCATGCCATCTGAAGTTAATATCTTTATCTTTTGTTCTTTTTCCAGGTCTTCATCGTAGAGTATTCTCTAATATGCAAACTTTCAGATTACAAGAAGCTTTATAGAGCATTCTCTATATTGGATATAGTTTTTAGTTATAGTATGTATTTAGTATTTAAAGATAAAGATTTACACTGATTCTATATGAAAAAGTAGGTTTCTCGACTTCCCAATGAAAAAGAGACAGTTTATGGAGCATTGGACAAATGGGTAGCTTGGGAGACTGAGTTTCCATTGATTGCAGCTGCAAAAGCTTTATGAATTTTCAAGAATAGGAGCCAATAGTTGCGTGTTATTCAAGTATATTGGTATTCTTGCTTTTTGTTTTCCAGCTTCTAAAATACATTCATTGATGTAGGGAAGCTTTATATGTTCAATAATTTTCCATTAATATATATTATATTAAAATGGCCTTGTATTATCATATTTGATTCTATAGAATACTTTCAATTAGTATTATAAAGGAGCCTTAATGCTATTCTTTGTGAATAGGTACTTTCAATCAATATTCTTTGTGAAGTTTGGTACATGTAAAAATGAAGTTGCATGAGAGTTTGTGATTACATACATTAAATCTATATTATTCTTTTTTACTTTTATATGAGATTCTTATATTATACATGTCTAGTAGCATAAATAAATTAATGAAAATATGTCAAAAAATATATAGACAACATAACAATTTCATCAGTTCTTTCGCTGTATTTCAACATCTGTCTATGAGTAAAAATATTTGAGACAAGATATTCTTTAAATTACTCTTTTAAATTATTCTTTAAGTAACATATGGATTATGACATATATGCTAAATTATTTGTTTCGCTAATGAAATTCTAGCATATTAAATATGCAATATATTTTAAAAATAATAAAGTAGGCTATATATTATTTTTGTAATATATATTTATTAAATTCATATTTAATAATTGTTATATTAACAATATTATTAAATTATATATTATTATTTTTAAATTATATTTAATAGTAAATTTATTAAAATGGGATTAAATTATTTATTATTAAATTATTTTTAATAATAATCCTTTTAAAATTTAATAACAATAATCATCCTTCTAAAAAAATTTCTGCTAAGGGTATTTTGGTCATTTCAGCTTCTTTTCTTATGCTATTATAATTCTATTCCATTCAACCAAATATAAGAATAATATTACAATTCTATTCCATTCCATTCAACGAAACAATTGAATTGCTATTACAGTTCTATTCTATTACAGCTTTATTCCATTACAGTTTTATTCCATTACAGAAAACCAAACGTGGTGTTAGTGTACTCACAATTAATTATGTTTAAGTTATTAACCAAAATAATTATATAACATATAATAAGTAGAATCGATCCCACACCTTTTATTGAAGATCCTAAATATCACAATCCTTACTATCGATTTCGCTTTGATCTAACTCGAAAGACGTATCTAACACATGAATAATTGCTTATTGGTTAAGATCAGTTTGAAAATAATTCATTACTAATAGACCGGTTACTAATAGCCTCGCCAACAGTTACCCAACAGTTTTGGACTATCGAAAAGATGATTTCCAATGCGAAAGTGAGGTCTCCTCTATGATTATCGTTTGGTCCTTCAAAGATTGTAAGAAACAGTATTAGCACAAAAATAATTCTATTTTTTTCCCAATATCCTATCTCTTCTTTTTTCAAGTTTTAGTTAAAAAAATTAATATAATATTGACGTCACTTTTTTTTTCACCTAAACAAATTACATTACGCCATTATATGTTTAAAATAATTTTTTTTAAAAAAATCTTTAATTAGATAATGAAAAAATTTTAAAAATAGATAAATAAATAAACAAACAAATAAACAATTAATTAATTAAAAGCTCATTAGATAATTTAACATTATTTAAAATATTAAAATAATACAATTTACGCTTAATATTAAAATATCTGTTGCATAACGGTAAAATAGAAAGGATAAAATTCAATAGTAAGTAAAAAAAAATCTCATTTATCTGGCTAGAAGTTAAAATATTTTATTAAAATGCACCAATTACGTTATTTGAACATGAAATAATAGTTACAACACATAATTTAAATATAATAATTTTAGAAATCAGAAAAAATATAAATTAAAAATATATTATAATTTTTTACATGTGTTAAATAATAAATAAAATATAATTTTCAATAAAAATCATTGAAAAAGATAAATAAATAAATAAAAATGAGTATATTGAGTCAATTTATGCTTTAATTTTACCCTTTAAGTTGCAAATCAATCTACAATAATTTAGATGAAATGTTTTTATTATTAGTTTGGAAATGGTTAAAGATATAATTCTTTTTAATTTTAAGATATGATACTTTTTATATTTAACACTTTCTCTTTTACCAAAGATTTTTTATATTCAAATTAAAATTAATGGTAAAAATATAACATTTACATTTATCTCTTTCAAAAACAAATTACATTAAAAATTCAACAATGTTTGCATTATCAAAAGATTAAGCCAAGTTTTGGTGTAATAAATTAGAGAAGAGAAATAATTAAGTCAAGATTTTCTTGCAAGTATAGTCGAAAATAGCCTGTAAAACGCCTCTGGATTCTTGCTCTTAGGGCAACTTTAGAAGGCGAGCAACTTTGGAGAATCCGGCATGGTGTTTACCTACAGAATCTGCCTCTACTTCCGGTTTCGGCTCTTGCTTCGGGAGTTTTGGTGTGGATAAGGCCCATTGCATTGCCCATATGGCCAAGGGGCGCATGTACAATTGAGATCAGTATTGATCATCTATGTTCCAAGCTTCAGGAGTTTGAAATGAGTAACTGTTCACAGAGTTGGTAAGAAAAAGAAGATTATTCAACCAGCCACTAAAAGGAGGAAAACCATCTTACCCAAGCCCTTCTTCAGACCAAGCTGCTTCAAAGATTCCGCTTGCAGTATGAAATGCCATATCCACCAAACCTTCATGGATCATTGATGCAGCCACCGCATATGTAACACCAGACCATATTTCTCTTGATTGCATTGATGACATATCAACTGTTCCATCAGGCAGCATCCCATTTACAGCCCCCCGCTTTCCACATTTCACTTTCAACACATTATAATTGTAAACCTTGTCCAGTGTTCTTCTTGCTGTATCTTCATCAACTACTGGCAATAGACCACATGCCCTTGCATACCTATAAACATCTTCTAATTTATTGCCGCATTATCAAAATAATATGAAAATGATTTAGCTGGGTGGAAAATGAACATGAACAAAATGAACAAACATATGTCTCAGTCCTACACGGTTCCATTCCAATTAACCAAAAGCATCTGAAAGTAAATGCTGAAAGTAGAAGTTATATCCATCATGACACACCATTGTCCAGCCAATTGATCAGCCTGTATAGATGAACTTGTGCGACTGCCATTGTTATCATAATTGAAGTAAGAACCATTCCACAATTTCTGATACACATCTTGATGTGATCCTGGTCGCATCATGGTTCGACTCTTTCCGACGCCATCGAGAGTGGCCTAAGCTCGAGGGGCCAAAGTGCAAAATGAAGCTGATTCCAGCTCATTTTCAGCTCAATTAAACTCCTTTTCTATGTGGTTCAGTTCACATGAGTTCATCTCAGCTCATTGAGATTGGTTTAAGTTCACATTCAGTTCATTTAGTTTGTGTTTAGCTTGATTTAATTCATGCATTTTTAATTTGTTGAATACAAACTTTTAAATTATATATTAGCTTTAAATAAGGTGTTTAGTTTAAATAGATAAGTTGTGTTTAATAAGAGGCTTATTAATTAATCTAGTTACTAGGATGTTTTTAATGAAGTATGAGTTTAAGTTAGTTTAATTCTGCTTCTATAAAGTAACTAGTTGTTGTATTAATTGAAGTCTTAACTTTTAGTTCATTTAATAAAGTGTTTAAGTTAGTTTAATTTTGCTTCCATAAATTAACTAGTTGCTACATTAATTGAAGTCTTAACTTCTAGTTCATTTATTAAGTCAAGAGTTCAATGTGTTGAGTTAAATTAGTGTTTAATAAGTGTTTAATGTGTTAAGTTAAATTAGTTTCTTTAATAAGTGTTTAATGTGTTAAGTTAAATTAGTTTCTTTAATAAGTGTTTAATGTGTTTAAGTTAAATTAGTGTTTAATAATTGATTAAATGTGGTTAATATGTCTGTTTAATGTGTTTGAATGTAGGAAACCTTTCAGCTGGAAACCGTTACACTTATGGGATGTTACAAAGAGTTTAATGTGACTTTTCAAGTGAAAATCAGTTACACACATAAAGGAAGCATTATTCAACATTAAAAGGGAGCTGTTATGATAATTGCAGGAAGCATTATTCATCAATTAATTTCAGCAGCAACCTCTTCTTCTTCCAATAACTGTTTGAAGCTTAAAGGTCACACATGAGTTACAAATTTTTATTTAGTTGCCGGAGACTTTTTAGCTAGCCAAGGACAACTCAAGGGACATATTTTAAAAGCATTCAAGATAGACATTTAAGCCTTTTAAAACACCATTAGTTGCTGGAGACTTTTCGGCTAGCCAAAGGCAACTCAAAGGACATTTTTAAAGCATTCAAATTTATTTAAATCAGCTCATTAGGAGTCATAAAGTTGCTGTTATTTGGCTGGAGGAATTCAAGAGTTTTTAGATTTTATTTCAGCCTTTTAAATACATATTAAAGCTGAATTCATTTGACTCTTCAGCTAACCACATGTAAATACTCTATAAACTTGTTATTAGCTTGTAAAAAAGAATACTTTTGATCCTTGAATATATTTTATGAACTTTGTTCATCGAGTGAGATTTTCTCCTCTCTATCTTTCGTACGAGTTTCGATTCTGACTTATCAAGCGTTGCTTGTGGCGTCAATCGTTTCTCTTCCATTCAATTATACCATTGGTTCCTACTTTGTTAAGTAACGGGTCTTTGGTCCATCTTCGATTCCATCTTCCACCTTAAACTATTATAGAAACCGGGGTGACACTAATATAGTGTTGAATCGTTTCTTTGTTTAAGTTTTTTAATCTATTTCCAACAAAATATCACCTATCTTTTATCCATCTTCCTTCATCTTAAAACTGAACCTATCATCTAAACCGTCCCCATCATTTCTCAAACCTCCATTCCTAACTTAATCCATTTCTTAAAACAAATTCACTTAGAAGCTTCCGCAACTCTTCCAAATTTTCCTATAATTTCTCAAAAGGCTTGTTTCCTCTTCGTAGACGATCGGGCAACTCAAATATGTTTCGACTCATCCCGAGACGGATCGTATCACATCTTTTTCCTTCAAAAACTTGTACCAAAAGTAATCTTCAGAATCCTTGTCTCCTACTTTTCATGCTAGGGCAGATGCAGCCTGTAAGGCTGCCACCCATAGCCCACCACTATAGGCACTTACACCAGATACAGACCATGTATCATATGTCTGATCAGGAAAGCCTTCATTCTCAATCATCCCATCACCATCCTTGTCGAATTGATCTATGTAAGCCATTCCAACATAAATTGAGGG
This sequence comes from Gossypium australe, assembly GCA_005393395.2. Taxonomy (NCBI): domain Eukaryota; kingdom Viridiplantae; phylum Streptophyta; class Magnoliopsida; order Malvales; family Malvaceae; genus Gossypium; species Gossypium australe. The sequence continues at coordinate 83,003,888 of CM016614.1, forward strand.
CCAAACAGCTTGCGCAAACTTCTTGTCACCAGTGGCAACAACATCCCTGTAAACTTGGAGAACGAATTTTGGATTCAAGTCTTTCCATCGATCAGTGTTGTAAAGGAAATATGCATTTACTTCAAACCATGTGTCATCAATTCTAATATCATGTAGAACAGCACCAAGAATCTTCCTTGAAACCAATTGTCCATCATGTAAAAGTTTCATTTTATTAGAATCATGCATCAGTACAGCGGCTGCAAAGTCTCTCTGGATGCTAAGCTGAAGTTTTGGAAATAACATGATTAGAGCAAAAGATGCATAAAAATGAACGTCATAGGTGTTCCACATGTGATACTCAGTTCCTTCAAGATAAAGGAATTGACCAATGTTATCTTTTCCTTCTTGCAGCAAATTTGTTCCAAAAGCAGAATTCAACGCATTTGGAGTGTGCATTGTTTGCTCAAGTATAGAAGTCACCCTTCCCAGAATGTCAGTGGTAGTATCATTTTGACAGGGAGTATCAATAATGCTTTTCAAACCTAACTCTGATCTGTCAAGGGAACAACTACTTCCTCCAATGCTTACGAAACTACGGTCTGGAGGTGATCCATCTGCAAAACTAGCAAAAAGGGTTGAATTAGTACAAGTCCTTCGTAAATTAAATTCCAACAATTGAGTGCAATATCTAGGCACTTGTCCATATTGTTCCCCCAGAATTAAGATAATAGACCTCATTGAATAATGTGACAGGGTACCTATTGAGGGGATTCAGAAATACTAGACCATGTTAGCATAAGCAATTGCAAATAGTAAGTCTGAGGTAACCATTCAGGAAGCCTCCTGTCTTCAAGTATAGGCCTTTGCCATGCTTCTATCAGTGACTCCCAATTGCTATTCTCTATGTTTCAGGGAAGAAAATGAAATGCCAAAATAACAACAAGCAATTAGTTTTAGAGAGACTGGTAAACTAAAAATTTGCTAACAGTCTTATTTTCTAAAACTTTATAGAAAAATAATTACTCTTATAAAATTAAAAACCATGACTAACATAGTGAGAACAGAGAATTAGTACCAAGAATAGCATCATGTGCAATATTTGCTGCAGCATCACCATCAGTTCCATAAAATTTTGTATAACGCCTGTATATACATACACCTATTCAGTATGCAGCTAATTGCTCATCTTCGTTGCACAAGTATTCGATCACACCTGTGATAAGTCTTTCCACCTAGAAAGTTTGCTACAGGGCAGTCCCATGCCAAAGAAAAAGTAATAGTACGTACAGCATCAAATGGAATTATCATAGCAGCTGCAATGGCTGCCCCAATTGAGGACCCTGACTTTGAAGATACTGGCTCTTCAGTGGACTCTAAATCCTTGAAGAAACCATGCTATAAAGAAAGTTTGAGAACAACTTAAGTGAAATTATACCTAGGAAACTCACAGCAATTGGGAAAAATGCAAGCAGCAAAAAGCAACCAAAGAGAGCCAAAACAGTCTTGCTGGCCAAGTAATTTTAGAACCATGCTCAAGTATCTCTTAGGCTTTGCTTGGTAGAGTAGAAAGAAAATTGGAAAGATAGAAAATTAAAGGGACGGAAAAATAAAAAAAATGTGAAATATATTTTTTCTAGAAAAAAAAAGATGAAAATATTTTTTTTCTTTTAATAGATGTGTTTGGTAGAAAAGATGAAATAATAAAATGTAATTTTCTTTTCATCTATTGCTTAGTAGAGTTGAAAAATAAGAGAAAAGAAAGTGAAACCTTCAAAAATACGTAATTTCAAATACACATTTCTCTTATTTTCTTCCCTCTTATCATTCCAATTTGAAAGGATTAATTTTTATGCATTAGAATAGAAAATGATCATCTTTCTTTTTTTTTTTCAAGCATATTTAAAATTTATTTTCTTTCTACTTTTCCACTCAATCAACTTACACCTTAGACACAGGCGTCGCATCCACAGATATTTAAGAACATAATTATTGTTGGGCAGCAACAATGTCAAGAAAAGCTACACATGATTGTATCATTGCTAAGCAATGAGCTTGTGGACTATATTGTTTACAATCAGGGATTTTAACTTGCGTTTGTGGTTGTGTTTTCGTTCATGTCACGTTTATCGCGACTGTGAGTATTACGGATGCTATTGTGATTGTGATTTTTTTAAATTTGCACAAAGTTCAATAAAATATAATAATTAATATTTTAAGCATATTTGAAACCTTGTTTAAATGCAAAAACAAGGGAATATGTATGCTTCTAATATTTCATAAGTGTATACATAATACAAACTTATGGCACGTTTGATTGGCATGAATAACCAAACAATTCCTGTATGTTTCGATGATAAGCAATTATTCATTAGTTCGCGGAATTTCATTCATCTCCCATTCCACCTTCTCCCGTAATAGCCATTCCCCACAAATCCTCCATCGAATAAGGAAAAGCATAACCTCCCATTCTTGCCTTTTACCACTCTCTCTCAGTAAACACCTCAAGCCACCACACCCCAGCCCTGTCTCATTGTTCCTGTTCGGTTGTTTTTATCCCACGACAAGCATCGACAGAGATCTCGACATTGTAAAAAGCTTCCCAAAGTTGAGCGAGTAAGGTTATTATTCCCTTCAATCTCACTTCTATTGTGAGAATTTTATCTCTTTGCTTCTCTTCTTGTATTTCACTAGTAGGGAGCTGTGAAAAAAAAAGAGTTTTTGAAAAAAAATTTGGTCGATTGGTTGGTTTGATTATCTTAGGGTAATTTAGGGTTAGAAATATAAGCTTTTTTTTTCAAATTGTTGGGCATTTCTGTTTATTGTAAGGAATTTCAGGTTGCTTGTCTCAATAGTAATGGATTTCAATTTCAGGTTGGAATTTGTTGTTTGTGGTAAAATGGGTAATTGGGGTTTTGCATTTTGAGTTTTAAATCGGTTATAGAGTTTTTGAGCAAGAAAAAAATAAAACAGAGGCAGAAGAGATGAGGAAATCGTTCAAGGATTATCTCAAGGCTTTGAAGCTGATATTCATTTCACCAATACCCTATAATTTCTTCTTTCTTTTTTCTTCCTTAATTTTTTGTAGATGAGCATGGTCAGTATTGATTCCTGATGATTCTCTTTTTCTTTTTTCTGTAGATAGCAAGGGATTTCAATTTCAGGTTAGGACACACCAGCGTGTAAGACTTCTACACGGTCGTGTCTGCCCTACACCTTATTTGAGCCAATTTGGATAGAGAGTTACATAGGTTGTTCACACGGTCATGTCCCCCGAACACACGGGCGTGTTTCATCTTCACACGTGCGTGTGTCTCCTTCACATGGGTGTATAGACCCTCACACAACCTAGGCACTTCTACACGGCTGTGTGGCCCTGTTTCATAAATTTTTATTCTGTGTCGGATTTTGACTTGTTTGAGTTTTTGTGTTCCGACCCTCGGCTAGGTCTTAGTAAAGGTGGTTGAGACTATGTTTTGGTCAGGACTTATGCGTTACTCGCATTCGTAGCACTAATTTAATGGTTTGATTAAGTGTTAAGTGATGTTACCTAGTAATTATGTACCGTTAAAACTGATTCTGAATCTGGTCGATTGAAAATGTGTACCTCTGATCTTGTTTGACTAATGTACGACTGTTTGTAAGTTCTGTACATTGTTTACATACATTTGCATAAAATTTTGGGTTTGGTTACGAAGAGAAGGAAGTCTAATCTAATTTGGCAGTTTTAACTACAACATAGTTGTACAACGATTTACCGTAATGTACTGTACATATACTAGCTCAGCTGCATTTTGATACTTCAGTGGCTTAGTTCCACATATGTGGTGTGTAGGGTTGGATGGGATTTTCAAGGTTCTTTGTGGTGTACAGGGTTGGTTGGGCTTGATATAACTCATATGTAGTGTGTTGGGTGGTCAAAGTGGTGTTCGATTGGTGGGCGAGATTTCTGATTTTTGCATAATTCACACTTTTGATTTTATGTCTGTTTTTTTGATTAATTAGCATCTTAATGAATACTCTAATTAATCCATATCTGTATAGGTACATGTGTGCTTAGAATGACAACGTATTTGAGTTAGGTTTGTTAATGTTAACTCTCAGTTTAGCAGATTGTCGTTTGAGTTATCTGTATATGATTTGTAAGCATATGATTCATTTTTTGAACCATCTGTTGGGCTACCATCTTTTATTTTCGTCTGTTTTGAACTCACACTGAACTCGTGTAGCTCACCCCCTTAATTTTCTCTTTCAGATATTTTCGCATTCTGAAGCTGGACTTGGCATGCCGGAGGCCTCGAAGAGATAGGTTTTTAAATAGGCTAATAGAGTATTTCTTTAATTCTGAGTTTAAATAAATGGTTTTGGACTGTAAGTACTGTTTTGAAAACTGTGGTATGAATTTTGTGTCATATACATGTAAGTGTTATTTGTACCAAAGTTGGGAATTGGGGATTTTATTTTCAAACATGTTTCATCGTATCCTAATTATCATTTTGATTTCGGCATATTTTGTTAAATGATTGAGCTCGATTAAAGCAACGATTTTCTGACGAAGTCTAAAATAATTTATTTTGTAAAAACTTTCTACGATTACTTTGGTGATCAATGTAACCTTTGGGATTCGGTATAAACTTCTAGGTTGGGTTTTGAGGTATTACATTTAGTAGTATCAGAGCCAGGTTTGCAAAAACTCAGCTTGTGTATTTACGTATTCGTGTGCGCGCGTGTTCGTTTTTAAATTTTTTTTATTTTTGATAAACTGTACCACAGTGTTTTGAAATGATTTGTCTTAGAAAAAGTTTTTGTGAAAATGAGATGTCCGGGACTCCGATGCCAGTTCATGTGAAACTTAGGAAGTTGTAAGACTAGTTCCGTAAGATTAGACCGTACTTCTTAGGTATTTATTTATGTTCAATGTTGGAAAATGTAGACTTCTTTAGAGATTGTTAAGAGGTTCGATATTGATTTTAGTGGGAAGTGAGATCGCGAAGATCAGTTTGGTAAGACTCTAGAGGGTTTGTCAACTTCTCCGGGACATATGCCTATTCAGGAGTCAGAAGTCAATGCAGTTCTGCCAGCTTCGGGTAGCGATAACCTAGAGGTTGGTATTGAGACGTTGACTCGAGTAGTGAGAGAGGTTCTAGAAAAAGTTTTTGAGGCTAGTTTAGAGAGAAATAGAGAGTTGGTTCAATGTAGGTGTGTGGATTGTAGAAAGAAAAGAGATCGCAATCCTTCGAGGTTGGAGCCTCGGTCTGTAAAGCGAGTAAGAACGCAATTGAGTGTTAGTAACGGTAATGTCGAAGGTTCAGGTAGTGGCACAGACGTTCCGATTTGTGGCCACTATAAGAAACGCCATCTGGGTTACTGTTGAAAAAAGTCAGGAGCGTCCCTTAGGTTCGGGTCTACGGGGCATCGGATTAGGGAATGTCTTCGACGACGTTAAGGTAAGTACTGTTGTAGGTTGTTGTGATTCTGTGTGTGTTATTTATTAGAATGACATTGTTTATTCGTCGGATAATATTTGCAAGTGTGTATTCAGATGAATGAGTATCTACTTCAGTGGTTAAATGTTTGGGGTATGTGTGCAAGTTTTTAAGGTTAGAATATAGTATGGTAGTGTTCAAGTTTAGAGTGCGCAATGGGAGTGTAGTGCTGCGCAAGGGTGAGTTGTAACACCTCAAAATTTGGGGTTAAAAGATTTGAGGTTTGAAGTAAGGGTCAGTGAGTAGGTCGAACAATTGAGTTAGTTTCCATGTTTTAGTGTCAAAATTGGCATGCTAGTCTAGTGGTTGGTTGTGTGTTAGTTCGCCTCTAGGTTCTAGGTTCGAATCCTCATGTGTGTTTGAGGGGGTAATTTTATTTCAGATTTGATTTTTTTTAAGTTTCCAAAATATCTATTTATTTTAATTTTAATTTTTTAAAATAGAAAATCCCAAAAAGAGTTGCACGTTCTTTTTCTTCTTACACATTTCCTTTATCACGTTCTTTTTTTCCTTCCTTCTCTCTTGTCAATTGGAACTCTATTCCTTGGCTTCTACTCCATTTCTTTTGCTTTGTTTTGAAATTTCATCGACAGGAATTGTGAAATCAGTGGATTTGAGGCGTCGATTGTTTGGGCGTTTTAATCGTGTATCAAGTGTGGGTCCAAAAACTTTTCCTTTCCATTATTTGAATTCTAATTTGGTTCCGTAAAATTCGGCAATTACGGGTGTGTTTTTGAATGGTTTAGTTTTGATGATGGATTCTTTGGGATTTGGTTATATGTTACTGTAATTAAACTGTATGTTTTTGGGATTAAAACGGATAGGAATCATTTTGATGATGGTTACATAATTTTTAATCTGTTTAAGAGTAGGTTTTAGAACTACTATTATTAGGAAATCGTTCTGGGGAAGAAAGGCACATTTTGCAGCTTGATTCGTTGTGGTTTCGTGACCACACGGGTGGCCACACGGGCGCGTGCTGCATATGGGCGAACCACACGACTATGTGTAATTGGAAAATTACGAATTTAGAGGAATTTTGGTGCCACACGGTCGTGTGGCTGGGAATTTTAGTCGATTTTCACACGAGCGTGTATGCTGGACAGACGACCATGTCCCGTGGGCACACAGGCTTGTGACACTTCCACATGACTGTGTTTGCCCTGCTAGGTCTTAGTAAGGGTGGTCGGGACTCTGTTTTGACCCAGACTTATGCGTTACTCGTATTCATAGCACTAATTTAATGGTTTGATTAAGTGTTAAGTGATGTTACCTAGTAATTAAGTACCGTTAAAACTGATTCTGAATCTGGTCGATTGAAAATGTGTACCTCTAATCTTGTTTGACTGATGTACGGCTATCTGTAAGTTGTGTACATTGTTTCTGTAAGTCTGTTATTGATCTGTTTGCATACATACATTTGCATAAAATTTTGGGTTTGGTTGTGAAGTGAAGGAAGTCTGATCTAATTTGGCAGTTTTAACTACAACATTTTTGTATAGTGATTTACCATAATGTACTATACATATGCTAGCTCAGCTGCATATTAATACTTTAGTGGCTTAGTTCCACATATGTGGTGTGTAGGGTTGGATGAGCCTTTCAAGGTCCTTTATGGTGTGCAGGGTTGGTGTAACACCCCAAACCCGGACAAGACACCACGTCCGAGTCTGGTATGCTACGGGGAATTCGTTTTTGAAAAATTAGACTTTCCGTTTAGAAAGCTGAGTGAAAACACAGTGTGTTTGGAAACAATCTGAGTAGGCTTGTTTGAAAAACAGTTGATGTATTTGAAACCCGGAGATTTTGAAAACTTAGCTAGAATTTGTAGTTAAAACGAGTTTAAACCATTTAAAACCTCATTAGTTCCTTAGTGATACATAAAACACTTTTAAACTTAGGTGAATTACCAGTTAGAATTGGAAACCAGTTGAATTTGTTTATCAAAAAGACTTAGTGTGATACCCGATGGTATAGTTTAAAAGTACGTTGCGTTATAGTTTGAAAACATTATCTTTCCAAATTTTAGTAAAATTTATTCCGAGTTATTTTGTGAAGGCATATCAAAATCAACTTTAAACATAAACAACATAAAACATAACTTTAGAGGCCTTTTACAGAACAAATTAAAACCCAAATAAAAGTACTAAGCTAAAGTACCAAAGATTTATAGAGTCTGAGTAAACTTTATTAGAGCATGGCATGTGCACCTCGAGTCCACCCCGGTTCCAAGTCCGCGCCTACGAGTCACCTGAAATGTCAAAGGAGAGGGTGAGTCGAGTGACTCAGTGTGTAAATCCCGCTCCCGATAAAGCAACACGCTAACACACATCATTCATAGCAACATGATTAATGCAACCCGATCCTAACCATCCGTATCTCCTTTCCTACCCCGTGTGGTACCAAACCACTGGTGGTGCCAAACCACTGGTGACATATAGTCACAATGTGCTCCCAAAGCACTGGTGTCCCAAAGACACAATATCCGTCAATGTGCTACCAAAGCACTAGTGTCCCAAAGACACAATTGTGCTACCAAAGCACTGGTGACCGAAGTCACAAATCCAATGTTGATGGGGCCAACCCATCGTGTGATACCAAATCACTAGCAGACGATCCCATATCTCGAGTGGGGCCAACCCACGGTGGTCAAACCACAGGGACAAGTCGCAATGAGGTGCCAAACCTCTGGTGTCCCAAAGACACAATGTGCTACCAAAGCACTGGTGACCGTAGTCACGAATCTGGTGATGGGGCCAACCCATCGTGTGTTACCAAAACACTAGCGTCAATCCCGTATAATCATCTGTGGGGCCAACCCACTGTGGTACTGAGCCACTGGGACGAGACGCTGAGGTACCAAACCTCTGGAGGTGCCAAACCTCTGGTGACCCAAAGTCACAAAGTTGTGCTACCAAAGCACTGGTGCTCGTCAGCACAATATATCACTGCTCCCTCCTCTCGTATCACCCATACATATCATACTCATGGAATTATGCATCTCATACAATCCATGCATATCATGCCAACATATCAAGCATTACAACTCATAACATGTATAACATAAATCATGATATCATGTATTATCATTACTACTCATCAATAGAACAGACTTACCCGAATCGTACACATACCCCATTTGGGTATTCATTTGTCCATCATACTGTTTATAATTTTAACAGGCAAACAGGTTTATTAATAATCTTACTAAGTATCAGTGTGTTAGTTACACACCTGATAATACGAGTCTAGAAATCCCAACCAAAGCGATCTAGATCCCTTCGATGACTAGCTCCTACAATCGGCCAATATTAGGGGTTAAGCACTTACAACATTCGGCCATCCACCACCATCAACCAAAGAATCAACACATTAACCCTTACCTTACACTTGCGAAAGGTTTGGTTTCCAAACAACCCCGAACCAATAGTGGCTCTTTTTGACAATCGGCCTTCACCTAGAAATAGAATCATTAATCTCTTTAAACTCAATCGAAATTAACTGATTGTACTAACACAATACATCAACTGCTTACCCTTACTTACCAATCGGTCACTTGCAGTCAAGGCTTCAATTGACTGCCTCACCTAACCACCACCACGATCAAAGGACCCTAACACAAGATGATAATCCAAAAGGTTAACACCCTTCCACACTGACCATAATCGGTCCTCAACCAAAACACAACCAATAAAGAACCAAAAGAGGGAGATATGGCCATTCGGCCAAGAGCTTACCAATACCAATCGAGTGAAACAAGGCCTCCAAAACACCACTGATATTCGGCCAAGAGACTATTAGGGGAAAGGGAAATATTCGGCTATGTTGGAAACAAATAGAAACAAAGAAATCGGCACTAGGTGTTTAACACTCTTGTTTTCGGTTTTGGATTAAAAGAGAAAGAAAGAACATAGGTGAGAAGAAATGGAGATTACGGCACTAGGATTTGAGAAAATAGAAGAACGTTTGGGGCAAGTTGATATGGTTTCGGCTAGCAAGAGAAGAGATGGAAAATGTTTTGGAGAGGTGGAGTTTCGGCTCAAGTGTTTTAAGAGAAAGAATGAAAGATACGAGGAGAGAAGGGTAGCTAGTTTCGGCAACGCAAGGGATCAAGAGAAGCAATTGCACCCAATCGGCTAGATGCCCAAAAGAAAAGTCGGCAAGGTATGGTTGCTTGAAGCTTTCGGTTTCAAAGAGGAATAGAAAATGAGAGACTTATTTTGAGAGAAGAATCGGCTAACAAAAGACCAAGGAAGAGCTTTTGCTTGAAATTGACTATGACCGAAAATGCCTAGCTTGCCCAAGTGAGTTTCGGCACTACCACTTACCACACCAAGCCGTCCACTTCTCCCCCTCCCACTCCCCTAAAATTCGGCTAGAATCCCCCAAAACACTCCAAGCCACAAGTTCAAATTGTTTGAACAAGTCAACACCCTAAAATTCCTCTCCACCCACCATTCGAATGTGAAGACCAAGTCAAAGGCAGAGTTTGAACTGCCTACAAACTCCTCCCTCCAAGCCGTCAAAATGAGTGCCAAAAAGTGGCCACTCCGCAGCTCGAACACAAGGCCTCCACCTTGCTTTAGGCGTTACCCACTCCAAGCCTTAGTGGCGCCTACATTGCCACTCCACCAACTTGTTTCTTGTGCTAACAAACTCCCAAAATAAATTTAAAAGCCCCAGCTTCCTCAGCTCCTAATACCTTAGCTCAAAACTAAAATTTCCTAATTTACTCAGGCATACACCTAGGCTATAATTAAGCCCCTAAGACATAAAAATAGCAACACAGCACACCACATACCGGCAATAACATGCAACAACAAAATAGCCCCCTAATCCGGGATATTACAGTTCTACCCCCCTTAAAATAATTTCGGCCTCGAAATTACCTGGTCAAAAGAGTTGCGGGTATTGCTGTCTCATCATATCCTCGGGTTCCCACGTCGCTTCTTCTATGCCATGATTCCGCCAAAGTACCTTAACCAAAGGCACAGAATTTCTACGCAGAACCTTCACATCTCGATCAAGAATCTGCACAGGTTCCTCTTCCATAGACAAGTCTGGATTCACCTCGATCTCCTCCACTGCTACCACATGAGACGGATCCGAACGATACCTCCGAAGCATCGAAACATGAAAAACGTCGTGAATCTGGCTAAGCTCTGCTGGCAACTCAAGCTGATACGCTACTGGTCCAACTCGCCTCGACACCTTATACAGCCCAATGAACCTCGGACTTAGCTTGCCTTTCTTCCCGAACCTCAGCACCTTCTTCCAAGGCGAGACCTTCAGAAAAACTCGATCCCCAACAGCAAACTCTATATCTCTTCGCTTAAGATCGGCATAAGACTTCTGCCGGTCCGAAGCTTCCTTTAAACGAGCCTGAATCAACTTAACCTTGTCCTCAGTCTCAGCTACTAACTCGGGTCCCAACAACTGACGTTCACCTAACTCCGTCCAACAAGTAGGTGAGCGACACTTCCTACCATACAACGCCTCATATGGAGCCATCTTAATGCTTGCTTGGTAGCTGTTGTTGTAGGAAAACTCAGCTAATGGTATAAACTCCTCCCAACTACCTCTGAAATCCAAGACACAACCTCTCAGCATGTCTTCTAAGATCTGAATGACCCTTTCTGATTGTCCGTCAGACTGCGGGTGAAAAGCCGTGCTGAAATCCAAACGAGTACCCAGAGCCTGATGCAATGCCTTCCAGAACCTTGAAGTAAACCTGGGATCCCTATCCGAGATTATCGAAACTGGCACACCGTGCAATCTTACTATCTCTGAAACATACAGCTTCGCTAGCTTCTGAAGTGAGTAATCAACCCTCACCGGAATAAAGTGAGCTGATTTAGTCAGACGATCCACCACTACCCAAACTGAATCCTTCTTGCTTGGCGTAAGCGGTAACCCACTGACAAAATCCATGGTTATCCTTTCCCACTTCCACTGAGGAATCTTCACAGGCTGAAGCAAACCCGACGGTAACTGGTGTTCAGCCTTGACCTGCTGACAATTCAGACATTTACCAACAAACTCTGTCACCTCTTTCTTCAAACCAGGCCACCAAAACTGCTCTCTAAGATCCTTATACATTTTGCTACCTCCAGGATGCATAGCATAAGGACTGCTATGTGCGTCCTGAAGAATCTTCTGCCTCAGCTCAACATCTTTAGGCATACAAGCCTTACCCTGAAAACACAGAACCTCATCGCCAGACAAGCTGTAACCCTCCAAACCACCATCCTGCACCTGCAACCTTGGTGCACTCAGAACCTCATCCAACAACTGTTTCTCTCTTATCTGCTCAACCCAAGTAGGCTTAACCTGCAGCTCTGCCAAAATACTCCCGTCATCATACAAACTTAAATGGGCAAACAAAGCTCTTAAGTCCGAAACAACCTTACGGCTCAACGCATCTGCCACCACGTTAGCCTTGCCTGGATGATACTCAATAGAACAGTCGTAGTCCTTCAGCAACTCAACCCATCTACGCTGCCTCAAATTCAAATCCTTCTGAGTCAGTAAATACTTCAGACTCTTGTGATCAGTGTAGACTATCGATCTCTCTCCATATAAGTAGTGCCTCCAAATCTTTAAGGCGAAAACTACAGCCGCTAGCTCCAAATCGTGCGTCGGATAGTTGACCTCATGTGGCCTCAGCTGCCTAGAAGCGTAAGCCACAACCTTACCTTCCTGCATCAGCACACAACCCAATCCCGTATGTGATGCATCGCAGTACACGGTGTATTCCTTACCAGCCTCAGGTTGAATTAAAACCGGAGCCTCAGTCAAGACCTTCTTTAACTTATCGAAGCTTTCCTGTTGTTTCTCAGTCCATACAAACGGAACCTCTTTCCTTAATAACTTGGTCATCGGTGCTGCTATTAGCGAGAAACCCTCAACAAACCTTCTGTAGTATCCAGCCAAACCCAGAAAACTACGAATCTCAGCCACTGACCTAGGTGGCTTCCAGTCCAAAACAGCCTCAATCTTACGAGGATCTACTCGAATCCCCTCTGCTGACACTACATGACCCAAGAACGTCACTTCTCTAAGCCAGAACTCGCACTTACTAAACTTAGCATAGAGTTGCTTTTCCCTCAGAATCTGCAGCACCACCCTCAAATGCTTATCATGCTCTTCCTCTGCTCTTGAGTACACTAAGATGTCGTCTATGAAAACCACGACGAACTGATCCAGATACTGCTGAAACACCCTGTTCATCATATCCATAAACGCTGCCGGTGTGTTTGTCAACCCGAATGGCATTACCAGGAATTCGTAGTGCCCATACCGAGTCCGAAACGCTGTTTTATGGATATCCGCCTCCTTAACCTTTAACTGATGGTACCCAGACCTCAGATCAATCTTCGAGAATACCGCAGCACCCTTCAGCTGATCAAACAAGTCATCTATCCGTGGCAACGGATACTTGTTTTTAATCGTCAGCTTGTTCAACTGGCGGTAGTCTATGCACATCCGCATTGTACCATCTTTCTTCTTAACGAATAATACCGGCGCACCCCACGGCGAAACACTTGGTCTGATAAAACCTCGATCCAATAACTCCTGGATCTGAGCCTTAAGCTCCACCAATTCTTTTGGTGCCATCCTATACGGAGCAATAGACACGGGCGCAGTCCCGGGTAACAGATCAATCCCGAACTCTACCTCTCGATCTGGCGGCAAACCCGGAAGCTCCTCAGGAAACACATCAGCAAATTCCTTAACAGTACGAACCTTCTCAACAGCAGACTCTTTAGCCTCCAAGGCATACACATGAACCACATACGCATCACAGCCCTTCCTGACCATCTTCTCCGCTTTCAGAGCAGATATCACATTTGATAAGTAATCTCTCCTATTACCTATCATAGCGACCTCAACACCATCAACCGTCTTAAGAACCATGCGCTTAGCCGCGCAATCCAACCTCGCCTGGTACTTAACCAGCCAATCCATCCCAAGAATCAGATCGAACTCCCCAAACGGCAGTTCCATCAGATCAGCAGCAAACACTACCCCTTGGAGTTCTAGGGGTACCTCTCTAAACAGTTTGTCTACCACTACAGAGTGACCTAAAGGACTAATCACAGTCATCCACCTAGAAGATATCTCAGAGTCTAAATCCATCGTCTCGACTATACTACTAGCAACATAAGAGTGCGTAGAACCCACATCAATTAAAGCAGTATAAGGAGTACCAAAAATCAAAAACGTACCGGTTATGATGTCCGGTGCGTCGCCCTCCTCTCGGCGCCTCGCAGCATATACCAATCCAGGCTGTCTAGCATCAGAACTACCCGCACCTCTGCCCGGTGCTCCACGGCCCCGACCAGATCCATAACCACCTCTGCCATTACCACGGCCCCTCTGCGGTGGCGGTCCATTACCTCTGAACTGATTACGGCCCTGACTCTCAGACTGAATCCTGGCCATCCTACGCGGACAGTCCCTAATGCGATGCTCCAGAGAACCACACTCGAAGCAACCTTTACCTCCAGTCCAGCAATTACCCCAATGAGATTTCCCACACTGATTACACTGCGGCGGTCCCTGCCTAGCTGCAAACCTAGCAGACTGATTCTGCCCACTCGGTCTAGCCCTCTTCTGCGGATTACCCGACGAACCAGAAGATCCAAAGCTCCTCTTAAGCCTACTCCTGTCCATACTCTGCCTCACTGACTCCTTAACACCCTCGGCTACTTTAGCTTTCTCAACTAAGACAGCAAACTCGCGCTCCTGCTGTGGAGCAATCAGCAGCCTCAACTCGTCTCGCAAACCATCCTCGAAACGAACACACCTTTCATGCTCAGTGGCTACAATGCCTCTGGCATACCTACTCAGCTTCAGGAACTCAGCCTCGTACTCAGCAACAGACTTACTCCCCTGAACAAGCCTCAGAAATGCCTTCCTCTGGGAGTCGATGTAACTAGCCCCGATGTATTTCTTTTGATATGCAGCTCTGAAGTAATCCCATGACAAATCCTCTGCTGCCACACTGTCCCGTACCGTGAGCCACCACTGATATGACTCATCCCGGAGAAGCGATACGATACCCTTCAGCTTCTCTTCAGCTGTCAGGTCCAGATCATCCATGATCCGCTCAGTTGCCTCCAGCCAATATTCAGCAGTGCTAGGAGCAACACCCGAAACACCTCGGAAGAATTCGGCCCCGTTAGCCCGGAGTCGCTTAGGAACTGATTTCCTAACTCCTGCACCACCACTTGCCCCAGCTACTCTTTCCAACACTCGCAGCATCGCCTGTGACACTGCGTCGTCTCCAGTCTGATCTTGGAACTCACCACCTCCAGCTGGTGGCAGAACCGGTACCTCATTTTCTGAACCCTGCCCAGATCCTACGGGCTCAGAAACTGTCATTCTACCCCTACCTCTACCACGAGTACTACGACCACGTCCGCCTCGAGTGCTCATGACTAATCTTTCTACGTATCTGATTAGAGAATTTTATGCATCAGTTTTTATTCCACTTGTTTAAAAAGCAAGTCTTATGAATATTAAAGAGGATTTGTTTTCGCGAGTTCACAGAATCCTATCAGTTTCAATCTCTAAGGTAGCATACTATAGCTATTCATCAAATCATATCCAATCAAATCACAAGTAATAGTACGGGGTACTTACCTGGGCGAACTGGTGCCGGAGACTCGGTGTCATGCCTTTCAAACCATACTTTCAAAACAAACACTTAAACAGACTTTTGAAACCATTTTGGGCCTCAGGCCCACAGCCAAGCCTTTGAACTTGGCTCTGATACCACAAATGTAACACCCCAAACCCGGACAAGACACCACGTCCGAGTCTGGTATGCTACGGGGAATTCGTTTTTGAAAAATTAGACTTTCCGTTTAGAAAGCTGAGTGAAAACACAGTGTGTTTGAAAACAATCTGAGTAGGCTTGTTTGAAAAACAGTTGATGTATTTGAAACCCGGAGATTTTGAAAACTTAGCTAGAATTTGTAGTTAAAACGAGTTTAAACCATTTAAAACCTCATTAGTTCCTTAGTGATACATAAAACACTTTTAAACTTAGGTGAATTACCAGTTAGAATTGGAAACCAGTTGAATTTGTTTATCAAAAAGACTTAGTGTGATACCCGATGGTATAGTTTAAAAGTACGTTGCGTTATAGTTTGAAAACATTATCTTTCCAAATTTTAGTAAAATTTATTCCGAGTTATTTTGTGAAGGCATATCAAAATCAACTTTAAACATAAACAACATAAAACATAACTTTAGAGGCCTTTTACAGAACAAATTAAAACCCAAATAAAAGTACTAAGCTAAAGTACCAAAGATTTATAGAGTCTGAGTAAACTTTATTAGAGCATGGCATGTGCACCTCGAGTCCACCCCGGTTCCAAGTCCGTGCCTACGAGTCACCTGAAATGTCAAAGGAGAGGGTGAGTCGAGTGACTCAGTGTGTAAATCCCGCTCCCGATAAAGCAACACGCTAACACACATCATTCATAGCAACATGATTAATGCAACCCGATCCTAACCATCCGTATCTCCTTTCCTACCCCGTGTGGTACCAAACCACTGGTGGTGCCAAACCACTGGTGACATATAGTCACAATGTGCTCCCAAAGCACTGGTGTCCCAAAGACACAATATCCGTCAATGTGCTACCAAAGCACTAGTGTCCCAAAGACACAATTGTGCTACCAAAGCACTGGTGACCGAAGTCACAAATCCAATGTTGATGGGGCCAACCCATCGTGTGATACCAAATCACTAGCAGACGATCCCATATCTCGAGTGGGGCCAACCCACGGTGGTCAAACCACAGGGACAAGTCGCAATGAGGTGCCAAACCTCTGGTGTCCCAAAGACACAATGTGCTACCAAAGCACTGGTGACCGTAGTCACGAATCTGGTGATGGGGCCAACCCATCGTGTGTTACCAAAACACTGGCGTCAATCCCGTATAATCATCTGTGGGGCCAACCCACTGTGGTACTGAGCCACTGGGACGAGACGCTGAGGTACCAAACCTCTGGAGGTGCCAAACCTCTGGTGACCCAAAGTCACAAAGTTGTGCTACCAAAGCACTGGTGCTCGTCAGCACAATATATCACTGCTCCCTCCTCTCGTATCACCCATACATATCATACTCATGGAATTATGCATCTCATACAATCCATGCATATCATGCCAACATATCAAGCATTACAACTCATAACATGTATAACATAAATCATGATATCATGTATTATCATTACTACTCATCAATAGAACAGACTTACCCGAATCGTACACATACCCCATTTGGGTATTCATTTGTCCATCATACTGTTTATAATTTTAACAGGCAAACAGGTTTATTAATAATCTTACTAAGTATCAGTGTGTTAGTTACACACCTGATAATACGAGTCTAGAAATCCCAACCAAAGCGATCTAGATCCCTTCGATGACTAGCTCCTACAATCGGCCAATATTAGGGGTTAAGCACTTACAACATTCGGCCATCCACCACCATCAACCAAAGAATCAACACATTAACCCTTACCTTACACTTGCGAAAGGTTTGGTTTCCAAACAACCCCGAACCAATAGTGGCTCTTTTTGACAATCGGCCTTCACCTAGAAATAGAATCATTAATCTCTTTAAACTCAATCGAAATTAACTGATTGTACTAACACAATACATCAACTGCTTACCCTTACTTACCAATCGGTCACTTGCAGTCAAGGCTTCAATTGACTGCCTCACCTAACCACCACCACGATCAAAGGACCCTAACACAAGATGATAATCCAAAAGGTTAACACCCTTCCACACTGACCATAATCGGTCCTCAACCAAAACACAACCAATAAAGAACCAAAAGAGGGAGATATGGCCATTCGGCCAAGAGCTTACCAATACCAATCGAGTGAAACAAGGCCTCCAAAACACCACTGATATTCGGCCAAGAGACTATTAGGGGAAAGGGAAATATTCGGCTATGTTGGAAACAAATAGAAACAAAGAAATCGGCACTAGGTGTTTAACACTCTTGTTTTCGGTTTTGGATTAAAAGAGAAAGAAAGAACATAGGTGAGAAGAAATGGAGATTACGGCACTAGGATTTGAGAAAATAGAAGAACGTTTGGGGCAAGTTGATATGGTTTCGGCTAGCAAGAGAAGAGATGGAAAATGTTTTGGAGAGGTGGAGTTTCGGCTCAAGTGTTTTAAGAGAAAGAATGAAAGATACGAGGAGAGAAGGGTAGCTAGTTTCGGCAACGCAAGGGATCAAGAGAAGCAATTGCACCCAATCGGCTAGATGCCCAAAAGAAAAGTCGGCAAGGTATGGTTGCTTGAAGCTTTCGGTTTCAAAGAGGAATAGAAAATGAGAGACTTATTTTGAGAGAAGAATCGGCTAACAAAAGACCAAGGAAGAGCTTTTGCTTGAAATTGACTATGACCGAAAATGCCTAGCTTGCCCAAGTGAGTTTCGGCACTACCACTTACCACACCAAGCCGTCCACTTCTCCCCCTCCCACTCCCCTAAAATTCGGCTAGAATCCCCCAAAACACTCCAAGCCACAAGTTCAAATTGTTTTGAACAAGTCAACACCCTAAAATTCCTCTCCACCCACCATTCGAATGTGAAGACCAAGTCAAAGGCAGAGTTTGAACTGCCTACAAACTCCTCCCTCCAAGCCGTCAAAATGAGTGCCAAAAAGTGGCCACTCCGCAGCTCGAACACAAGGCCTCCACCTTGCTTTAGGCGTTACCCACTCCAAGCCTTAGTGGCGCCTACATTGCCACTCCACCAACTTGTTTCTTGTGCTAACAAACTCCCAAAATAAATTTAAAAGCCCCAGCTTCCTCAGCTCCTAATACCTTAGCTCAAAACTAAAATTTCCTAATTTACTCAGGCATACACCTAGGCTATAATTAAGCCCCTAAGACATAAAAATAGCAACACAGCACACCACATACCGGCAATAACATGCAATAACAAAATAGCCCCCTAATCCGGGATATTACAGTTGGTTGGGCTTGATATAGCTTATATGTGGTGTGCTGGGTGGTCAAAGTGGTGTTCAGTTGGTTGGGTGGGATTTCTGATTTTTTGCATAATTCACACTTCTGATTCTATGTCTATTTGTTTGATTAATCAGCATTTTAATGAAATGCTCTGATTAATCCATATCTGTATGGGTACATGTGTGCTTGGAATGACAAAGTATTTGAGTTAGGTTTGTTAATGTTAACTCTCAGTTTAGCAGATTGTCGTTTGAGTTATCCGTATGTGATTTGTAAGCATATGATTCATTTTCTGAACCATCCGTTGGACTACTATCTTTTGTTTTCGTCTGTTTCGAACTCATACTGAGCTCGTGTAACTCACCCCCTTAGTTTTCCCTTTCAGGAACTCTCGCGTTCTAAAGCTGGACTTGGCATGCCAAAGGCCTCGGAGTGATAGGTTTTTAAACAGGCTAATAAAGTATTTCTTTAATTCTGAGTTTAAATAAATGGTTTTGGATAGTAAGTATTGTTTTGAAAACTGTGGTACGAATTTTGTGTCATATACATGTAAGTGTTATTTGTACCGAAATTGGGAATTGGGAATTTTATTTTCGAACATGTTTAATCGTATCCTAATTATCATTTTAATTTCGGCATTTTTTAAATGATTGAGCTCGATTAAAGCAACAGTTTTCTGACGAAGTCTAAAACAACTCATTTTGTAAAAGTTTCTATTATCACTTCGGTGATCAATGTAACCTCTGGGATTTGGTCTAAACTTCTAGGCCGTGTTTTGGGGCGTTAAAATGAAGGCTGTGGTGGTCGGCGACTCCTGGTGGTAGTTTGGCCTCAAAGAAAGATATATCGTTGTATCTGGCAAAATTTTATTTTCAATGAAAGGTGGTATAATTGGTAACTGTTGTAACAACCTATTTTTAGTGAAATCTGAACTATGATTTTGGGACCACAAATTTGACAAGTAAATTTTATTTTATTATTATTTTAATGTCTATGGAATATTAGAAAGGTCGTATTAAAATTTCGTTAAGAAATTTTGATGTTTGCATGATTAATTAAGTGAAAAGGACTAAATCGTAAAAAGTGTAAAAGTAGATTTCTATTAGTTAAAAGGGCTAAAAGGCTATGGAAATGAAACCACATGGACTTGGTTGATAATCATACCATATATAATGATAGTGGATGTTTATGGCATGGTTTAATTGAAATTAATAAAATTTTTAAAGGTTAAAAAGGTAATTAGGTAAACAATGTTAAAACAAAACAAAAGAAAAATGATATCATCTTTATTTGCCTTGCCTTAACCGATTTTAAATAGTAAGAAACCTCCATGGATGAGTTTTTGTTCGGTCAAGCTTAGATTGGTGCATTGTAAGTGTTTCTTCTAATCGAGGATAGTCATAAAGTCATTCAGTTTCAACAGATCTTTCTTAATCCTTGCTTCTTGATTATTTTCCATTATAAATTTTGGGTTTCTCTTTTAATTTTAACATTTTATTTTATTTTTTTTGAAATTTTCATAATTCCTTGGGGATCTTTTCAGAAGAAAGAGCTTTTTTACAATTGAAATTCAATAACCTCTTCCCTTTTTTACTTTAATTTGATTTCTTGAGTAATTTCTCTCTTAATTCTATTGTTTTAATTAAGTTTTCTTTTTGGAAATTTCCAAAATTAATTAAGGCATCTTGCGCACCACGTTATCCTATTAAGGTTCAATTTTTCGAGTTTGACTTATTTGGGTTTTGATTTGATCTCGGGCTTCTGCGTCAGGAATTGAACATTAAATAGACTTTGTGCCTGTTTCAAGCATTCTAAATAGACTAACTTATTGAAGCAATCTTGAAGAAAATAAACAATTGAAAAAGCAAGTTGAAGACCTCTTAAAGAAAAACCTCATTCGTGATAGTCTAAGTTTATGTAGTTCTAGTGCTGCTTGTGCCAAAGAAAGATGGTTCGTGGAGAATGTTTATTGGATTGTCATGTGGTCAACAAGATTATGGTAAAATATAAACATCTAATTCCTAAGTTATATGTCATGATGAGTTAAATAGTGCACACATTTTCTCTAAACTTTGACTTAAAAAGTGGTTTCCATCAAATAAGAATATGGAAACTAGCTTTTAAAACTAAATATAAACTTTATGAGTGGTTAATGATGCAATTTTGTTTCATTAATGCTTTTAGAACTTTCATAAGATTAATGAATCATATACTTATACATTTTTTAGGTAAATTTCTTGTTTCATAACATACTAATTCATAATATTGAGCATATAAAATTAGTATTAAATGCGTTAATACAAGAACAATTTTTTTCTAATATTGATAAGTGCATTTTCTATGGATAAGCATGCCTTTTAAGTTTTTTGATAAATTCTTCATGAATTCAATTAGATGAGAAAAATGTAAAAGCTTTGAAGAAATGCCTACTCTTAAACCATTTTTGTAATGACCCGATTTTTCATGATACCGGAAAATGTAATTTTGGAACCCCATTTCTGTAAATTGAGTCTAAATATTTAATATTAATATTTACGAGGATAATATAAAAATATATTAAAGATTGGTCCAAAACTTTTGTCAAAATAATAGTTAATTAAGACCGAATGACTAAATTGTAAAAGTCCAATCGCTATAGCTTTTTAATTGGTCAAAGGTTTAGGGACCTAAATAGAAATTAACAAAAGGTATAAATTAAGAATTAGACCATGCCTATTTGAGAATTAGTGGACGTGAGTTTCAAATCTTATTAAGAATAAATAATAGTTAAATTAAAGTTAATTAAACCAAGTTAATTTAATTAAACTAAATTACCTAAGACTAATTAAAGTATAAAAAAGTTGAGATAGTGGAAAATTCTACCATCTTTTTCAAAAAAGCACCGTCCACCATTAATGGAAACAAAGAAAAACCCTCCCAACCTTTGTAGCATTTGACCAAGGAAAAACTAAGGTAATTAGGTCTTTTTTCATGAAATTTTTATAGAATTATGGTCATGGAGTTTGATTTAGCTAGCCCATGTACCAATTTGTAAAACTGTTAAAGTTTTAGAAAGTTATCATTGTTGATTTCTTGGAGAATTAAGCTTGAAATTGATAGATGTTAAGCTTATAATATGAAACTAAATTGTAAAATTAATTTAGCTTATTATTAATTTTGTTACATTAAAGACTAGATTGAAGGAATGTGAAACTTGTCATGAAATTATGTTAGAAATAGGATGTTGGAGGCCCCTAATGAGAACACATGAAATCGAATTTTAATCCAAAGCTAGGAATCAAAAGTTTATGCTTATCTCGAGTTCAATGAATAAATTGAATAAAATGTAAAATTTGGGAGAAATTAAAAACTAAATTTCTATAAGATCATGCATATCATAGCATAGTATGAAAATATTTTGGTATTAATTGATGACATAAAATGATTGTATAGATCAAGAATTGGATCAAAGTGAAGTTAATCAATGAAAAACTAAAATTACGAATTAATCCCTGAAGTATCCTCTTTTCACATTTTGAATAGGTAAGTTCATGTGGAACTTACTATCTTGTTTTATATTATGTGTGAACTATATTTGATTTCATCTATATGTTCAGTTATAAGTAGAATTTTGTGAATTTGACATGTGTAGCTTAAAATGGATTGAATTGAAAAGTCATGTGAATATTGGCTATTATGTAATAGTACATGATGAAAAATATAAAACTTGATTGATTACAGAACTTGTAAATGAAATATGTAATTGTGTACCGGGATTGGTAATGACATATGTACGAAAACGATGCCTGTGTGAACTTAGTGAAATGTTAGGATATGTATGACACGCCATTAGGGTTATACGCGCGCTTGATCAGAGATTTTATATATCATAGGTTTAGCCCAGATGGGTAACCCTGTTATAATGTTTGCTTGTATGAGCAACCCTGATATTTTGTCAACTTGTGTGAGCAACTTACTCTTGTGTGTCTGAGTCTTTTTTACTATAGTTCTATCGGGCGATATTCAATTGAATGGAAATGGAAACTTAGATTCGAATTGGTAATGAGATAGTATATATGTTGATATTTGATATGTGATTGGCATGTGATTCCACTAATGTATTAATATTACTCATGATATGGAAAAATGACTAACACACTTGATTAGTAATGTTGCTATGTGACTAGCTATGTTATTATGTGCCAAGGATAGTCATGTTGAATGTCAAAATTATTAGTTTAATTATGATTAAAATTATCAAGCTATGTGTAGTGATTCCATTTGAAGTTACTAAGAATTCTTAATTCTTACTCTAATTGTTTTCTTTCCTTGTAGATTGTTACCTTGCGAAACTTGTCGAGTCAGATTAGCGAGGAGCACACACTATCCAAAGACGATAATTATATGTTTAATTTGAGTCTAGTCTATGTGGCATGTACACATAAGGGCTCTTAGTGTGCAAATGGTCATTTTGGAGTTGATAGTCTTCAGTTAATTGTGGTGATGATTGATTTTGAATATACTATTTGGTATGAAACTTAGTGGTACATAGTTTGGTTAAGTTAGATACTATGTGGATGATTATTTTACTTTTGAAGGGTTTGGTATGTTAAAGCTATCATTTAGACTATATAAATTGGTTAAATTGAATTAATGATTTGGGGATGATAAGCTAAATGTTAAACATCTTTTATAGTTAGTGTATGCTTTGATTGATTCATGTCAATCTATTTGAATTTCTTAGTTTTCAATTGCTATAAAGAACATTTTTTAGATTGTAATGAAAGCATTTTGGAATGGATAGGTGAAATGGACTTGAATATGTTTAAATGTTGAATGGTTGGATTGTATGCTATAGAAAAGTTGGTTTAAATGGTTAGATACTTGAATTGGTTATCATTGGATTGAAGTCAATTGAATGAAACACTTAATATATGGTTTGAAGTCAATTGAATTAGGTACCAAATATGTATTTTGCCAAAAACAGGAGCAACGTTGCAACCACAAGTCCTTGACATTGTAACGTCGTCTAACAAAGAGTGGTGTTGCGACGTGGATATACATCTTGCCGTAACATGACTCATTGAGTTGAAAACATCGTGATGAAGAGATAATGAAGTCGTGACATCGACCTAAGAATTTTAAAACTTCACATTTTGGTCCTAATTTAAGCTCGGGTTAGCATAAGAGTTTTCGTAAGCTTGTGTAAGACCTGAAAATAATTGTATATCATATTATATACATGTGTTACTCGTATTCAAATGTGTAATGACATAAATTGAGTATATATTCGGTTATTGTTGCTTTGGAAATGAGTGTAGCATTTTGTAGCTCAAACTCAACGATCGGGTCAGGCAAGGGGTGTTATAATTTTTTAGGTAAAATATTTTCTTGGTTTAATGAGTTTCTATGGTATGTTTGTTTTTATTTTTCCATTATTGCTTCTCATTTTATAGAAATTATTAAAAATGGTATGTTCTTTAATTTGACTCATAAAAAAGAAACGACATTTAATAAACTTAAAGAGAAATTATGTAATGCTCTCATTCTTGTTTACCAAATTTAAATAAGACTTTTGAGTTTAATTTTGATGCTTCTTTATAAATATTGGCACAGTCCTTATGCAAGATAACAAATTATTTTCTTACTTTGATGAGAAGCTTAATGAACCACAATTGAACTTTTCAACCTATGATAAAGAATTGTATGCCTTGATAAAGGTGTTGCAAGTTTTGCAGCATACCTCTTGCCAAAAGATTTGTTGATTTTACACTAAGCATGAATTGCTTAAGCACATAAGAAGGCAAGGTAAGTTGAACAAGCAACACGCGAAATGAGTCGAATTCATTAAATCTTTTCCTTATGCGATATGATACAAAAAAGGTAAGGATAATATTGTGTAACATCCTGAATTTTTGGGCCTATGCGTTTAATAGGTAGGATATGTTTAATGTGTTAATTTAAGTGTTAGGGGTCCAAATTGGGCTCAGGCTTAGGTAGAGGCCTTGATTAAAATTTTCTGTTTGGGCATTATAGGGGTTTAAAAGGTAGTATCTACGTTTAAAATACCAAAGTGGGCTTGTGGCCCAATCTTAGGAGGTGACGCCACACAAGGGAGTAAGGGGCCCAAATTTAAGTTTCATGGAGCCCAATTCTTTTAATTTAAGTTAGCTAAATTTTGGGCATTAGGATTAGGTGGAGTGGATGGCAACAAGGCTAAAATTTAGGGGTTTTAATATTTAAAATATGTGGATAATAAGCAGATAAAGGCTATTGTTTAGGAATTTATTTTATGAGGATAATAAGCAGATAAAGGCTAAAATTTAGGGATTTTAATGATTAAAATATGTGGATAATATGCTGATAAAGGAGGGAGGAGTTAGAGATAATTAAGTCTCTTTTAGAAGAGCTAGTAGATTAAGATAAAGGAGAAAAGATAGGATTTATCTGCAAGGTTAGGTAAGTGCCGAAATTTCTATAAATAGGGGGAATATCTCTTCAATTTCAGCATTTGGGGTTTTTCTCTCATTCTTTTCTCTTCTTCTCTGAGTAAAAGCCGAAAACTCCTAAAGTTCCATCTTCTTCTTCATTCTCTGCAAAAGCCAAAATCTCTAAGTCTATTCTCTCATCTTCACTTTGATTCAAAAGCCGAAACTACACCTATTCTTCTCCTTAATATTCATTGGTCGAATCTCCCTTAGCCATCTTTTCAATTTTTAGTTCTTTCAAAAGCCGAAAGCGCGATAGATCATCTTTCCGGGATTTTTCCTAGAAGCCTAAACTCATAGATCTCTAAGTTATAGAATTGTGTTACATTTGAGATTTCAAGGTAAGAGGATTTGTTTATTCATATATATAAAATTGGGTAGAATACTAACTATGGCCGAATATAGGAGAGGCCTATTTTCACATCTTTCCGGCTTTTTGAAGTAAAGCGTAGATCGGTTTAGCAAGGGTATCTACATTAATCAGGTGTGTAAGACTTCCCCACCATCTAGAACTGATTATTAATATATGTTCATAAGCTTATATGTTATGATAAAAGCCGAAATCTCGACTTAATGTGGGAAGCCCAAAAAGGGTAACGCAAATCGCTAGGTCAGTGAATAATCTGATTAAATGTTATAAGTAATTTGCTTGTATATGATTGCATGGGTTGGGTTGATGAAAGGAGGAAGTTATACGTTATATGTGTAGCGGTTTATACCGTGATCTGTTACATGTTGTAGCGGCTAATGCCGTGATCTGTTATAAGGGCTTCGGCCATAATATGTTGATGAGTAGCATGACTGCCATCTTGGTGTGTAGCGGTGTGGGTCGATTGTAGAAATCCCTAATGGTGTGAACGGTTGGTACGGGGGCGTGTAGCGGATGGAAACCTAGGCAAACGGGTTGGGCCTTGCATATTATTTGTTATTTAAATGAATGAAATTATTAATCTGTTTCATGGGCCTAAGGCCCAAAAACTAGTGGTGCATGAGGGTTGCACACTGAGTCTCGCGACTCACCCTTTTAATTAACATTTCAGGTGATACCTAGTGCTTCGGACCGGGCTGGAGAGGAACGCAAGGTGGCCATGCAGAAGAATATGAAGATTTGGCAAAAAGACTTCAGTTAATTATTTTATATTGTATTTTAATTAATGGATTTTAAACTTCGATGTAATAAGGCCATGGGCCGCTAGTTTATATTTTGTTTTATTATGGGCTTTTATTACTTTTAGTTATTTAAATTTTCCTTATAATTAAACTAAGGCATGTAATCAAGTTTGGGTTTTATTTTACAAAGGCATATTCTATATAAAATATATTTGGGTTTTTCTGAAAATACGACATGTTTGACAAAATTTTTCTTAGTGACATACCAGATCCGGTTGTAGTGTTTGGGCCGGGTTTGGGGTGTTACATATTGTGGTTGATGCATTATCAAGGAGTGACACTTAGTACTTTGAATGCTAAATTTTTAAGATTTGAGTATATCAAAGATTTGTATGCAACTCAATTTGATTTTTCAAGCATTTATTAGGCATACGAACATGATGCATTCAAAGCCCTGACTTTTTGTTTTTATTTCTAGAAATATTTGACACAACTGTATCTCTGCTTCAGTGGTTAAGTGTTCTGGGTGTGTTTGAGAAGTCTTGGGTTCAAGTCTCATACTTGCAAAATTTTGTTATTTTGGGATCTAAAGCCTTATCCTTGTTCCGTGGGCTTATGTTAAATTGTCTGTAATTCCACATCAGAATGAGCCTACTGGTTCGAGTGGTAAGGGAGTTAGTGTGATGGAGGTCCCCTGTTCGAATCCCTACGTCAGCGTGGGTATTTATTTTTGCTAGGTCATCAGACAGAGTTTTGGGGAATTAAAACTCTAAAGTGGTTGAGATTAGGGTGTTAGTGGGAAGTTAGGGGATATCAAAATTAAATTTTATTTTTGTTACTTTTTTCCAAAATTTCCTCTGTTTTTGACGTTAGCTCCTGTCTCCCTACCATCTTCTTTTTTTTCTTTTCTTCGGCTTTGCCTCATTTTTATTGCTATCGTACCTTATATCCTCTTTATTTCGGTATTCATTGCGCGATTCTGGTAAGTGAATCTATGGCATGCTATTGCTGACGTTCTCCAATCACGGATTGGGATTTTATTTTCTTGGTTACGGCGGAGGGGTGAGTAACTAAGGGGATGATTTTTTGTATTCTTGTGGATTAGGAGAACGGGCTGAGCAGTAAAGTTACGTTCGGATAGCCTAAACCTCACTAGACTGTTCATTTCATCGGTATGTCACTTGTGTGATTTTGGGTTTATGGGTTGTCTTGTAAATCTATTGATAAGTGGCCATTGGATTGCTGTTCTTACATTTTGGAGGGCTCGGGGTTGTTGTTGCATCTTATTCAAACCAGGTGTGTACCCGAAACGCAGAAAAAGAGGTTTCGGCAAAATTTGAAAAACTATTTTGTCGATGCCACATGGGCTTGTGGTCACTCGTGTGGTAGCCATGTGCGAGAACACGGTCGTTTGGTCGGCGAAGGCATGGTCGTGCGCAGCACACGGCCGTGTGGGCCACACGGCTAGGCTGAGCTGGGCGTGTGGGCCCACACGGGCATGTGGGCTGAAATTTTTGAAATTTTCCCTAAGGTCGTACGGGTCGTTCCAATCGACTATGGGCCTATTGTAGGGTCGGTAAGAGCTAATTAAACTCTAATTTGTATTCTATGATATTCTGATAGACTGATCTGAGTAGGATACTGATGTATGTCTGACTATACTGCTATATGTATATCTGATTTCTGTATATATATGCTTGATGAGCATGTTAAATCTGTTATATCTATATATGATTTCAGAATCTAATTGTGGGGGTTGATTTTATATTGACAAAGGAAGTGTTCTATAATGCGGTCATCGCCTAATTTCTGGCAACTCGGTTGCACTATATCTGATACGTGTCGTTACAGCACAATATGGTGTGTAGGGATGGGTGGGTGTTTTTAACTACACATGGTGTGTTGGGATGGTCGGAGATGGTGTGTAAAGGATGGAGGTAGGATTCTGACTATCTGATTCAGTTACTGTATCTGAAATGGGCCGAACTCGAATCTATATCTAACTCTGCATATGATTCTATTTGTATTGCATGTCTAATTTTGTTGGGTTACAAACTGAGTTTACGTAAACTCACATCTGCTTTTTTGTTCTGTCAAGTAATCCACAGTCTTAGGTGGATCGGTGCAGCAGAGACTCAGCGGTGACCACTCCTCCGTAAAACTGCTTAAATTTATTAATTTATGGTTTTATTTACGATTTCGGTTATATTCTGAGAGTTTGTAATTTCTGAGACTCTTTGGACTTTATGATTTTTTTACTGTTGGTTTTTGGCTTGTTTATAATCTGCATGCCTATATAAACTATTTTATGAAAACGACAATTTTTGTGCGAACAAAATTTACTGATGCGAATCCGGTCGCATCATGTTACGACACAACTCGACGCCACTGAGAATGGCCTAAACGTGAGGGTTCCAAGTACAAAATGAAATCTAATTTCAATTTGTTAATTTGTGTGCAGGTTTTAATTGACCGAATTTGGGGCGGAAACCATTGCTTGAATAATCAAACAATCCAAGATGTCAAGCTCAAGTGTTCCATGCAACTTGCTACGAGCTCATTTAGCTCGTTCATAGCTCATCATAGCTCATTGAACTCAAATTCATTCGGTGTTATCTTGTGCATCAATTTGTTGGAACATTCAATTCGGTTTCAGCTCAATCTTAATATTATTTAATTTATGCGTTTTGAGGTAATAGTTGCTGGAATAAACTTCAAATAATATTTAGTTAATTTAGTTTAAGTTATTTAGTTAATTTAGTTAAGTATTAAATGTGTATTAAAATTAATATGTCTAAGTAAATTCGGCATTAATGTGTCTAAGTAATTAAATGTGTTCTGAATCCTACAGCCATTTAATTTGTCTTAGATTCATTTAATTTGTCCTAGCTCAAACATTTCATTAAAGTGTCTTAAGCTTAGGCAAAGTAATTGAGCTAATTATTATGTCTTAACTGAATTTATTTCATGTTATAGGTGTTCACACAAGCTGAATTCAGCTAGCTTAAGTGCATGGAACGACATTAAAGAGGAGAATGTATTTGGCTGGAGCATTAAGCGAAATTAATTCAGCTGCTGTTTTGAGTTTCTCCAAGTGGCTGTTCGAAGAGCTCAATGGACAAGGCTGTTCAAATGGAGTCCATTCAGCTGGCGGCTGATCAATTTCATCCCTTCACACTTCGAGGCTGTTGGAGTTCAAGTATTCACACTATTTGGGCTGTTCGTACTCCAAAACTTCCATTAAAATGTTGCTGCACGTTCAGTTCCTCAAGGCAGGATTAAAGGAGCTCATTTAAGCACTTGGCTAAACATAGACATCGCCAATCAGCTCCCAACTCTTCCAAATACATTCAGCTGACTTTCTTTCATCTAGAAGTTGTCTAATGGCATTCTAAAAAGCTGAATATAGACATGGAATTTATTTGGTTTTATTCCAGAATTTTCCAGCTCATTAAAGCTGGATTAGTTGGCCATTAAGCTACGAATGTGCCTGTTCGGCTAGCATAGTTTCCAGTTATAAATATTTAGTTAATTTGATGTAAGGGGGACTTTTGATACTTTTTGAATGTCTATAACATTTGTGAGTTATTCAACTCTCTTATTTCGTTTAAGACTTAAGATTGACTTATCTAGCTTGCTAGTGGCGTCATCCTTGTCTCTTTGAACTTGTCACTCCTAAACCGAGTGTGGCTTTCAACCATTTGATACCTTTAGTTCCTAACTCCCTATAGTTAGCGGGTCAAGGTCCTTATCACCATCTTAAGTGTCATATAGGGTTCGGGTCAATACTCCCTGTAGTATTGGTTCTTCCTTGGCCTTAAGCCGATTTAATCCATCAATCTACTCCATCTATTCGACTTATCCATTTTCAAAGTTAATCTATTTCCTTGTTAGCCGAATCAACCTCATCTTTTCACTTCGCCCATTTAACATTTATTCACTATTCATAACTAGCCAAATCCGTATTTGACCTCACCTTAGCCTATCACCACCCCAAACCCCTTTCAAACCTATGTTTAGCCTATACTTAGTCGATTATACTCCAACATCAAGTAAAGATGACACTTTTCAGATTTTACGATCGGACAACTTCAACGATTCAACTCGCATCACTGAGGCGGGATCGCATCATTTACCTAAAAACACGATTACATTTTCAAAATATCATGATTATTCAAGTTTCTGCTGCAACGTGTTTTGGCAAATGAATTAATTAAAACATGTTTTCAGTAAAATTTGTGAATCATAATGTGATTGCTTTGACAAGACAACTCCATTTTCAAAACCCATTCTTTGTGACATCACCGGATTTATCCATAACGTCTAGGCCGAGTTTGGGGTGTTACATTTAGTGGTATCAGAGCCAGGTTACAAAATTCGACTGTGAATTTTAGGTTCCAAAATTTTATTTTACAAGTATTGGATTAAAATGATTTTAATAATTAAGAAAGTATGTGGTACACCGAGTCTCTGGCGCCGATCCTGTAAGTATTTCTATACTTAGACTGAACTGTTTTAAAACACTGTAACTTCTGAAACTATATTGAAATTGTTAGAAACTGAAACTTTTGAAACACTTCTGAACATCTGATAATTTATGTATAAAACATCTGTTAATAAATATTACAACTAATGTATAAAAGTTTTAATGTAGATAAAACTTGAATTAGACAATGAGTGCACGTAAAACCCGCGAACGTGGTACTCGTGGCCGTGGAAGGGGCCGTAGGGGGCTCGAGCTTAGTCTTCCTCTCTGGGAAGTATGCCAAATTTGGATACGAGTGAGACACCAGTTTCGCCTACTACTGAGACTGGGTCTCAGAACCATTCGACTGGGGACGACGCACTGTCCCAGGCCATGTTGAGAATATTGGAGAGGGTCGTTGGACCCCATTCTGGATCTGGAGGCCGATGGTCGATAACTGAACAAATCTGGTCTAATGGTGCTGAGCTGTTTAGGGGTGTCATTAGAGTCGCCCCTAATGTGGTCGAGTATTGGTTGAAGGCCATGGAGAGTATTATGAATGATTCGGACTGTACCCTCAAGCAGAAATTGAAAGGTGCAATCTCTCTGCTTCTCGATGAGGTTTATCAGTGGTGGTTGACAGTTGAGGAGGGTACTCGGCCTGATTGATTATTTTTGGCCGAGTATGAGGCGATAGGTTTTTGACCGAGTATGAGGCCAAATTTTTGAGATTGAGCCGCTATGCTTGAGGCATGATGGTGTTTGAGTATGAAGGATGTGTTCAGTTTGAGGATGGGTTAAGAGACAGTCTGAGGGTACTGATTGCTCCACAAAGAGAGAGAGTTTGTTGTTCTGGTAGAGAAGGCCAGGATCGCCATGGATGTTAAGTGCGTGGAGCGCCAGAATAGGGGTAGAGAGATGGAAGAATAAGAGGGATTCGGAGCCCTCTAATTCTGTGCAGAGGCCTAAGAAAAAGGCCAAATCTGATGGGCCGATTATAGTAGGGGTCTCTGTTGCTCCTACTGGGATCCAGCCGTGTAGTGACTGTGTTAGATACCATCCAAGCAAGTGTTGGAGAAGGATTGGAGCCTGTCTGAGGTGTGGGTCATTAGAGCACCGTATCAGAAAGTGTCCATAGTAGGCAGATCTGATGCAAGCATCAGCACTGAGTTCAGTACAACCTTAGAAGGCAGTTCAGTAGCCGCCTAG
The DNA here is from genome assembly GCA_005393395.2 of Gossypium australe. Taxonomy (NCBI): domain Eukaryota; kingdom Viridiplantae; phylum Streptophyta; class Magnoliopsida; order Malvales; family Malvaceae; genus Gossypium; species Gossypium australe. The sequence continues at coordinate 83,035,610 of CM016614.1, forward strand.
GGGTCATGGAGCAGCTAGGGGTGGTAATGGTTTGGGCCGTGGACAAAGAGCACCGAGCAGAGCTACTGGACAGAGCGAGGCAAGGCAGTCTGCACTTGTCTATACTGCTCGACACTGAGAGGACAGAAATGCTCCAGATGTTATCACCAGTACGTTCTTAATTTCTGATGTACCATATATTACTTTGATAGACATAGGTTCTACTCACTCCTATGTAGCTAGCATTGCATCTAAAAACTTGGGGTTTCTGTGGAGAGCACTTCTAGTGAGGTTACTATACTGAGTCCTTTGGGGCAGTCTGTTCGGGTTAGTAAACTCTATATGGATGTTCCGTTAGAGGTACAAGGGACTGTTTTTCTGGCGAATCTGATGGAGCTTCTGTTTGGGGAGTTCGATTTAATTCTGGGTATGGATTAGTTGGTCAAGAATCGAGCTAGTTTGGACTACGCGACTAAGAAGGTCATTCTGAGGAGTGAGGATGATAATGAGGTGGTTGTGATCGGCGAGAGTAGAGATTATTTCTCTAATGTGATCTCTGCTCTTGTGGCTGGGAAACTGGTTCGGAAAAGGTGTGAGGCGTATTTGGCTTACGTCAGTGTTTCTGTTTCTAGGGACTCTTCTATCAAGGATAATCAAAACGGTAAGGGATTTTTCGGATGTCTTCCTTGAAGAGTTACTGGGTTTACCTCCGAATTGAGAGGTTGAGTTTGGGATTGAGCTTCTTCTGGGTACAGCTCCGGTGTCTATTGCTCCCTGCCGTATGGCACCAAAAGAGCGTACAGAACTTAAAAGTCAACTTTAGGAACTTCTGGACCGTGGTTTCATCCGTCTTAGCGTGTCACCGTGGGGCACCGATTTTGTTTGTGAAGAAAAAGAATAGGACCATGAGGATGTGTATTGACTATCGGCAGTTGAATAAGTTGACTGTGAAGAATAAGTATCCACTTTCGAGGATCGACGACCTATTTGACCAGCTCAGAGGCGCTTTAGTGTTTTCTAAGATTGATCTTCGACTTGGGTATCATCAGTTGAGGGTTAAGGATGTGGATATTTATAAGTTTGCATTTAGGACTCGTTATGGGCATTACGAGTTCCTAGTTATGCCTTTTGGCCTGACGAATGCTCCGACTGCATTCATGGATATGATGAACCGAGTGTTTCAACCGTATTTGGATCAATTTATCGTGGTTTTCATCGATGATATTCTGGTTTACTCTAAGTCAGAGGATGAGCATCTTAGAGTTGTGCTTCAGATACTCTGAGAAAAGCAGCTCTACGCTAGGCTGAGCAAGTGCGAATCCTGGTTACAAGAGGTAACTTTTCTAGGGCATGTGGTTTCTACTGAGGGAGTCCGTGTTGACTGATGAAGATCGAGGCTGTGCTTGATTGGAAACAGCCTAAGAACGTATCTGAGATTTGCAGTTTTCTGGGTCTCGTGGGATATTTTCGACATTTTGTTGAGGGATTTTCTCTGATTGCATCTCCTCTTACTACTTTTTACTTAAGGGTGTCCCTTTTGTCTAGACTGATGCACAACAATCGAGCTTTGAGAAGCTCAAGTTTGTTCTGACTCAGGCTCCTGTTCTGATACAGGCTGAATCTGGTAAAGAGTTTGTGGTTTACAATGATGCTTCGCATGTTGGTTTGGGTTTCGTTCTGATGCAGAATGGTAAGGTTGTGGCTTATGTGTCCCGTCAACTTCAGACACAAGAAGGGAACTATCTGATGCACGATCTCGAATTCGCTACAGTAGTCTTCGAGTTGAAAATCTAGAAGCACTATCTGTATGGTGAGAGGCGTATCATCTACACTAATCACAAGAGCCTCAAGTACCTCCTTACTCAGAAGGAGTTGAATTTTAGACAGCGTCGGTGGATTGAGCTGCTTAAAGATTATGACTGCACGATAGAGTATCACCCTGGTAAGGCCAATGTGGTGGCCGATGCTCTAAATCAGAGGGCGATGTCTAATTTGAGGGTGATGTTTGCTTGCCTGAGTTTGTTTGATGATAGGAGTGTTAGCCGAGTTGCAAGTTAAACCGATTTGGATTGATCAGATTCGGGATAAGCAGTTAGGGGATGAGACTTTCGGTTTATGGTTTCGTAAGATTGAGAGTGGTTATACTTCATATTTGGGCTGAATGGTGATGGTGTGTTATGTTTTCGAGGTCGGATCTTTGTGCCGAATGATTCTGATTTGAGGCAATTGATTCTGAGGGAGGCGCATGGTAGCCCTTATGTTATGCATTCCGGTGGTAATAAGATGTATCGCGGTCTTCGTGAATTGTACTGGTGGCTGAGTTTGAAGCGTGAGGTTATCAATTTCGTTGCTCGATGTCAGACATGTCAGCAAGTTAAGGTTGAGCACCAATTGCCTTAGGGTTTGTTGCAGCCAGTTAAGATTCCCTTATGGAAATGGGAACGAGTGAGGATGGACATCGTTAGTGGGTTACCCTTGACCCCCAATGAAAAGGATTCTGTTTGGGTAATCGCGGATCGATTGTCCAAGTCTGCTCACTTCATTCCAGTTCAGACAGAATACTCTCTACAGAAGTTAGCAAAGCTCTATATCTAAGAGTGTAAAACTACATGGGATTCCTGCTTCGATTATTTTAGATAGAGATCCTCGCTCCACTTCTCGGTTCTGGAAGAAATTGCATGAGGCTTTATATTCGAGATTGGACTTCAGTACTGTGTTCCAACCTTAGACCGATGGTCAATCTAAGAGGGTGATTCAGATACTGGAGGATATGCTTCGGAGTTGTGATTGATTTCCTAGTTAGTTGGGAGGATTATCTACCATTAGCTGAGTTTGCATACAATAACAGTTTCCAGGCTAGCATTCAGATGGTACCTTACAAGGCCCTGTATGGTCGTAAGTGTCGTACCCCATTATGTTGGACTGAGTTGGGCGAACGACGGGTTTTGGGTCTTGAGTTGGTTTCTGGGACCGAGGATAATGTTAGACTGATTCGGGATCATCTGAAGGCAGCTCTGATAGACAGGAATCGTATGTAGATCTAAAGAGGCATGATATTGAGTACTCTATGGGGGACTTCGTCTTCTTTAAGGTTTTTCCATGAAAGAAAGTTCTGAGATTCGATGTCGTATCGAATTTTGAAACGTGTGGGGACTGGTTGTGTATCAGTTGGAGCTACCTCTAGAGTTAGACCGTATTCATGAAGTGTTTCATGTCTCGATGTTGAGGCGGTATTGGTCTGGTCCATCTCATGTTGTCCCTATTGAGGAGATCGAGGTTAGACCGAATCTGACTTTTGAGGAGGAGCCAATTCAAATTCTGGATCGTGATATTAAAGTTCTGAGGAGGAAGCCCATACCGTTAGTGAAGGTTCTGTGGCAGAATCATGGCACTAAGGAAGCCACGTGGGAACTTGAGGACTCAATACGTCAACAATATCCTCATCTGTTCTGATCAGGTAAATTTCGAGGTCGAAATTTCTTTTAGGAGGGTAGAGTTGTAACGCCTTGACTTTTTGTTTTATTTTTGGAAATATTTGACACAATTGTATATTTGCTTCAGTGGTTAAGTGCCCTGGGTGTGTTTGAGAGGTCTTGTGTTTAAGTCTCATACTTGCAAAATTTTGTTATTTTGGGATCTAAAGCCTTATCCTTGTTCGGTGGGCTTATATTAAATTTTCTGTAATTCCACATCAGAATAACCTGCTAATTCGAGTGGTAAGGGAGTTAATGTGATGGAGGTCATGTGTTCGAATCCCTACGTTAGCGTGGGTATTTATTTTTGCTCGGTCATCAGACAGAGTTTTGGGGGAATTAGAACCCTGAAGTGGTTGAGATTAGAGTGTTAGTGGGAAGTTAGGTGATATCAAAATTAAATTTTATTTTTGTTACTTTTCCCAAAATTTCCTCTGTTTTTGACGTTAGCTCCTGTTTCCCTACCGTATTCCTTTCTTTTTCTTTTCTTCGGCTTTGCATCCTTTTGATTGCTGTCGTACCTTATATCCTCTTTATTTCGATATTCGTTGCACGATTCTGGTAAGTGAATCTATGGCATGCCGTTGCTGGAATTCTCCAATCATGGATTGGGATTTTATTTTCTTCGTTGTGGCAGAGGGGTGAGTAATTAAGGGGCTGATTTTCTGTATTCTTATGGATTAGGAGAACGGGGTGAGCAGTAAAGTTACGTTCGGATAACCTAAATCGCGCTAAGGACTGTTCGTTTCATCGATAAGTCACTTGTGTGATTTTGGGTTTATGTGTTGTCTCTTAAATTGGTTCCTAAGTGGCCGCTGGATTGCTGTTCTTAGGTTTTGGAGGGCTTGAGGTTGCCGTTGCATCTTATTCAAACCAGGTGTGTACCCGAAATGCAGAAAGCGAGGTTTCGACAAAAGCCGAAAAACTATTCTGTCAATGCCACATGGGCGTGTGGTCACCCCTGTAGTAGGTCGTGTGCGAGAACACGGCCGTGTGGTCGACGAAGGCAGGGCCGTGCACAGCACACTGCCGTGTAGTGGCTCGAGTGTGGCCGTGTGGGCTACATGGGCTAGGTTGAGCCGGGCGTGTAAGCCTACACGGGCATACACACAGGAGTGTAGATTCTTGGGCTAGGCTGTGTGGGCTACATGGGCGTGTGGGCCCACACGGGCATTTGGGCCCAAATTTCTAAAATTTTCCCTAGGGTCGAACGGGTCATCCGTATCGACTGTGGGCCTATTGTAGGGTCGGTAAGAGCTAATTAAACTCTAATTTGTATGCTATAATATTCTGATAGACTGAGTAGGATACTAAATGTATGCCTGACTATACTGCTATATGTATATCTGATTTCTCTATATACATGAATGATAAGCATGTTAAATCTGTTATATCTGTATCTGATTTCTACATCGGATTGTGGGGGTGGGTTTTGTATTGATGGAGGAAGTGTTCTGTACGGTGGTCATTGCCTAATTTTTGGCAGCTTGGCTGGACTATATCTGATACGTGTCGTTACGGCACAATGTGGTGTGTAGGGATGGGTGGGTGTTTTCAACCCCACATGGTGTGTTGGGATGGTCAGAGATGGTGTGTAGAGGATTGGGGTAGGATTCTGATTATCAGATTCTATTACTATATCTGAAATAGGCTGAGCCTAAATCTGTATCTGACTCTGTATATGATTCTGTTTGTATTGCATGTCTAATTTTATTGGGTTACACACTGAGTTTACGTAAACTCACATCTGCTTGTCTGTTCTGTCAGGTAATCCACAGTCTTAGGCGGATTGGTGTAGCAGAGACTCTATGGTGACCACTCCTCCGTAAAACTGCTTAAATTTATTAATTTATGGTTTTATTTACAATTTTGGTTATATTCTGAGAGTTTGTAATTTCTGGGACTCTCTAGACTTTATGATTTTTTTAACTATTGATTTTTGGCTTGTTTATAATTTGCATGCCTTGATAAACTATTTCATGAAAACGAAGATTTTTGTGCGAACAAAATTTACCTAAAAACACGATTGCGTTTTCAAAAATCATTATTATTCAGGCTTCCGCTGCAACATATTTTGGCAAATGAATTAATTAAAACGGTGTTTTCAGTAAAATTTGTGAATCATAATGTGATTGCTTGGACGAGACAACTCTATTTTCAAAACTCATTCTTTGTGACATCTCCGGATTCAGCCATAACGTCTAGGTCGGGTTTTGGGTTTTACATTACTTACAAAGTTGTTCTATACGAGAATTGTTAGTTAGGGAAGACCATAGTAATGGGTTTATGGGCCATTTGGTGTTATTAAGACTTATGACATTTTACATGAATATTTTTATTGGCCTAATATGTGAAAATTTGTTGAAAAAAAAATTGATCTAGTTGTATCACTTGTAAACAAGCTAAGGTTTCCTTTAGATTCAAACGTGTGTGATGGAATCCACCTCAATTTTGCCTTCATTTTTTCTAATCTCACCATAGCATCAATTTGGAGGTTGTTTGGCACTCCTCCAGTGAAAAAAAGCCAACTTTACACACCCCAATTTTCAATAAGAGCATAATACCTCTAGTGGAGTCGTCGCCCATCCAGTGGAAGATGTAAATTCTATTTTACCCATTCCTCTCGTTTTCTCTTGAATTACTATTATTTTTATATCAATTTTATTATAAATATAATATTAATAATTAGTTAATTTTAAAAAATTTAATATATTTTTTAGTATTATATAATTTAAATAATTTTTAATATGAATATAATTTTAATAACTTTTAACTATTGTTTAATTTTATTATTTAATATAGATATGATTTAATAAAGTTTTATTTTTATTATATATACATTCATTTCATATTATGTCCTTAAATATGATTTTCAATTTTCATCTCACCACTACAATTGTGTTAGGATTCAAACACGTATATCACTATTGATTTTAATTTCACTGTAACAAATACTTAATGTCACTACTACAATGATTTATTTCAAAGACACTTCTCACTCAAACCAATCTCACCACCCATCCAAAAGGAGTCTAAGTCGATTGTGATGCCTCATGGTTTGTAACTCCTCTTCTTGTTCCTAATTCGTCTTGAATTGACATTTCGATAAATTTTGTGTTAGATTTGCCAAGGACTGACTGAGAAATAGATAGCATATTTGTGATTATGGGTCGACTTTCCAAAATGGCACACTTCATTCCATGATATAAAGTTGATAATGCAACCCATGTTGCCATTTGTTTTTCTGTGAAGTTATGAGATTACATGTAATCCCGAAGGCTATCATTTCAGATAGAGATGTGAAGTTTCTTAATCAATTCTAAAAAATGTTTTAGGATAAGTTAGGTAATAAATTACTTTAATATTTGTCACATTCTCAAACAAATGGTTAGAATAAGGTAGTTAACCAAGTTTTGGGATCACTTCTTAGAGCCATAATGGCTAAAATTATCAATTCATTAGAAGAATGATTACCTTTTGTTGAATTTTCTTATAATCACTCCAATCCTTCTTCCACTAGTTTTAGTACTATTGAATTTGTATATGGCTTTACCCTACTTATTGTTTTAAATTTAACCCATTTACCTTCACATGAGATTGTTAATCTAGGTGAAAGAAAAGTTTAATTCGTAAAAGTGATTGATGAGAAGGCCTGAAAGACTAGAAAAATGAACAAGTCCAAGCAAGTTTTGTTCAAGTCCTAAGACTGGGTATTGGTGTATATGATAAATGAAAGGTTTCCTTGCAAAGGGAAAAAAAAACTTGAAGCCAGAGAAAGTGTACCTTTCCAAATACTTGAGAAGATTATTGACAATGTTTATTGCATTGATCAACCAGGTCAATATGGTGTTAGCGACACTCTTAATGGTCTGATCTCACTACTTTTGAATTTGATACAAGTTTGGATTCAATTACACCTCCATTTGAAGTGGGGAATAGTAGGAACTCAATTAGCTAAGGAAATCAAAGTGATGAAACTCAAGGGTTTGTTTTTCCTAATGATCCAAGGAGTAAGGCATGACATATGAAGAATTTCCAAGATTTTTGAAACATTTTCAAATATTTATAGTGTTCCAATAACTATAAAAAAAAATAGGTGTAATTAATCAAAAGATAAATCTTTTGGTCATTGGTCAAAAGTTATATCATTTGATTTTTGAAAAAGAATTATAACTATTCAAGTAATATTATTTGAATAGTTATAATATTAAATGAATAATTATATATTTTTTAAAGACATTATTATTCAGAAAGACACTGTTGAAAGATATCTCTATGAAGATATATGAAAATTCCTATAAATAGGAATTAGATTTTCAATTGGAAATCACACTAACAAGTTCTAAAAGTTCTTTTTATCCTTCCTTATTTTCTAATATTATTAGATTGTTCTATAAAGAGTTACTGCAGAAATTCTTTGTAGAAATTGAGTTTTTTGTTATTCATTGCTCAATGCTTAGTGGACTATTCTCGTTAGTGCAAAACATAAATAGTCATTGGCTTCATTGTATCCTCGAGGTTAATTTGCTTGAAACTCTTTTGCACATCGAATATAGGTGGGGGCGAATATAACCTTAAAGATAATCGCTTGATACACGCCTTGGAGCCTTGTCATATTTCTTCATTTTCTATTCAAGTTCCGTTCGTGTGTTCGAGATTTTCCTCACTAGAGATTTGTACCGACAATTTTAAGGTTATATTATTCATGATGGCTACCACAACACATGAAAGTAGAAAACTAAGGGAGTTGGCTTCCAACTTTGTCAAACTTGATCGTTTTGATGGTGGCAGTCTCCGACGATAGTAGAAAAATATGCACTTCTTATTAACAACTTTGAAGATTGCCTATGTTTTGGATATGTAACACCCCTTACCCGTATTCAACGCCGGAACCAAATATGAAGCATTACCGAACTTAACTTGCTCAAAAATACAACGTCAGGCCATAAAATTTCGTTTCAAATTGAAACTTCTTCATTCATATTCATAGCATACCTATTATGGGTCTACGAGGCCCTAAATATACATACAGAATGGTTCGAGATTAAATCAGAAACTTTAACATACTTAGAAAATTTTTATTTGAAATAGAGTCACACGCTCGTGTGGGTAGGCCGCCCATGTTCCTAGCCCGTGTGGATTTTATTTTCTAATTCGAACTTACAGGGGTTTTTACATGGCCAGACACACGCCCGTATCCCTCACATGGCCATGACACGTCCGTGTCCTCGCCCGTGTGTGAAAATCTTGGCATTCTACTTATGACGTCATCATCTCAATAAGGTCATATAGCCAAGGCACACGCTCGTGTCCTTAGACTGTGTGTCCAATTAAATTCCTAATTTCAGGTGCAAACTTCACACGGCCTGGGCACACGCCCATGTCTATGGCCATGCCTCCCACACGGATGAGACACAAGGTCGTGTCTCTGCCCGTGTATTTACTACTGAGCATACTGACTTGTAATCCTAGCATGCAAGGGGACACACGGTCAATCAACACACCCATGGGGCTAACTGTATTTCACACACGGCCTAGACACACGCCCGTGTGTCTACCCGTGTGGGCATTTGAAATGCTATCTTCCAAGCCAAATGCCACCCTATATAGTAACCATACTTATACCAATTTAATTCAACATATATTATGATCATAAAGCACTTTTAAGAACTCACAATCAAAACATCCACACAAGCATATACTTCATGAAATTAATCATCATTGAATATATAAACTTGTCAAGTATTGGCTAATTTCCAAGGACCATTTACAAAATGAATTGAACAACATGAGTAGCCAACACTTTGACTAATAAATATGACATAACAAAGAGACTAAGTCCTATACATGCCATACTTAAAAGGAATCAAGCTTTGTTATACCAAAGAGAAGTCGATAGTGTGATTTCCGAACTTTGACGTTCCACAAATTCTCGAACTAACTTGACAATACTACAAGGACAAGGGAAATGAGAGGGGTAAGCATAAAGCTTAGTAAGTTTGCATGAAATAAGTAACAATAATAAGACTCATAATGTCATCCATCAATTTCGTTGAATAAAAACACAGTCTTAAGCACATTGCCATAACTTACTCATACTTACCCTTACCAATTACATATTATACCACATATCGTGAATCATTCTCATGAGTTACTCACATATACCTGTATCACTTCATCATATAGCCTTAACACTAATCTCATCTCTATTATAAGCTTAACTAGTTATCCTATTGAATCACTTGGGATACTCAAGGATACATGATCATCATCATTCATATAATTACGATGCCAATGCCACATCCTAGATATGGTCTTTTGTGGGGTCACTTCTAGATGCCGATGCCATATCCCAGATATGGTCTTATACGGGATCTCATATCGATTGTCGATGCCATATCCTAGATATGGTCTTATTCGATTCTCATATTCGATGCCGATGCCATATCCCAGATGTGGTCTTATACGGGATCTCAATTCGGTGTCGAGGCCATGTCCTAGACATGGTCTTATAGGGGACCTTACCCATCTCAAGCCTCGTTGATATTATTCTTATTTATTAAAGTCCAACTGAGACTTCAACATCACAATTTTCATCATTTTCTCATACAAAATCATTACTCAAATTCATAGAAATATCAAACATCTTCACAAATATCAAACATTTAAAATTATACTAGCATGGTGTTGAACTTATTACATGCAAACTTACCTCGATTTAAAAATAGGCTAAATTGCCGATCTAGTTCGATACCTTGCCCTTTTCTCGATTGAGGTTAATTCTTCGTTCTTCTTAATCTATAATAACAATTTAGCTCATTTAGTTGCCACATTAACAAACACATTTCAATAATCATATTTTGGAAAAATTACCATTTTGCCATTTTACCCCTAGGCTCGTAAATCGATTCTAATCGAATTTCTTCCTTTTACAAGCCTAGGTGAATATTTATTTCTCTTATAACAACCCTTAATACTTATTATTTTACACACTTACCACATGTTTTACAACCTTCACAAAAATGTTCTTTAAGGTGTTTTCATGGTAACACCTTTCACAGAAGTTGTTTATCTAACAACAAAGACTCATTTTCTTCCATAAAAATGCAGCAAACAACTTAAAATATCACATGGAAAAACTCTAATTTTCAACCATTTTTGCAAAATAGTCCCCTCTTTAGTTAGCTTAAGCTTTAGGGATTCCAAAAGTACAAATATTATCAAAAAATGATCACTAAAACACTTACTTGTAAGGAGAAGAGTTTCCTGAAATTTTTGAGTTTTCAAACCTCTATTTGCTGCTAATTTTCAGTGGAGGAGTGAAGGAGAAAAGATGATATCTTTTCTTTCTTTATTTTAATATAAAACCTCAATTTAGTCCACCTAATTTCAACAACGTTGACCAATTTGACATTGTTTGTCCCCTATGGCTAGCCAACCATTACTAGAGGGGTCAATTTCACTTTAAGGACTTACAATTAATATTTTATAGCTATTAAACACCTTTAGCTTGTAAAATAGAACTTTCGCACTTTATGTGATTTAGTCCTTTTTCGCAATTAAGCATGAAATCGCTAAAATTAAAGCACCAAAAATTTATCCGATGGTTTGTTCGACACCTACCAAAACGAGGTTACTGCTAATGAATTATGGAACAAATTGGAGACAAGATACATCACCGTAGATGCTACAAGTAAGAAATTTCTTGTCAGCTGTTTCAGTAGTTATCAAATGGTTTATAGTCGTTCTGTTATGGAACAATTTCGTGATATTGAAAAAAATATTGAATCAATTTAAGTAATATGATATGAAAATGGATGAAATGATTGTTGTATCTTCCATAATAGACAAACTTCATCCATCTTGGAAAGACTTTAAAAGAAGTATAAAACATAAGAAAGAGAAAATATCTCTTGAGACTTTGGCAAATCATCTTCGTATTGAAAATAATATCGAAAGCAAGATTAGAACCTAAATTCTAAAAATGCCAAAGTGCATGTTACGGAGGAAGTACAAACTACTAAACCATTCAAGAGAAAATTGAAATAGACTGATAGAGCACCTAAGTTCAAAAAGAAACAAAAGGGCTCATGCTATAATTGTGATAAGCCGGGACATTTCAAGAATGAATATTGATTTTTAAAGAAGAAATCAACTTCTAAGGCTGATAATAACGAAAAATTTGTTGCAATGATATCTAAAATTAATATGGCACAAAATGATAATGCATGGTAGATTGATATCGGAGCAACCAAACATGTGTGCAAAGACAAAAACATGTTCACAAAATTCACACAATGTGAAAATGATAATGTCTTGTACATGGAAAATTATTCCACTGCAACAATCAAAGCCAAAGGGTTTGTTGAACTATAATTCATTTCTGAAAAGGTTTTAGTATTGAATGATGTACCTTATATACCAGAAGTTAGAAAGAATTTAGTGTTTGGAAGTCAGTTGAATAAGTTTGGTTTCAAACTTGTTTTTAAGGCAAATAATTTTATTTTGTCTAAAGGAGGAATTTTTGTAGGGAAATGATATATGTATGAGAGTATGTTCAAACTTAATATTATTAATAAGAATAAAAATACTATTTCTACTTATATGATTGAATCTTCTTGTTTATGGCATTATAGATTAGATCATTTGAATTATAGAAAATTGAATGACATGCATAAGTTGGATTTAATTTCTATTTTTAATAATAATATTGAAAAATGAAATACATGTATGTTGACTAAAATTACAAGAAAATTTTTCCCTAAAATTACAAGAAAATAAAGTTGCTTGATTTGATACATATTGATTTATGTGACATACATAATACTCTTACATTAGGTGGAAAGAAAGATTTAGTTACTTTTATTGATGATTGTTCTAGATATTGCTATGTATATTTATTGCACTCAAAAGATGAAGCACTTGATAAATTTAAATTTTATAAATCTGAAGTTGAACTTCAATCCGAATTATTTATCAAGTGCTTAAGATCAGATAAAGGTGGAGAATACTATAATCCAAGTTATTTTGAATCCACTGGATTATCCATCAAGTTTCAACCCCTTACACACCACAACAAAATGTAGTTGAAAGGAAAAATAAAATCTTGAATAAAATGGTAAATTCAATATTATCATATTCAGGTCTTGGACAAGGTTTTTGGAGAGAAGCTGTTCTAGCAGCTTGTCATATATTGAATAGAGTTCCTAATAAAGAAATTAAAACAATCCCCTATGAACAATGGAAGAAAAGAAAACCAAACCTTAATTATTTGAAGGTTTGGGGCTGTAGAGATATTGTTAAAGTTCCAACACCTAAACGTAAAAAGTTAGGTGAAAGAAGAATTGAATGCATATTTATAGGATATGCACATAATAGCAAGGCATATAGGCTCATGGTAATTGAACCAAATGATTTAATTTCAATTAATACTGTTATTGAATCAAAAGATGCTATTTTTGATGAAAATAAATTTAATTCTATTTCAAGGCAATTACAGCCACAAGAGTTGATTCATCCTTCAAATGAGAATGAGATTGCATTGGAACAAATTGATAATAATGATGAATCTAGTCAAGAATTAAGAAAAAGTAAAATGATTAAAAATGTCAAAGATTTTGGACAAGATTTCATTATGTTTCTTATAGAAGGAAAATGTTAAAGTATATGCAATAAGATACCTTATTGTTATAATACGAAATATGATCCTATTACATTTGAAAAGGCAATGAAATCTCAAGACTTTACTTTCTGGAAAGAAGCAATAAATGATGAGATAGATTCAATAATGGAAAATCAAACTTGGGTTTTAGTTGATCTTCCATTGGGTTCCAAACCAATAGGTTGTAAATGGATCTTCAAAAGGAAAATGAAGGTCGATGGAACCATTGATAAATTTAAAGTAAGGTTGGTAGCCAAAGGTTTTACATAGAACAATGTATTGATTACATTGATGCCTATGCTTCAGTAGCAAGAATTGCTACAATTAGACTCTTAATATCATTTACCTCAACATATACTCTTAATATCATTTACCTCAACATATAATTTGGTTGTTCACCAAATGGATGTTAAAACTACATTTTTAAATGGTGAATTAGAAGAGGAAGTGTACATGGAACAACCGGAAGGATTTGTTGTTCTAAGACAGGAGCATAAGGTATGTAAGCTTGTTAAATCTCTATATGGACTTAAACAAGCACCAAAGCAATGACTCCAAAAGTTTGACAAGGTTGCTTTAGCTAATGGCTATAAAATAAATTAATCATATAAGTGCATATATAGCAAATTTGAAAATGGAAAAGATGTCATAATTTGCTTATATGTAGATGACATGCTCATTTTTGACATGGATTTGGAACAAATAGAAAACATAAAGAAATTTTTGTCAAACAACTTTGCTATGAAGGATATGGGTGTAACAAATGTTATTATTGGGATTAAAATAACCCGAGAGGAAAGCACTATAACTTTATCACAATCACATTACATTGAAAAGGTGCTTAAAAAGTTTAATTTTTTCAATTGTGTACTAGCATCTACACCCATGGATCCTCAAATAAAATTAGTATCTAGTGCTAGTAGAAAAATTGATCAATTGAAATATGCAAGTCTAATTGGTTGTCTTATGTACATATTGACTTGTACAAGACCAAATATTGCATATGTTAACGGAAAATTGAGTAGGTATACAAGTAATCCAAGTAGTTTACATTGGCAAGCTTTGAATAGAGTACTTAGGTACTTAAAAAAACTATTAACTATGGATTGTGTTGTAATGGATATCCTCCAATTTTAGAAGGGTATTTGGATGCTAGTTGAATTACAAGTTTAAAAGATCATGCATTTACTAGTGGATGGATCTTTATTCTTGGTGGAGGAGTCATTTCTTTGGGTTCCAAGAAACAAACATGTATTACTGATTCCACCATGGTAGCAAAATTTATTACATTAACCGCTACATCTAAAGAAGCATAATTGTTAAGAAATTTACTTTATGATGTACCTTTATGGCCTAAGCTAATTTCACCTATTTTTATCTATTGTGATAGTGAGGCTACTCTAGCAAAGGCATATAGCTAAGTATATAATGGAAAGTCTAGACACATTGGATTAAGATATAGCTATGACCAACAATTAATCTCTGATGTAGTGATCATTATTAATTATGTGAGGTCAAGTAAAAATTTGGCAAATCCTTTAACAAAAAGTCTTACTAGAGATGCAGTAAAAAAGACCTCAAAAGGGATGAGACTCAAGCCCATTAATTAGAGTCACCCATGATGGAAACTCGACTTAACGCTTGGTATAACATCAAGTCTTAAGTTCAATGAGACAAAGTACATCATTAGTATGTGACTGTTAGCACTATAAATAAATTCATCCTAAGATTAAAGTGCTATAAGGGAAGGATAAGTAATGTACTCTTAATGGACCCATAACATAAATATGTTAGAGTGTTATAACTACGAGAACACTCTTGATGTGATCTATCTATGTGAGTGGAAGTGTGGCCACTTTTAAGAGCTCAAGGGCTTGGCTTTGACAACACTCATGAAAAGAGGACACAGACACATGACGATAATAATGTCCTTAGATACTATTAGTGACCGATGTTGAAATCATTGTATGAGATGTGTTTAGTTAATAAAATGGAATAGTTGGTTCAAAGCTTAGTCTATCATGCAATTTCGATTAACTTTAACATATTTTCACTAAGTGAAGGTTCAATCGTAAGACACCTTCATTTATGCAAATTGATTTCTAAGAATATTAAAATCTAAAATATTTTGAAAATAGGGGGAGATTGTTGGAACATTTTCAAATATTTATAGTATTCCAATAACTGTAAATGAATGAGTGTAATTAATCAAAAGATAAATCTTTTGGTCATTGGTCAAAATTTATATCATTTGATTTTTGAAAAAGAATTATAACTATTCAAATAATATTATTTGAATAGTTATAATATTAGATGAATAATTATGTTTTTTTAAAGACATTATTATTAAGAAAGGCACTTGTCAAAAGATGTTTCTATGAAGAAATATGAAAATTCCTATAAATAGGAATTAGATTTCATTTGAAAATCACACCAACAAGTTCTAAAAGTTCTTTCTATCCTTCCTCATTTTCTAATATTATTAGATTGTTCTATAAAGAGTTACTGTAGAAATTCTTTATAGAAATTGAGTTTCTTGTTATTCATTGCTCAGTGCTTAGTAGACTATTCTCGTCAGTGCCAAACACAAATAGTCATTGGCTTCATTGTATCCTCGAGATTAATTTGCTTGAAACTCTTTTGTACACCGAATATAAGTGGGGCAAATATAACCTTAAAAATAGTGGCTTGACACACGCCTTAGAGTCTTGTCCTATTTCTTCATTTTCTATTTGAGTTCCGTTCATGTGTTCAAGATTTCCCTCACCGAAGATTTGTACTAACAAAGATTTCATTTCTAGACATATTAAGTTGGCTTATTACATTTGTGATGTTAAAAAGTGTAAGGATGAAGTTCGTTGAAATCATTTTGTTGTGAAGAAGCTTTCATTTTAGAAAATTTCCATTCCTAAAAACTTTCTATATTTTGAAAACTTATTATTTTTAATAATTTTTCATTTTTGGAAATTTTATTTTTTAGAAAACTTTCATTTTTCGTCACTTTCTATTTCTTTTAAAGTTAAACCATTTAGGAAACTTTCCATTTTGGCGCAAAATCCCATTCCTATATTTTAAGAATTTCCTCTCTGGACAATCCTAAAATTTTTACGGATAAACATTTAACTTCTAAAAGATGACATGGTAATATCTAACAATATTTCAAGTCAAATTCAGAACCAAGAAAGTTGCCGTTTTTGAAATTTTAGTGAGAGTGCAACTCTTCATTCATTTTTTCTTTCTTTCTATTTTAAGTTTCTTGAACTAAAATTATTAGTTTTTAGGACAAGGAGAAGCTATTTATTTAATTTTTCAATTGGGTCATGATAGATGTTGTACTTAGTTTTAATGGTGTGTTTTGGGGTTTGGTAAGTTCATTACAAGGTGCAATCCATGTTGGTAAGTTCATTACTTAGTTTAGCCTTGAAGAGTTTTGGTTGAAATAAATGAAAGGAGGATAATTGATGCGAAGCACTTGCATAGTCAGCCATAAGAGAGGATTTATTGAGATTAAATTCTTATTTTATATGTAATATTTACATTAATGCTTTAATTCTATTGGCTAGAAACAGTTTTTAGTGGTTAGAGAGTGCTCTTTTTACGTGTTTGTTAGATATTAATTAGGCGATATTATTTACATTAAACTCTTTGTAATTCGACACGTTGGTTGCCCCTCATTCAATAAAGTGATGTTTTTCTTGGATTTGCGTGAAGCATTTGGTAGAATTGAGTAATTAAATTCTTAATTATTTTGGAGTTTTGCTTGCTTTCATCCATTCCAAAGAGATGTAAACTCTTCAGGTGTCCAAGTCCAATTATTGATGTTTTTGGATACGAGTTATCTTAGGGTTATATAAGGCTACTTTTTTTTCCTATTCCTTTTTTTTTTTGAACTTCTTTATACTTATTTGTTTAATTCAAATCTTGCTTCTTTTTTATTTTTATTTTTATCTTCAATCCATCACTTGTAGCGGGGCGAAGCCAGAACAACATTTTAGGGAGTCGAATGAAATTTTAATTTTTTTATAGTCTATATCTTTATAATTTTTAAAGAATTAAATCAAATTTTTATAATTTAAGAGGGTTAAAATACAATTTTACCTTTATTAATTTAAAATTTTAAAAGATTTAGAGGACCTAAGTGGCAATTTTTCATTTTAGGGGGCAGGACCCATGCCAGCGCCCCTACAATCGCCTTTGATTTGTAGTCTAAAACATATTCAGTAGCTCTATTTAAAGGTGTCCATGAGTCAAGTCGAGTTTAATTATAATATTAACATACATTATGCTTGCCCAAGTCCAGTTTAGCTTGAAATATGAGTTTAAAATTTTACCTAAATCTGTCCATATTTATAAATAGCTAACTCAATCTCATTTTAGATCCACTTGTTTTATTTTTTTAAAAAAATTATATAATTTTTAATTTAATATTTAATATTTTTAAGGAATATTTAATAATTTTATATATTTTTTATTTATGAAAATTTTATATATAGTCATCTTAACATTTTTTTAAATAATTACATTATAGTAGTATATAATACTATTATAAATTTAATTTTTATGTATAATAAATTACATGATATATAAAAACAACATAATATAAAATATTACAATTGAAAAATATTGATCGAGTCGAGCTTGGACTTTAAATGTTCAAACTTAAGTTTAGCCCATATTTTAAATTGGTCTAATTTGTTTGCCCAAACCCAAATTTTGAGAACTATAACTTTTGTCCTAACCCTCTCAAATTTCAAACTGATTTTTAGACTTGGACAAACAACTCGGCTTATGGACAAGTATAACCCTAATTACTACTTTGTTGGTGTCTAACTTGGTGTTTCTTATTCTATCTAAATTCAAATCAACTTATCCTAATTAGAAATTATTCAAGTCTCATCAATTACCGTAATCAAAATTTAGTAAATGATAAGCAAAGTGAATGGGTGAATCATAAATGCAAGAAATGATGATCCTATTGTATGTAGATAGAGGGAAAAAGTAAAGAGACCTGTTTTATTTCTTGCCACATTTGTTTTGCAGTATGCCTGGTGAGTCCCCAGATATAAAAAAGCAGGGGCACTCTGAAATCTGAACACCTTCACTCTCCTGTGCTGCAATTGCAAAAGTGAGAGGAGGTTGTGTATCTGCAGTCCTGTTCCAGTAAATACATGATGTTGCTTAACAAACTTAAAGTAAGCAACGCAAAGCTATTCAAATAATCAAACCAAGTTGAAATTTTTTTTTTATCACTGATGACCTTACTCGTGATGCAAAAGGATGCAATGCACACCATCCTTCATCCTACCAAAATCAGTTTACTTGATAACTTAGTTAAACCATACTCAAAGAACAAGCAACACACCCACACACACGCTCAAACTTAAGGAAGCAGTACATTCTTACATTATTTTTGAATTAGAATGACAATCAGAAAATTCAGAAACTCCTCCCACAGAATTCTGAGTAGACATGGTGCATGAGTCTAATGGTTAATTGAGCTGAGTGATAAAGACATTAGTAGAAAAATGGTTACTCACAGCCCAAGTGAAAAGCAACGTGACATCTGCAGTTGCCTTTCCAGTATTATATAGCTGAAATTTCAAAACTCAACTGATCAATTCCAAAGCAAGTAGTTAATCATGCCAAACCAAATTTCTACAAGGACTCATTCTCACAGTGAATGTAAAAACTGAAACAGGAAAGCTGCTTTCTTTGTAATTATCAGGAATAAAAGGTGAAATTTGGCGACAAACAACTTTAAGTGCTGGGTCGGGTTCACCTGCATTTTGAGACAACCTTATAAGATGATATGGTCGTAAATGTTGGAACAAGGGCAACAATTTAACATGCAATATGCATGTGATTTGCATGAAATTAAAAATGAACAACAAAAGCAAGAAGGAGAAGCCGAATGTTAAAAAAAAACTTAAAGAAAATCAAAGCTTGATGGCTTCACACGTGAATGATAATTCATTGATAAGAAAGTATATATATATAAAATACAATAGTTGATTTTGAAGATGACATTTACCTAACAAATTAACAACTCCACCATTACACAATTATCTTGAACATAAAATAATAATTATAAAGCTAGACCACACATTAATGTAGTCATTTTCTTATGGAAGCTTAGTCATCATAATGCTATGATTAGGTTTGATCACAAAATCCACTAAATATGATATGCTCCATGAACCATGAGTGCTCCATGTTGGACTACTGCAGCTATTGCTATTGGCTGTTTGTTGAATTGAAGGCCAATTTTTGACACTCCTCTTTGGTCTGTAAGCAACAAACACTAATGTTGCTTCTCAAGAGTTCAAACCTTGATGTACCAAGTGGCTTAGTTAGAATGTCAGCCAATTGGTCTTGTGAACTGCAGTGCACGAGACTGACTTCCTTGGATTGTTCAGCCTCTCGAACAAAATGAAATTTAATCTTAAAATGCTTAGTTTTCCCATGGAAAACCGGATTCTTGGCAATGACAACTGCTGTCTAGTTGTCAACAAGAATTTCAGTAGGTTCAAGTTGCTCATCATTGAGATCTTTCAGCAACTTTCTAAGCCAAATGGCTTGGTTCACTGCTGCTGCTGCAATATACTCAGCTTCAACTGTCGACTGGGCAACAGTTGGTTGCTTCTTCGAGCACCAACAAAACATACTCGAACCAAGGCTAAAGAAGTAGCCTGAGGTACTTTTCATGTCTTCAGAAGATCCAGCCCAGTCACTATCTGAAAATCCAACCAATTTAAGCTCATTTTCATTCTTGAACTTTACTCCATAGCTCAATGTCCCCTTGATGTATCGAAGCGCTCTCTTGGCAGCTTTGAAATGCGTCATATTGCAACAATGCATAAATCTTGAAAGCAAACTAACAGCATACATGATATCTGGTCTAGTTGCTGTCAAGTAAAGCAAGCAACCAACTAAACTTCTGTACTCCCTTTCATCAACTCTTTCACAGTCACCAATGCTTGTTAGCTTCTCACCTTGAGCCATAGGAGTGCTCACTGACTTGCAATTTTCCATGCTGAATCTGTTAAGTATTTTCAAAGCAAAAGCATGTTGGCTAATGAAAATACTTTGATTGTCTTGATTTACTTCCATGCCAAGAAAGTAAGTCATGACTCCCAAGTCAATCATGTCAAACACATGTTGCATTTGTGTTTTGAACTCATCAATCAAGTCTTCCTTGCTTCCAGTCACCAGCAAGTCATCCACATAGATAGAGACAATCAACAGAGTCTCCTTGTTGGACTTTTTCACATAAAGCGTTGGCTCACTCAAACTCTTTTCAAATCCGAGCTTAGACAGGTGGGAGTCAATCCTGTCATACCATGCTCGAGGAGCCTGCTTCAGGCCATAAAGTGCCTTCCTCAGCCTGTACACTTTGTCTTCATTTCCTAGAACCTTGAAACCATCAGGTTGCTCGATGTAGATCTCCTCCTTAAGGTAGCCATTCAAGAAGGCTGACTTGACATCCAACTGGTGAATCTTCCACTGTTTTTGAGCAGCCAAAGCAAACAACAATTTGATGGTATCCAATCTTGCCACAGGAGCAAAAGTCTTCATGAAATCGATGCCATACTGCTGTCTATACCCTTTTACTACAAGTTTGGCCTTGTGCTTGTTCAATGAACCATTAGCATTGAATTTGGCTCGAAACACCCACTTGACACCAATGACTTTCTTCTGGACAGGTCTGTCTACCAAGTCCCAGGTTTGATTCTTGTGAATCATGTCAAGCTCAACTTCCATAGCTTTCTTCCATTGTTTGTCTTTGACAGCTTCTTCAAAGCTTGAAGGCTCCACTAGAGCCACATTACATCTTTGATAAATGTCAGCAATGGTTCTGGTGCCCCTCACAGGTAGATCATCCACATTTGCATTGCTAAGCTCCTGTTCAGCCAGTTCTAAACTGCCATCAATTGAGTCTTCATCAAGCTGTATTGCATTTGAACCATCCCAGTTCCAGGTCCTTGCTTCATCAAACTTGATATCCCTACTAACTACAATTCTTTTGGTTGAGGGATCATAGAGCCTATAGCCCTTATTGTTGCTGCTGTAGCCAATATAGCTGGAGCAGACCTCTTCTCGAGCTTGGTCCTTCTTTCAGCAGGTATATGCACATAGCCCACACATCCAAACACTCTCAAGTAGGAGACTGATGGCTTCTGTCCATGCCAGGCCTCAAATGGAGTCTTATCCTTCACAGCATGTGTTGGAAGTCTGTTGAGCAAGTACACTGAGGTGTTGACAGCCTCAGCCCAAAAGGTGCTTGGCAACTTGCTTTTAAACATCAAACATCTGGCCATATCCATTACAGTTCTGTTTTTCCTTTTACACACTCCATTTTGTTGCGGAGTGTACACAGTGGTTAGTTGGTGATGGATCCCAGTCTGTTCACACAACTTCTGAAACCTTTCAGACAAGTACTCAGCCCCATTATCAGTCCTCAATGCCTTGATCTTGCAATCTGACTGATTTTCTGCCTGAGCCTTGAATTTGGTGAAGGCATCGAACACATCAGACTTCTGCTTCAGGAAATAGACCCAACAGAATCTGGTTAAGTCATCAATAAACAGTACAAAATACTTACAGCCATTGAGTGAAGGGGTCTTCATTGGACCACAGATGTCAGAATGCACCAGCTCAAGCCTCTCTCGAGCTCTCTGTGCCTTGTTGACTGGAAAGGGCAACCTGGCTTGTTTTCCAAGTTGGCAAGCCTCACAAACAGCACTTGTTGACTCTACCCTGGTCATATCTTCAACTAAATTCTGTTTGTGCATCAAATCAAGTGATCTGAAGTTGGCATAGCCTAATCTTTTATGCCATAGACCAGCACTGTCAGCTAGGCTTGTGTAAGCCTTGTTTTCAAGTTGACTTACATCAAACATGAAGCATTTGTCTGCCATAGGAACTGTGACAATTTCCTGGGCATGACAATCTTGAATGATGCATGAATCATTTTTGAAGACTAATGAATAACCCTTCTGGACCAACTGACCAACACTTAACAGGTTTTGATCTATATCAGGTACATAAAGCACATCTGTGATTAGCTTGTTACCTGAGCCTGAGTTGATCAGCACACCTCCTCTGCCCTTGGCTTCAATCAAGCTTCCATTGCCTATCTTGATCCTTGTAGTGAAGCTCCTGTCAAGCTGCTTAAACAACCCTTCATCAGCTGCCATATGATGTGAGCAGCCACTATCCACTAACCAGCAACACTTGGCTTTGCTTTTGGTTGCAAAGCATGAGGCAGTGAAGACATGCTCCTCCTGAGCTGGAAAGTCTTCAGCAGTCTTGGCTTGAGCTTGTTGTTCAGCTTGTGGCTTGTCCCTGTTTCTACAAACCTTCTCATGATGACCAAACTTCTTGCAACTCTTGCACTGAATGTCTGGCCTATTCCAGCAGTTCTTCTCTAAGTGGTTAGTCTTCTTGCAATATTTGCAAGGTGGAAGCTTCCTTCTTTCTGCTTGATTCCTGGATCTTTCCCTTCTGTCAGCCCAAGGTTTCTTTGGTATCTGACTTGAACTCGAGCCATCATTGGCTTTTGCTTGGAAAGCTCATTCAGGATGCTCTTCCAGTCTAGTGGCCCTTCTTTGCTCGAGTGCATAGAGGGAGTTCACCAACTCAGACAGGGTGATGGTTGTGAGGTCCCTCGAATCTTCCAATGAGGAAATCTTTGACTCAAACCTCTTAAGGAGAGTAGTAATGACCTTCTCCACAACTCTACTGTCAGTGAAGTCTTCACCTAGGAGCCTTATGTTATTCACTGTTGCCATTATTCTATCATAGTACTGCTTGATGGTCTCTGATTTCTTCATCTTCAAGTTCTCAAACTCCCTTCTAAGGTTGATCACCTGTTGCTGTCTTGTTTTATCCGAGCCCATGAACTCTTCCTTCAACTTTTCTCATGCTTGTTTAGGTGAATCACAGGCCATGATTCGAGTAAAAATGACATCTGACACTTCATTCTGTAGGCAGGCCATAGCCTTGTGCTTCTTGGCTCGATCCTCACTATGCTGCCTGATCTGAGCAATAGTGGGATTGACTCTCAATGGAGGTGGCTCAGTATCTCTCTCGATTGCACTCCACAAGTCTTGTGCCAGGAGATGAGTCTTCATCTTCACAGACCAGATGTGATAATTCTCACCAGTAAACACAGGTGGTGGAGGTGGTGTATAGCTCATTTTCAGCAACAATAAAATGAATCAACAACAAGGAGATTTCTTCCTTCTTAAATTTTGTTTCCACTGAAAAGCATCAACAAGTAAGGTCCTCAAAGAAGTTGGCTCTGATTACCAATTGTTGGAACAAGGGCAACAATTTAACATGCAATATGCATGTGATTTGCATGAAATTAAAAATGAACAACAAAAGCAAGAAGGAGAAGCCGAATGTTAAAAAAAAACTTAAAGAAAATCAAAGCTTGATGGCTTCAAACGTGAATGATAATTCATTGATAAGAAAGTATATATATATAAAATACAATAGTTGATTTTGAAGATGACATTTACCTAACAAATTAACAACTCCACCATTACACAATTATCTTGAACATAAAATAATAATTATAAAGCTAGACCACACATTAATGTAGTCATTTTCTTATGGAAGCTTAGTCATCATAATGCTATGATTAGGTTTGATCACAAAATCCACTAAAGATGATATGCTCCATGAACCATGAGTGCTCCATGTTGGACTGCTGCAGCTATTGCTATTGGCTGTTTGTTGAATTGAAGGCCAATTTTTGACAGTAAAAACCAAAAAAAAAAAAAGAAAAAGCTCACCACTTGATAATGTATGTACCTTCATATACTGTTCAAGCCCTTGGGTATAAAGCATGATATGTAGACTTGTTACCCTTCAAATTCCAGTCCAAGGAACCAATTCCTGAAACTGCATTTTCTCTGTTAATGCACATGATATTAGTAACATAAACCTTTTCATTTTTTTAACTCTTAGTTATGTTGAATCAAATTCAAACCCAGACCACTAACGATGTTCATTTATAATCATAAGCTTACTTGACCAGGTGAGGACTGGCAGGGCACGGTACAGTGGAATACTTTTCACCACTGGTGCGTGAAACAAACATCTGCGAGAAACATTTACATTTGATTAAGAC
This sequence comes from Gossypium australe, assembly GCA_005393395.2. Classification (NCBI taxonomy): domain Eukaryota; kingdom Viridiplantae; phylum Streptophyta; class Magnoliopsida; order Malvales; family Malvaceae; genus Gossypium; species Gossypium australe. The sequence continues at coordinate 83,059,863 of CM016614.1, forward strand.
GGATAAATATTCCTAGAACTAAAAAGTTGATTTGATATCCTTTCTCTGTGGTGTCTATGATATCCAACTTACGGAAAACTGATTTGATAAAACCGGTTTATCTTCACATATTCTAGGGAATAGTAGCCAGCGCTGAAATTCACCTTTGTAACTTCTTCCAATGCTTCCTGCATTGAGGAGACAAAGCAAGCACAGAAAGAGAAAGTGGGTAAATCTGGAAAAAATCAGTGAACTTCTCACTAATTTTGCTATATTTTCCAAACTCTACCACACACTATGTAGAAATATGGGCAAGTAATATAACATAAATAATCAAATTTTCTTATTTATTAGTAAAAATACAGGAATAGTTTGGGTTGTCTTAACATTCCAAATAAACATATTAACCATAATAAACTAATAAAAACATTCATTCTTTAATTATAAGCATAGAAGTAAGAACGAAGAGCTACCCGACACCACCTAAAGGAACACCATGAGAGGATGTGTTATAGCGGTTAACAAATGGATCTATAAAACCCCGCTGCAAAAGTAAACATTAAGATGCAATATCAGAAAATGGACGAAATGGGGTCGAACTGTCATCTTTACCATGAAAACAAATGAAGCTAGAAAAGACATTTAAAAATACTACCCTTCCATTGCTTGATTGTTCTCTGATATGCTGAAACAGTCTAATACCTATTGGAGCCTATCAAAGCAAAAGAAATTATCTGATTATGAAAATATCGAGAAAAAGGTATGCATTTTCCATATACTTGTATCAAATGCACATTATATTGTAAACAGCTTATACAGCAATATTTGCAACCATAAAATGCGTGTCAAATCTATGTTCCCTATGCACTTCTTATATCACCATCAAACATACTTCATGCTGCAAGAATAGTTTTATACAAATTTGATTTGTAATATAATGGTGCATGATTTATTGGAAATTGATGGAAAAATTAGCAGTTAGACCTATGAGAAAACTAAATTCTTGAGCACTATATCTGATATGGTGCGGCAAATTTCAAGAGCTAAAATTCATGTACAAAAAAATATGTGAAGAAGATGTTGTACAATTTTATTCACATATTATATTGCTAGCATGATTCTACTTAAACAAGCAGAACTCATATAAAAAAATTCCTATTCCGGGTACAGGAATTTACGTACTTATCAGCGTGGACTATCCACAACAGGTGCCCTGTCCACAATCCTTGAGCCAACCTTCAGCTCAGGTTAACCTATTTTTGTTTAGCCTTTTGGCATATGTGATGTCTCAATGAGCATTAAATGCATTTACTTTTCAGAATGAAAGTTAAACTATGTAATATATACATCGAGAGATTAATGATTTGTAAAGATGACAATAAACTTTTGTTGTCTAAACATACCCTTTGAAGTTTCTCTTAAAAAGTGAGAGTGAACATCGAAGGAACCATGTAGTATATACATCTAGAGATTAATGATCGGTAAAGATTACAGAAACTTTTGTTGTCTAAACATGCCATTTGAAGTTTCTCTTGGAAAGCTTGAACATTGAAGGAACACATCCCTCACCATTGAGTTTTCGCTTCCAAGTTAGTGATGCAGGTTTCCCGGGGTCAACCTTCAGCCAAACATGCAAAAGCAGTCAGAGATTTAAATATTAGAAAGGGCCTCATAAAGTATAGAAATGCAGTAAAGACATCGACTGTCATCAACATAAGGGATTCATTTGAAAGGTAATTCTTTTGTAGACCCTTCATTTGTATGGTGCAATAAGATAGTGCTGAAGGATTAGTTCATCATGAAAAGAATACAATTTCATGTATCGGCTTACGATGTCTTTGTATGGAGGCTTATATCACAAATGCAATCAGGTCTAGCCTCAAACATGAGCAGAGGTAAACTTATAATTGTCCAAATTGTAACACAGAACATAGATTTACCTTCTTTGCGGAATGATGAGATGCGTCTGTATCTCCTTCGTCAAGACCATTACCCATGAGCGTTCTCTCAGAAATCTTTCCTGCATTCAAACAACTCACAACCGCAACATGTAAATAACGCATCAATATACTATTACACGCGGCAAGCAGGTGTAGAAAACTTGGATTCAATCCATATTCCTTTCTAGAATTATTTTTCAAGTTTAAACTAATTCGATCAGGTTAAGAAACTGAATTTAAGATCCATAGACAAGTAATTCACTAAAAATGGTACACAGTAAAACATCATACATATGTAGATATATCCATTAAAAACCCGTGTCCCTGCAGTCACCGATCAACATGGCCGATAGAGTGTCATTCACGAAACATCAAGAAATGAGAAAGATGGAAAATGAAATCTCTAACCTGAAAAGCTTTGGACAGAAACTGAAATGGGAGAGGGAAAAATTAAGGGAATGGAAGAATGTTGAAAGAAATATCAAATTCTCGAATCCTGAAATGATTACAGAAATATAGTGACATGTTAACTAATAAATTAGGAATAAGATGGATGGCGAGGCAGTAAAGTCTCTAACCCCGGAAGGTTTGCCCAAAAACAGAAATGGATACGAGAAATGAATATCAAAGTCTAGTTTAGTTATTTAGACGGCTAATTTACAAAAATAGTCAATTTTATTTGGCTTAGATTACATTTTAGTCACTTATGTTTGAAATATTACGTTTTAGTCACTTATGTTATTTTTTTGTTACGAAGTAATCACTCTTTCGTTAAGTTCCGTTATCTCCCTAACGGTAATCCTACGTGGCAGTCCAACTAGATTTTAAGTATATCTGTTAATACATACTTCATCCGGCTAAATTATGCATTTGATTTACTATTATAATTACGTTCTTCAACCAAGGGAAGGATGACTATCCTTTGTAATATACGTCAATGAAACTTTTTAATATTATATAGTTGTTATTAATACTTGGATTTATAACAACTCATAGGGAATGCTCATCCTCACACTAATATATATAGAGAAACTAAAATATATATCTTGTGGAGCAAACTTATAGAGTAAAATTTTCATAAATTATGCGCGAGGTATTCATGGTAAAGACAACCACATGTGAACAAGCACAAGAAGTGAGACTGATTCATTGCAGTTTTGAAGAACAACGTGCTGATATTTTGACTAAACCCCTTAGTGTGTCAAGATTTGAAGATTTAAGAGCAAAAATGGGAGTTTGTAGCATGCAAGCCAATGAGGAGTGTTGAAGTTGGCCTGCATGCATCACATGAAGCAGCTAAGGACTAGACCATGCAGCCCAAGTCATGTGGATGAAGTTGAAGATTAAGCTGCTGTAATATTTCCGAATGAAGTGCATGCAAACATGCTGCAGCACGTATGCTTATTGTAACAACAAGGTTTTCTTAGTTCAGTTGATGTCATGTAATCTAGTTTGTTTTGAACTTGGTTGGTGATGTATTTAATGTAATTACGTAGTGTTTGAGATGTTAAATCAACTTTGTTAAAGTGTACAAGTTTCATTTTTCAAGTTTCAATGTACTTAGTGGTAGTAGGTGATGATTAGATAATGTAAGTGACATTTTAACCAGCTCATGAACTGGTATATGTAATGGCTAAATGCCTTTATTCAGTATGATGTCAATGAAATATTTGAATTTCATCAAATACTCTCTCTTTTCTTTGTGTTTCATTTTATTGCTCTCCAAGCCCGATTCTGTTTATTTTCTCCAGCAAACATACAACATTGTTGCTCAAGCTTTAGAATAGCCTTCATTCATCTTTGTCCAAAATCCCAACAATTACTTAAATATACGATGTTAATTGTTAAATTCGGTATTGTTAGTGAAACATATACGATTTGTTTGTCAATTTATTTCGATTTGTAAGTATTATATACGTAACTCGGACTAATTACATATTTGATTTACTACTACGATTATGTACTTCAACAGGGAAAGGATGATTATTAAAAAAATATTTTTTATTAAAAAATGTAATAGTATTTATTTGATTTGAAATTTTTATTTCATAATTAAAATAATTATATTATTTGAAAATATTTTAATTTTTTATTTAAAAACTCAATATGTAATTATTACCCTCTCTACAGTCTCTTCTATCACTTCCTTCTTCATTCTTGAGAATACGACTAAGCGATGGCAATACATCAAAATGAACAGCAGCAGGAAGATGAGGAGTTTCTTTTATTCTTCTCCAAAGAAACATAGCAGCAGTCGCCTTGTTTCTATGTGGGAACCCATGAGTCCCTAGCAACGGATAGGTGAGAGGCTGTGGAGTGGATGCTTAAACTCAGTGCTATAAACAGATTCACCACTCTCACGACTGTTCTCTCCATTAACTATTTGGACAGGTTATTAAGCACCTTTTAGCTTCACCATGTATTGTAACACCCCTTACCCGTGTCCGACGCCGGGACTGGATACAAGGCGTTACCATGCTTAATCTTGCTTGAACATGTAATAACGGGCTATAAAATTTCATTTCGATTTTTAAAAAAAAACTTTTCTTTCTTGGTCATAACATGCATCTCATGGGCCTACGATGTGACAGACCAATTTTGACCCTAATCGGAACGGTGGTTTCGGGACCACGAATCCGAGCCCAATAAATATTTTAACATTATATCTTGTGTCTATTATGGGTGAATTGATGTATGTGAATGTTTAGTAGAAGAATTTAACCATTTGAGTGCCTAATTGGCAAAAAGGATTAAATTGCTAAGGGAACCAAGGTAGTGAACATGAAATAAAAAGGGGCTAAGTGACTTGTTGACTAAACATAGGGATTTGCATGTCAAATTCCCCATTGTTTGAAGGGGTGGACGGTAAGCATGCATTATAGCAACTTATGGTCTTAAAATATTATTTTTAAGACATTATTATAATAGAAGCATGCTAAGGTATTATGTTTTCCTAAGTATATTATAATTTAAGCATTTCTTTTACTAAAAACCTGCTAAAATAAGGTGCTATTACTTTTTTAAAAAAAAAAAGAAAAGAAATTATTTTCAATTCTCTTTCTCCATCCATCCCCCACCCGAAAACCATCTTCAAGAAGAGAAGAAACTCATCTTCTTCATTCGGCTGTTGCATGTGTCTCTAAGGTGAGGTATCAAGCTCCATTTTTGATGATTTTGCATGGTTGTGTAGGTAGTCTTATATACTATCGAATTCTTGTGCAAAATTTGAGCTTAAAGTTCCCCTTAGATTCGGCCATGTTCTAGTTCTATGGCTTTTACATGTTCGATGAAGACATGTTGGTTATGGTTGGCCTATTTGTTTGCTAAATAGAAAAATGGGTGGGTATTTTAGCTTGATTTTAATAAGTCTTTTTATATAGTAATTGTTTGCTTTGGATGCTAATAAAAATCATGTTAAAATTTTGGGTTTAAGCAAGCTAATATTCGGCCTAAGATGAACACTCTTGAGCTGTTTTTTTTGATTTGATAAATGTTTAGTTTGGATTCAAAAATGACATGAATAGCTTAAGAGATTTAGAAGATTTGAGCATAGAGATGCGCTTATTTTTTTCGGCTGGAAATTGGATGAATAAATTGTGGTTATTTAGCTTGTTGCTTGGTCTTATGTTGAATAAAGTGCATGAGTACACTAAATTAGCAAATTCGGTCATAAGAGAAAATGAAATTGAGCTATTATATTCGGTTATATATATATATATAAAGTTAATGTGTGGCCATAGATAAGAAGGTAAGTTTTAAGTTAAATTACATTAAAGAGATTATTACCAATGTGTTCAATAATATTATTGAATATACTTGAACAAAATAGTGGGTGATAGCCGAATAAAAATGTTTATGTCTTGGAATTAATATGCTTAAATATTACAAATGTCAGGGGGGGATAATTGGCAAATTATATATTATATGCTTTTGCTTTTAAATTGAATGGAAGTGTGATTTAATTGGTTTAATTGAACCAAATTAGATCAAGATCAAAAGGAGAAGAATTTGGAGCGAGGAAAAGCTAAACTAAACGAATAGTTGGAGATTTCGAATCTATCGACTTCTAAGGTAAGTCCTTAAGCTATGTATATTGAAGAATTATTTATAAATCAATTGTACGATAATGTTTGATAAATTTTAGTAGATATTCATGTCATAGCCGAATGTATATAAGCCTATTAGAATGGTTTTGATTGTTTGATGTAAATAAGCCAAAGTACTTTCATTATGTGATATAGTATAAAAGGTATTAGCGATGATTGATTACATTAATGTGTTTCGGGCTTTAAGCCTAGCAGGCCTAGTGCCGGTGATTTAATTCGGGCTTTAAGCCTAGCAGGCCTTGTGCCGGTGATTTAATTCGGGCTTTAAGCCTAGTAGGCCTTGTGCCGGTGTTACTTATCGGGCTTTTACGCCTAGCAGGCCTTGTTCTGGTGTTATTTATCGGGCTTTTATGCCTAGCAGGCTTGATGCCGGTGTTGTATTTCATAAACTAGAAACCGAAATTGTGTTCAAGGCGAATTAAAGCAAATTTATCAAGTTAACGGCTCAGGTGAGTATGTAAAGTAGGAATGAGCTTCTTACTTAATTAAGATAAGGTAAACTAGTGATTCAGTGATTTATTACCAATGGTATGTGTTCTCGGTTTTATTGATGAATGATGTGGTATCGTGACTTTGGCCGTTTAATATGTAGATATAAGACTAGGTGTATTCGGCCACAAGGGTGGTTGTATAATTAATGACATGCTATAATAATTGATATCCAAGTATATGAATAATTGTACCTATGGTTGTATGATGACACATTGGGTTTTAAAGATTGGATTACGAACAAATATTTTTGATCATAAATATGTGGGTAAGGAGAAATTTCCCTACAAATTCATACTTAGTTACATGGATATGAAATTGAAAGCTTGATAATGAATATGAGTACAAGCTTACAAGTTGAATTGTGGTAATTGAATTGTTGATGTTTGAATGTTATATTTTTTTTATGTAATTAGGACTTACTAAGCTAGCAAGCTTATCGTGTGAAATGTTTCCTCTGTTTTATAGATTAGGTACAAGCTACAAGCTCGTCGGGATCGTTTGGGAAGTCGCCCACACTATCAATCTACATTTTGGTACTCTTTCATTTTGGTTTTAAGCGAAGGCATGTATAGGAAAGACTTGGTCTTGTTTTGTTAAAATCTTAAGGTTCATGTATATAATAGCCATGCTAATATAGCTAAATTTTTAGTTAAGTATGCTGTTGTGTTTTTGATATGTATGTTGAATTATGATGGCAATGTTTATGCATTCTTAATCGAAGTTAAATCATTTTTGTTAAGGAAATGTTTGTGTATGAAATGAATACTTGAATTAGGGGTGTAGGTATGTTCGGTTAGAAACTAGTCTTTCATAAATTGCAACGAAACAGCTTGTAGTAGCAGCAGTGATGTGATTTAGAAAAATCACCAAAAATAGGGTATATTGAATTAGAAGGTGACTGAGATATGAAATTAAACATTATTGTGTCTATTTTTACATGAAAGAAACAGAGTAGGCAAAGGTTTTACATATTATGAGATAATTAAGTTTTAGTGAGAATCGCTGTAAATGAATTCGTGAGTCACTGTTCTGTTTTGGAAAAATTGTCAAAAATTGTATATAAATAATTAAGAAGTATGGTTTATATGTGTAGAATCCTTAATGAGTCTAATTTTCATTTCTATAAACAAGAACATTATTAGAAATTTGTGCAATGAGATAACTGTATTTTTGTAAAGACAGGTCAGAATTGTCAAGCAGTATAATAAGGGTAACTTTGATGAATAAACTGTACTAATTGGCCACATGAAAAATTCTGGAAAAATTATGGTGAAAATTCATATGAGTCTAGTTTCAAGGAAAATTTACGAATCTACATTTCGAGTTTTGTAACTCGAGTTATGGTTAATTTAGTCAGCGTGGCGCAGTTGGACAGCTTTAAAATTTTATGCCCTGAGTTAATAGTCAAGTTTAGTAATGCCACGTACTCGATTCCGGCATGGGTTTCAGGTAAGGGGTGTTACATTTGATTGGTATCATAGCTTACGGTTTAGTCGATTCTAGGACTACCGTAGCGCGTGTGAGTCTAGCTATACATGCCTTCATTATATGTTGATAGTGTGGTGACTTCTGACAGTCTGAATTTTGTTTTATTTAGTAAATGGACACTGATCCCGAAAGAGCCGTAGCTGATGATGTAGAGAGCGTAGCGCCTGACCGCGCACGCGGATCAGCGCCGGTAGACTCTCGACCTGTTTCAGGTAGCCACGAAGGAGAGACTAAACAAGCCTTTTATCAGATGATGAATGAGTGGTTTGCCCAATTTATTCAAAATAACCCGGCTGTACACCAATCTCCACCCCCGAATAATCCAACTCCGATTCCTTCAGCTCCCCCGATGATAGATCCGATGAGATCTAGTAGGCCCTCAGTTGATAAAATCCGAAAATTTGGGGCCGAAGAATTTAAAGCTAATGACGATGATGACGCTGAGAGAGCCGAAATGTGGCTTGATAACACTATTCGGGTACTTGATGAGTTGTCTTGTACTCCGGATGAATGCTTGAAGTGTGCTATATCCTTACTACGGGACACTGCATATCACTGGTGGAATACACTAGTATCAGTGGTTCCAAAAGAAAAAGTGACATGGGATTTCTTCCAAGATGAGTTTCGCAAGAAGTATATTAGCCAAAGATTCATTGATCAAAAACGAAAGGAGTTCCTTGAGCTGAAACAGGGGCGAATGACCGTAACGGAATATGAAAGAAAATTTGTCAAGCTCAGCAGATATGCTAGAGAGTGTGTTTCTACCGAAGCCATTATGTGTAAAAGATTTGAAGATGGCCTAAATGAAGATATAAAGATGTTTGTTGGCATTCTTGAAATTCAAGAGTTTGTGACTTTAGTTGAGAGAGCTTGCAAAGCTGAAGAGCTCGGGAAAAAGAAAAGAAAGGCTGAGACAGAAGCTAGAGACATATCTTCGGGTAAGGTCTTTCATTCCACAGCCAAGAAGTCCAGAGATGACTACAGCCGACATAAAGCTACTACAGATCCTCCTAGACGGGATCGACCTCCTATGAGCTCCCGAGCTACCTCGATAGCCAGTGTTGGTAACGTTCCACAGAATAGAGTTGAATGCAAGCACTGTGGGAAATGGCACTCAGAGAGTTGTAGATTTCATGATCGGTCTTGCTATAAATGTGGGTCGTCAGATCATTTTATCAGAGAATGTCCGAGGTTAGCTGAGCAGAATACAATTCAGAACACTAAGCCGAGCAACACGTCAATGCGAGGTAGACCACCCAGACATTCAGGCAATGTAGGTGGTAGTCAGAAAGGAACGAAGAACACTACAGTTCGATCTGAGGCTAGAGCTCCGGCTAGAGCATATGCTGCACGAGCCAGAGAGGATACTTCCTCCCCCGACGTCATTACTGGTATTTTCACTCTTTATGATACTACTGTAATTGCACTAATCGATCCTGGTTCGACTCATTCTTATGTATGTGAAACTTTAGAATTTGGCAAGACTCTGCTAGTTGAGTCTACCGAGTTTGTGATTCGTGTGTCCAACCCTTTGGGTAGATGTGTACTTGTTAATAAAGTGTGTAGAGGTTGCCCGTTGATGATTCGGGATTATTGCTTCCCAGCTGATTTAATGTTGTTGCCCTTTGACGAATTTGATATAATCTTGGGTATGGACTGGTTAACTTCACATGAGGCAGTAGTGGATTGTAAAAGAAAGCTCATTGATTTGAAATGTCGAAACGGTGAGACCATCAGAATTAAATCCTGTGACGTAAATGGGTTGCCTACAGTAATATCTTCAATGTTAGCCCGAAAGTATGTGAGAAAAGGGTGTGAAGCTTATTTGGCTTATGTACTGGATAATAAAATGTCCGAGAAACAAATTGAATTTGTATCAGTTGTATGTGAATACCCCGATGTGTTTCCTGAAGAACTACCGGGTTTACCCCCAGTACGAGAGGTTGAGTTTGGCATTGAGTTAATACCGGGTGCGGTTCCGATTTCGATAGCTCCATACCGAATGGCACCTATTGAATTAAAAGAATTGAAAGCGCAGTTGCAAGAGTTGACAGATAAGGGCTTCGCGTGACCGAGTTTCTCTCCATGGGGTGCACCTGTTTTATTTGTGAAAAAGAAAGATGGGACTATGCGAATGTGTATCGACTACCGGCAACTAAATAAGGTAACTATAAAGAATAAGTACCCGTTACCTCGGATTGATGATTTATTTGATCAGTTGAAGGGGGCTTCAGTGTTTTCGAAAATAGATTTGAGATCGGGCTATTATCAGTTGCGAGTCAGAGATTCAGATGTGCCAAAGACTGCATTCCGCACGAGGTACGGACACTATGAGTTTTTGGTTATGCCTTTTGGACTCACTAATGCACCTGCTGTTTTTATGGATCTAATGAACCGAGTCTTCCGATAGTTTTTGGATCGGTTTGTAGTAGTGTTTATTGATGATATACTGATCTACTCCAAAAATGAAACGGAACATGCTGAGCATTTGAGATTAGTACTACAAACTTTGAGAGATCAATGATTGTATGCAAAGTTCAGTAAGTGTGAGTTCTGGATGAATGAAGTCAACTTTTTGGGTCATGTTGTTTCGGTGTCAGGTATTCGGGTGGATCCGAACAAAATAGCAGCCATACTCGAATGGAAACCACCAAAGAATGTTTCTGAGATCCGAAGTTTCCTGGGCCTTGCGGGGTATTACAGACGATTTGTAAAAGGTTTTTCTGTTATAGCTACACCTTTGACGAGACTGCTACAGAAAGATGTCAAATTTGAGTGGTCAGAAAGGTGTCAGAAAAGTTTCGAGCAGTTGAAAGCCTTTTTGACCGAAGCCCCAGTGTTAACTCAGCCTGAACCGGGTAAAGAATTTACTATTTTTAGTGATGCTTCCTTGAATGGGTTGGGTTGCGTTTTAATGCAAGAAGGCAAGGTGATAGCTTACGCTTCGAGACAATTAAAGCCGCATGAGAAAAATTATCCAACTCACGATCTGGAGTTAGCAGCCATTGTGTTCGCATTAAAAATTTGGCGTCACTATTTATTCGGCGAAAAATGTCATATCTATTCAGATCACAAAAGTTTGAAATATTTGATGACTCAGAAAGACTTAAACTTGAGACAACGCAGATGGTTAGAATTGCTGAAAGACTATGATTTAGTAATTGACTACCATCCGGGGAAGGCTAATGTTGTTGCGGATGCGTTAAGTCGAAAATCATTATTTACTCTTCGTGCATTGAACGCACGGGTGGCTATGTCTGATGATGGTTTGATCGTAGCCGAGTTACAAGCAAGACCGATGTTTATTCAGCAGATTTGTGATGCACAGAAAGTTGACGAAAAGTTGATTGCTATTCGGAGTCAGTGTGGGAGTGGTACAGAATCAGATTTTCAGATTGATGCAAATGATTGTTTGAATTATAAAGGCCGATTGTGTGTTCCAAAGAACTCAGATTTGATACAGATGATCCTGTGTGAGGCCCATAGTGGTCGACTATCTATACACCCGGGTAGCACTAAAATGTATAACGATTTGAAGCAATTCTATTGGTGGCCTGGCATGAAACGAGATATATCCGAGTTCGTTTCTAAGTGCTTAATCTGTCAACAAGTAAAAGCTGAGCATCAAGTACCGTCCGGACTACTTCAACCAATCATGATACCCGAATGGAAATGGGATAGAATTACAATGGATTTTGTATCCGGTCTTCCTATGACACCGAGTAGATGCCGTATCGGTTATCGTCGATAGACTGAATAAATCAGCTCATTTTATACCGGTACGCACCGACTATTCACTTGATAAGCTTGCCGAATTGTATGTGTCACAGATTGTAAGGTTGCATGGTGTACCGAGTTCCATTGTTTCAGATAGGGACCCGAGGTTTACATCGCGATTCTGGAAGAAATTGCAAGATGCTCTAGGTACCAAACTTCATTTTAGTACAGCCTTCCATCCGCAAACAGACGGTCAGTCTGAGCGAACTATTTTGATACTTGAGGACATGCTGAGGTGTTGCGTTCTCGAATTTGAAGGTACGTGGGAACGATACCTACCGTTGGTTGAATTTGCTTATAATAATAGCTTCCAATCTAGTATAAAAATGGCGCCTTACGAAGCCTTATATGGACGAAAATGCCGCACACCGTTGTACTGGACTGAGCTCAGTGAAAATAAGATACACGGGGTAGATTGGATTAAAGAAACAGAACAGAAGGTGGTTCTTATCAGGAATAATTTAAAAGCTGCATCGGACCGTCAAAAGTCCTACGCCGATTTGAAACGTAAGGACATTGAATTTCAGGTCGGAGATCAGGTGTTCTTAAAAGTGTCTCCGTGGAAGAAGATACTCCGATTTGGTCAGAAAGGCAAGTTGAGTCCGAGATTTATCGGACCGTATGAAATCATCGAGCGTATAGGGCCTGTTGCTTATAGATTGAAATTGCCCCTTGACTTAGAAAAGATACACAATGTATTTCACGTTTCGATGCTTCGCAAATACCGATCAGACCCGTCCCATGTGATCACACTGTCAGAGATTGAAATTCGATCCGATTTGACATATGATGAGGAACCAATTCGTATCTTGGCTCGGGAAATGAAGGAGTTGAGAAATAAGAGGATTCCATTAGTGAAAGTATTATGGAATAGACACAGAGTTGAAGAGGCCACGTGGGAACCTGAAGATTCAATGAGGCAACAATATCCGATTTTATTTAACGGTAAGATTTTCGAGGACGAAAATTCTTAAGGGGGGAGAGTTGTGACAGACCAATTTTGACCCTAATCGGAACGGTGGTTTCGGGACCACGAATCTGAGCCCAATAAATATTTTAACATTATATCTTGTGTCTATTATGGGTGAATTGATGTATGTGAATGTTTAGTAGAAGAATTTAACCATTTGAGTGCCTAATTGGCAAAAAGGATTAAATTGCTAAGGGAACCAAGGTAGTGAACATGAAATAAAAAGGGGCTAAGTGACTTGTTGACTAAACATAGGGATTTGCATGTCAAATTCCCCATTGTTTGAAGGGGTGGACGGTAAGCATGCATTATAGCAACTTATGGTTTTAAAATATTATTTTTAAGACATTATTATAATATAAGCATGCTAAGGTATTATGTTTTCCTAAGTATATTATAATTTAAGCATTTCTTTTACTAAAAACATGCTAAAATAAGGTGCTATTACTTTTTTAAAAAAAAAGAAAAGAAATTATTTTCAATTCTCTTTCTCCATCCATCCCCCACCCGAAAACCATCTTCAAGAAGAGAAGAAACTCATCTTCTTCATTCGGCTGTTGCATGTGTCTCTAAGGTGAGGTATCAAGCTCCATTTTTGATGATTTTGCATGGTTATGTAGGTAGTCTTATATACTATCGAATTCTTGTGCAAAATTTGAGCTTAAAGCTCCCCTTAGATTCGGCCATGTTCTAGTTCTATGGCTTTTTCATGTTCGATGAAGACATGTTGGTTATGGTTGGCCTATTTGTTTGCTAAATAGAAAAATGGGTGGGTATTTTAGCTTGATTTTAATAAGTCTTTTTATATAGTAATTGTTTGCTTTGGATGCTAATAAAAATCATGTTAAAATTTTGGGTTTAAGCAAGCTAATATTCGGCCTAAGATGAACACTCTTGAGCTGTTTTTTTTGATTTGATAAATGTTTAGTTTGGATTCAAAAATGACATGAATAGCTTAAGAGATTTAGAAGATTTGAGCATAGAGATGCCCTTATTTTTTTCGGCTGGAAATTGGATGAATAAATTGTGGTTATTTAGCTTGTTGCTTGGTCTTATGTTGAAGAAAGTGCATGAGTACACTAAATTAGCAAATTCGGTCATAAGAGAAAATGAAATTGAGCTATTATATTCGGTTATATATATATATATATATATATATATATATATAAAGTTAATGTGTGGCCATAGATAAGAAGGTAAGTTTTAAGTTAAATTACATTAAAGAGATTATTACCAATGTGTTCAATAATATTATTGAATATACTTGAACAAAATAGTGGGTGATAGCCAAATAAAAATGTTTATGTCTTGGAATTAATATGCTTAAATATTACAAATGTCAGGGGGGGATAATTGGCAAATTATATATTATATGCTTTTGCTTTTAAATTGAATGGAAGTGTGATTTAATTGGTTTAATTGAACCAAATTAGATCAAGATCAAAAGGAGAAGAATTTGGAGCGAGGAAAAGCTAAACTAAACGAATAGTTGGAGATTTCGAATCTATCGACTTCTAAGGTAAGTCCTTAAGCTATGTATATTGAAGAATTATTTATAAATCAATTGTACGATAATGTTTGATAAATTTTAGTAGATATTCATGTCATAGCCGAATGTATATAAGCCTATTAGAATGGTTTTGATTGTTTCATGTAAATAAGCCAAAGTACTTTCATTATGTGATATAGTATAAAAGGTATTAGCGATGATTGATTACATTAATGTGTTTCAGGCTTTAAGCCTAGCAGGCCTAGTGCCGGTGATTTAATTCGGGCTTTAAGCCTAGCAGGCCTTGTGCCGGTGATTTAATTCGGGCTTTAAGCCTAGCAAGCCTAGTGCCGGTGATTTAATTCGGGCTTTAAGCCTAGCAGGCCTTGTGCCGGTGATTTAATTCGGGCTTTAAGCCTAGCAGGCCTTGTGCCGGTGTTACTTATCGGGCTTTTACGCCTAGCAGGCCTTGTGCCGGTGTTATTTATCGGGCTTTTATGCCTAGCAGGCTTGATGCTGGTGTTGTATTTCATAAACTAGAAACTGAAATTGTGTTCAAGGCGAATTAAAGCAAATTTATCAAGTTAACGGCTCAGGTGAGTATGTAAAGTAGGAATGAGCTTCTTACTTAATTAAGATAAGGTAAACTAGTGATTCGGTGATTTATTACCAATGGTATGTGTTCTCGGTTTTATTGATGAATGATGTGGTATCGTGACTTTGGCCGTTTAATATGTAGACATAAGACTAGGTGTATTCGGCCACAAGGTTTAATGACATGCTATAATAATTGATATCCAAGTATATGAATAATTGTACCTATGGTTGTATGATGACACATTGGGTTTTAAAGATTGGATTACGAACAAATATTTTTGATCATAAATATGTGGGTAAGGAGAAATTTCCCTACAAATTCATACTTAGTTACATGGATATGAAATTGAAAGCTTGATAATGAATATGAGTACAAGCTTACAAGTTGAATTGTGGTAATTGAATTGTTGATGTTTGAATGTTATATTTTTTTTATGTAATTAGGACTTACTAAGCTAGCAAGCTTATCGTGTGAAATGTTTCCTCTGTTTTATAGATTAGGTACAAGCTACAAGCTCGTCGGGATCGTTTGGGAAGTCGCCCACACTATCAATCTACATTTTGGTACTCTTTCATTTTGGTTTTAAGCGAAGGCATGTATAGGAAAGACTTGGTCTTGTTTTGTTAAAATCTTAAGGTTCATGTATATAATAGCCATGCTAATATAGCTAAATTTTTAGTTAAGTATGCTGTTGTGTTTTTGATATGTATGTTGAATTATGATGGCAATGTTTATGCATTCTTAATCGAAGTTAAATCGTTTTTGTTAAGGAAATTTTTGTGTATGAAATGAATACTTGAATTAGGGGTGTAGGTATGTTCGGTTAGAAACTAGTCTTTCATAAATTGCAACGAAACAGCTTGTAGTAGCAGCAGTGATGTGATTTAGAAAAATCACCAAAAATAGGGTATATCGAATTAGAAGGTGAATGAGATATGAAATTAAACATTATTGTGTCTATTTTTACATGAAAGAAACAGAGTAGGCAAAGGTTTTACATATTATGAGATAATTAAGTTTTAGTGAGAATCGCTGTAAATGAATTCGTGAGTCACTGTTCTATTTTGGAAAAATTGTCAAAACTTGTATATAAATAATTAAGAAGTATGGTTTATATGTGTAGAATCCTTAATGAGTCTAATTTTCATTTCTATAAACAAGAACATTATTGGAAATTTGTGCAATGAGATAACTGTATTTTTGTAAAGACAGGTCAGAATTGTCAAGCAGTGTAATAAGGGTAACTTTGATGAATAAACTGTACTAATTGGCCACATGAAAAATTCTGGAAAAATTATGGTGAAAATTCATATGAGTCTAGTTTCAAGGAAAATTTACGAATCTAAATTTCGAGTTTTGTAACTCGAGTTATGGTTAATTTAGTCAGCGTGGCGCAGTTGGACAGCTTTAAAATTTTATGCCCTGAGTTAATAGTCAAGTTTAATAATGCCACGTACTCGATTCCGGCATGGGTTTCAGGTAAGGGGTGTTACATACGAGGCCTTAAACAAACATCCGGAAGATTTCAAGGTTCAATCGGAAACTTTTACACTCTTTGAAAATTTTTGCCTAAACAGGGGCCACACACCCATGTGACTTGCGGACATGCCCGTGTGGGTAGGCCGTGTGGTCTCACACGCCCATGTCTCTGGCCCGTGTACAGTTTATTTCTATTTCGAACCTATAGGGGTTTTCACACGGCCAGACACACGTCCGTGTCTGTAACACCCCTTACCCGTATTCAACACCAAAATAGGGTACGAGGCACTACCAAAACACATACACTTGTAAACGTATTAAACTGAGTCATAAAATTTCATCCAAATTATAAAAAATGATCTGCTAAATATTAAAGGCCAACATTTTAAGCCAAACCAATTATAACATATACAAATGACTAAGTCCCCTATACATGCCATAAACTTAAGAGGTTTGTATTCACTTTTATCCCATGATTATAGCTTGATAATGTGATTACATCTCCGGCGATCTCCAACTCGAGTTAGCATACAACCCTATAAGATATGGGAAATGAAGGGAAGTAAGCTACAAAGCTTAGTAAGTAAGTATGTAAATAATAAGTGATTTATTAACAGGCTTTTATAAATCTTCACAATATGTTCTCAAGATAATAAAATCATAATTGCACATAGTTCCACTTTTTATTCATGTTCATCTCAAGCTATCTACTCGAGTCATACTCACTAAATTATTTATATCTTGAGCTACGGAACTCTAAATTAAAATCCGATAATTTTTCCTAAAACTAGACTCAAATATCTTATTACCATGAAATTTTCAGAATTTTTGGTTTAGCCAATTAGTACAGTTTATTCTTCAAAGTCTCCCCTGTTTTGCTATCCAACTGTTCCAACCATTCTTCTCTAAAATTTAATTATCTTTTCGTACAGAATTCAAATTATGTTCTAGTTTATTTCTTATAAAAATAAACTCAATAAGGAATCTAACCATATAAATTATGTCCCAAAATTAGTTTTGTACAATTTTCAATGATTTTTCGAAGTCAAAACAGAGGATCTCGAAATCACTCTGAACCAGTCTCACAAAAATCTAAATATCTCAAAATATACAAATCCTTTGCTTTCTATGTTTCTTTTATATGAAAATAGACTCAATAAAATTTAAATCAATATGTCATCCAACATATAATTCAATTTCTACTATTTATGGTGATTTTTCAAAATCACGTAACTGCTACTATTTCAATCTATTTTACTGAAAATTTTACTCTCCCATGTTTTCTTTATATTACTTCCATATATGCACACATAACACCAAGCATGTTCAATACTAGCCATACAAATGAATAATCATCACCAATATTTACAAGTACTCATAATGGCGCTCACACCATATTAGCCTTACCAGAATTTCAATCACGTATCACATATCAAACACATTTTGCACATATACACATAGTCACATGCACCATTGCTCACACGTACATTTGCCACATTTCTCAATTGATCACATTCACTCTTGCACTTATTAATAACATGATCACACCAATCACCATTAGTAATTTATCTCGTTGAACCCCTTCGGAAAACACCCGATACTCGGTGGTATCAGCACATAGCTCCACCTACACATAACTCGGCTTTCTTGTACACATGGTGAAGGTCTCCTATCACCCATGTGACCTAGCCATTCCATCTTGTAGCTTTCTTGTCTACATGGTGTCAAACACTAGGAACCACCCATGTAACCTAGCTACTCATAACCCGTAACTTTCTTGTACACATGGTATACACACAGTATTACACACGTGACCTAGTTACATATGAAATTATTATCCCGTAGGTTTCTTGAACACATGGTGAAAGTCCCTTATCATCCATGTGGCTGAGCTACATATCAAATTTTGCCATCTCATAGCTTTCTTGTGCACACGGTGAAGGTCCCTTATCACTCGTGTGACCTAGCTACATATTGTCCGTATCTCTCGGTTTCCCGAAGGTTCAATAGAGAATTTCACATTCCATACATTTTCATATTATAGTTATCACACAATGATTTCCATAATATCTAGCAAAATAATTATTGAACAAGAAAAATAAATGCATTATTTACATATCAACTTTCCATTTCACATAATAACCATAGTCATAGAAAACACCTTTAAGCACAACATTTTGACCCATTTTCCATGTCACCTATGTCACATTTTATCATAAACATTATTATTAAATCAATTCACCAACATAATATACAAAACATGTAATTCAGCAAAACCAATTTAATACCAGAATTTAGGTTTCAAACATACATTACGACATTATTGCATTATTATTTACACACCAACTTACCTCGGATCCAGAAACGACAATTTACCAACTTTCTCGATTTTTGATTTTCCTCCCGTTCTAGGTCCAAATCTCGTTTTTCAGGGTCTAAAATACCATATTTCACTTATTTAATTAATGTACTACTCAAAACAGTCCCTAACTCAAACTTTTGCAAAATTACAATTTTGCCCCTAAACTTTTACATATTTACACTTTTGCCCCAATACTCGAAAATTAAACTTCAGCCCTTATTCTTATGTTTTATAACATGCTGATCATTTTTCCCTTCTATGGAAACATCAAAGTCTTACTCTAACATACACTTATGGACATTAGGTATTTTTACCGATTATGTCGTTTTACTCGTTTTCACTTAAAATCGCTTAGTAAAAGTTATTTAACATAATTTCAAGCTTCATATTCCACCATAAAACAACAAAATACACACTTTTCACCTATGGGTAATTTTCCAAAGATGAACCCTAGCATGAATTATTGGTAGCATAAGCTATATGGAGCTACCGGGACTCCAAAACCGTAAATAACTTGAAAAACGGGGCTAGAACGGACTTACCATGAGCTTGGAAAGTTAAGAAAACTCTAGCCATGTCTTCCCTTGGTAAATTTCGTCCATATGAAGAAGATGGACAAATTTGGCATTTTAATTTTGTTTTTAATTCATTTAATTTACAAAAGGACTAAAATGCCCTTTCAAAAAAATATCTTATCTAGCATATACCATATCCAATTTTGTCCAACAATTTAACCAATGGGCTAATTACCATTTAAGAACCTCTACTTTAAATTTTCATAGCAATTTGACACCTCTAACTTCTAGAACTCAAGTTTTGCACTTTTTACAATTTAGTCCTTTTGACTAAATTGAGTGGCCAAACATCAAAATTTTCGAACGAAATTTTCACGAAATCGTTCCATGAAATTGTAGACCATAAAAATATAATAAAATAAATTTTCTTACGTCAGATATGTGGTCCCGAAACCACTGTTCCGACTAGGCCCTAATTCGGGATGTTACATTTCTCACTCCCTTTTAGGATTTTCGTCCTAAAAAATCTTACCAGAAGAGTGGTTTAGTATCTTTCTCTTAATTTCCAACATCACTAAATATTCTAGCAATAAAACTCATTCTAATCTGTTCATTAGTGCATCACTAAAAAAATCATAAACTCATTACTCAATTCCAACTGAACTCAGCACTAGAGCTTCGGTTAATAATACCTTCAATTGCTTTAACTTTGTTAGTATACCCAGACCATTCAAACTTTCACAATGTGATAACTTTTCCAATCAGAACAACTTTAACTTATAATAACATCATCCGATTAGAATAATCCAATAGGCATATCTCTGTATTATGCTTTCTAGAATATAATTTCTTCATTAAGACTATCCGTCTTCATACTCGTGAATACACAAAATTTATTATCTTAGTTGAGGCATATTTAAACATACATAACTCACAAGAAAATAACAGAGATCTTGATGATTCCTCAGAGAAACCCATCAGAAAAAAAAAATAATGCTTACCGACTCTGGACTTCCATCATAACAGAGATAATATATTTTTCGTATATATAAAACAAAACCATAATCAGTAGAAACATAAGAATAGTCCCACATAAATTTTTACCATCGACATCATTCCAACATATTTAAATAGAATTCCGAAGAGATAAAGAAATACCAATCATAAACCGACCAGACCAACAGGGCATTCGTCTAACATCATAGTTAGTTTCTCACAACGTAAGAACTCCATCAGAACCTGAACAATCACACACATATCTTTGGGGATAAAAGAATATATGGAATACACAGAAAAGATCATCATATTCATTTCAACTGTAACTGTCACACACACAGCCATCTTTACTACTCAAATATCATTTCCTTGACTAATTCTGTCATCATGAACCCCGTATTATTCCACTCATTAACGAAAATCAATTCGGGAAAAATTTCAGCAAACACATACTTTAGACATCATATCTGAATAAGTCGATTAGCCGAGACTAACTTCTCCTTTATCCGTGACATTGCATAATCTGTATAATCTTTAAAACATTCTGATATCCTTCCAAAATTGTTTCCACTTTCCAAACTATTCTTATCTCTATATGCATTACTAAGTATTTCACCACTAAACGTTTTAGTTTCACATTTATGGACTTATTCCACGTGGTTCTCATGAATTTTCGTTATAAAACAACACTGGTAAGGGGGTGAGGTCGTAAAGCTTCTGACTTGACTCTCATAAATACACACATATCACTTTGTATTCATCACCAACATCATATAATCACAATTACATAATTCACTTCAAGCTAATTAACATACATAGTCATGTTACACGAACTTTTTCGATTATCTTATTCAAACAAGTGTATATAAACACACATTCTGTCAATTTGAGTAAATTTACTTATCGTATTCACTTAATCAAATATGTTGGGCACATAACATCATATGCATGCCAAACAAACATGGATGGGCTTATCACCATATAAACTTTCATTTCATTCCACTTCTCACATATATATCGTGAACTTCCATTCACACCTTTCCAAATTTCGACACATCATAAGCACGTCTCAATCATTTCAATATCATTATCAGCACTATCAAAAAATAGCTCGGTTGGAAGTCATCTCTTTCTGAACAAAATAATTTTGTCAGAGTCGGGAGATATCACACTATCACGAGTAGTAATATGGCATGTATAGCTAGACTCACATACGCTATGTTAGTTCGAGAATCGACTAAACCATAGCTCTATACCACTAAATGTAACACCCCTTACCCGTATTCAACGCCAGAATAGGGTACGAGGCATTACCAAAACACATACACTTGTAAACGTATTAAATTGAGTCATAAAATTTCATCCAAATTATACAAAATGAACTGCTAAATATTAAAGGCCAACATTTTAAGCCAAACCAGTTATAACGTATACAAATGACTAAGCCCCCTATACATGCCATAAAATTAAGAGGTTTGTACTCACTTTTACCCACGATGATAGCTTGATAGTGTGATCACATCTCCGGCGATCTCCAACTCGAGTTAGCATACAACCCTATAAGATATGGGAAATGAAGGGAAGTAAGCTACAAAGCTTAGTAAGTAAGTATGTAAATAATAAGTGATTTATTAACAGGCTTTTATAAATCTTCACAATATGTTCTCAAGATAATACAATCATAATTGCACATAGTTCCACTTTTTATTCATGTTCATCTCAAGCTGTCTACTCGAGTCATAGTCACTATATTATCTATATCTTGAGCTATGGAACTCCAAATTAAGATCCGATAATTTTCACTGAACTTATACTCAAATATCTTATTACCATAAAATTTTCAGAATTTTTGGTTTAGCCACTTAGTACAGTTTATTCTTCAAAGTCTCCCCTATTTTGCTGTCCAGCAGTTCTGACCATTCTTCACTAAAATTTAATTATCCTTTCGTACAGAATTCAAATTATGTTCTAGTTTGTTTCTTATAAAAATAAACTCAATAAGAAATCTAACCGTATAAATTATGTCCCAAAATTAGTTTTTTACAATTTTCAATGATTTTTCCAAGTCAGAATAGGGGATCTCAAAATCACTCTGAACCAGTCTCACAAAAATCTAAATATCTCAAAATATAAAAATCCTTTGCTTTCTCTGTTTCTTTTATATGAAAATAGACTCAAAAAGATTTAAATCAATATCTCATCTAACATATAATTAAATTTCTACTATTTATGGTGATTTTTCAAAATCACGTAATTGCTGTTGTTTCAATCTATTTTACTGAAAATTTTACTCTCCCATGTTTTCTTCATATTACTTCCATATATGCACACATAACAGCAAGCATGTTCAATACTAGCCATACAAATGAATAATCATCACCAATATTTATGAGTACTCATAATGGCGCTCACACCATATCAGCCTTACCAGAATTTCAATCACGTAGCACATATCAAACACATTATGCACATATACACATAGTCACATGCACCCTTGCTCACACGTACATTTGCCACATTTCTCAATTGATCACATTCACTATTGCACATATTCATAACATGATCTGTAACACCCTTAAACTGTATCCGTCACCGAATTGGGGTTACAAGGTATTACCAAACTTAACACAAGTCACCACAACCATTTACTGCTTATGTAGTCAAGAACCGAATGTATATTAAGAAATGCATTATCAAATTATACTTAAACCATTTTGAGCCTATTTTAAAACCATTCAACCAAAATCATTTCTAAGCATTTTCAATCAAATAACAAAGGTTACTAAACATTTGGTCATCTAATTTATTGACTGACCGAATATGCACATATCCATAATCATTACACTAAAATAAGTTATCAATTATCAAAAAAACTAAATAATCATATATGCACATAAGCATAGACTTTGCTCAATTGAATCTAACATATATCCAAATTTTTCCATACCAAGAGCATACACATCCAACAAGATATAGATCATTTCTTATTCAAGAGCATACTTGAATTATCAAAACCAAACATATATCTTCCATCGTCCACAATTCATGAATCTAAACCCTTTATTTGCATATACAGATGTATTTCATATTCGAATATACCTATCAAATTACATAACCATTACTAACCACATCTTATCGAATTCAAAGATTATAGTAAAAATGATTTTATAAAGTTGATTCATGTTTCTATATTACCCATCAAAAATAATGTTTAACAAACTATAAACCAAACTTATTAATCAACCACATATGTTAACTTTCTAAATGAGCTAGCAAGAATTCATATATGGTTATTTCCTATCAAAACATACATATATATACATATATACTTAACATGAATTAAAACACATCCATATTCACAATCCAAGCGAAACATTCACGCATACTATAATCAAGATTACATAAACCTTATATCATTAACTTTTAAAACAAGCCATTTTCGCATGGCTTATATACATCAACAAAAATATCATCTAAGTATTAGGCTAGCCTATACATGCCTTAAGTTCAAAACCCAAACTTTAAAAGTACCAAAATAAGTCGATAGTGTGGATGACTTCGTTGACAATTCCCTGAGCTCGTAGCTTGACCAAAATCTATTAAACAGAAAAACAGACACACACAGAGTAAGCTAACTTAGCTTAGTAAGTCTTAAGCAATTATAATAAATCAATTAAACAATCTAACAACTTGAACCAGTCATTTTATAACATTAATATAATTACAAAACACAATGGATCAATCATAGCCGAACATTACCATCCATACATAGCATTTTAATTATCCCTTATCAAATTCAAAACATCACTATTTTACTTTAAGGACACAACTCATCAAATGCATATAATTCAATATGTTTCCTTATACAACCAAATTAATAGTTCATGTACAATTTAACCACAAATAATCGAATGTATGAGCATATATATATTTCCACATATCCGAATATGTATATATATATATATATATAATCTCACATATTCGAATGTATATGCATAAAATTTTACATAACCAAATGTATATATATATATATATATATATATATATATATACACATATATACATGTACATCCATTAAAATAGTTTCATGCTTGCAAGTAAACAATATCGGTTCAAATAACTTTTTATCCACATATTCAAGAAGCCAAAATACCAACACATTCATCTATCAACTTACACACTCAACCACATCACATATAACATACACATATGTATATGCATACCTTATGGCCGAATATAATCTAATTCATTTTGATAAGCTGTAGCTTGCTCGATTTTCCACCATAACTTAATCATTTCATAAGCATAAACTTGTAATATAGACCACCGGCATTAAGCCTGCTAAGCAATAAAGCCTGAAACACACACCGGCACTAGGCCTACTAGACCCAAGGTCTGATATTAAATCACCGGCATTAAGCCTGCTAGGCATAAAGCCCGATATAATTCACCAGCACAAGGCTTGCTAGGCTCACAGCCTGAATAATAATACTTTAAACTATCTCACACGAATCATTTCATATATCGACTCTTTTCTACATTTCGAGCTCATTGTACGAACATTCAATTAACATATATCAATTGAATAACTTAAACAAATCCAATATTGTACTTAGCCAAATTCGGCTATTCCATAATATAATTACCATACTTCCAAAAATCAACATATATTTGGTTGCATAAATAATTTACGATGTTTGCTTGCTTAGAGACTTACCTCGGATAACATAGGACGACAAAAACCGGCTATTCGATTATTTTTGCTTTTCCCCGATCCAAGTCTGTTTTCTTTTGTTCTTGATCTTTAATCAAGCTTAAAGTTGACCGAACCTAGCTTAGGTTTCTTTCTTTTCTTTTTCTTCACTTTCGGCCAAAAAGATGGATGAATGAATAATGTTTCTCTTTCATATTATGTTTTTAATTACTTTAAGTATAATATAATGTTTAATATATAACAACATTTATAATAATAAAACTTCACATAATATAATCACTTAAGCTTTAACATGCTGTCCACTATGGCTTAAAATGGGCTATTTGCCCTTTAAGGACCTCACATTAAAAAGCCACTATCAATTAAGCACTTTACACTTTAATTTTTAACTTTTATACTTTACGCGATTAAGTCCTTTTATTAAATCGAACACCTAAACGACAAAATTAAATCATGAAATTTTAACACAAACAAATTCACACATAATAAATACGAAAAATAATTTTAAAATATTTTTCAGTATCGAATTTGTGGTCCCGAAACCACCGTTCCGATTAGGGTCTAAATCGAGCTGTTACAACTCTCCCCCTTAGGGATTTTCGTCCCCAAAAATCTTACCGGTAAATAGGTTCGGATAACGCTCTTTCATTGTATTCTCAGTCTCCCAAGTTGCTTCTTCAACTCCGTGCTTTTGCCACAGTACTTTAACTAATGAAATTTTCTTATTTCTCAATTCTTTTATCTCTCGAGCCAGAATACAAATCGGTTCTTCTTCATATGTCATATCAGGTTCAATCTCAACCTCTGTCGGGCAAATCACATGTGAAGGATCAGATCGATATCTTCGAAGCATCGAGACATGAAAGACATTATGAATCTTTTCTAATTTAGGTGGAAATTTCAATATATAAGCAACCGGCCCGATACGCTCTGTAATTTCATACGGTCCAATGAATCTCGGACTCAACTTGCCTTTATGACCGAATCTGAGTATTTTCTTCCACGGTGAAACTTTCAAAAATACTCGATCTCCAATCTGAAACTTAATGTCTTTACGTTTCAAATCTACATAAGACTTTTGACGATCTGATGCAGCTTTCAAACTATCACGGATTACTGCCACTTTTTGTTCAGTTTCTATAATGAAATCAACCCCGTGTATCTTGTTCTCACTGAGCTCGGTCCAGTACAATGGTGTACGACACTTACGACCGTACAAAGCTTCGTAGGGTGCCATTCTGATACTAGATTGAAAGCTATTATTGTAAGCAAATTCAATCAAAGGTAAGTATCGTTCCCAAGTACCTTCAAACTCGATGATGCAACATCTCAACATATCCTCTAGTATCTGAATAGTTCGTTCGGACTGACCATCTGTCTGCGGATGAAAAGCTGTGCTAAAGTGTAGTTTAGTACCTAAAGCATCTTGTAATTTCTTCCAAAGCCGCGACGTGAATCTCGGGTCTCTGTCTGAAACAATAGAAATAGGCGCACCATGTAATCTCACAATTTGAGATACGTACAACTCAGCAAGCTTATCGAGAGAATAGTCCATACGAACTAGAACAAAGTGAGCTGATTTGGTTAGCCTATCTACTATAACCTAAATTGCATCTTTCTTGCTCGGTGTCATAGGCAAGCCGGATACAAAATCCATAGTAATTCTGTCCCATTTCCATTCAGGTATCAGGATCAGCTGAAGTAACCCAGAAGGCACCTGATGTTTGGCCTTTATTTGTTGACAAACTAAGCAGTTCGAGACAAATTCAGATATGTCCCGTTTCATACCAGGCCACCAATAGAACTGTTTCATATCGTTATATATTTTCATTTGCAATTAACAACAGCATCGTGCAAAGTCAACCAGTCCATACCCAAAATTATATCAAATTCGTCAAAAGGCAACAACATCAAATCAGCTGGAAAACATGAATCCCGAATCATCAATGGGCAACTTTTACACACTTTATCAACCAGAGCGCATCGACGCAAGGGGTTTGATACACGAATCACAAACTCAGTAGACTCAACAGGCCTCTTAGTGGATACTAATGTTTCACACACGTAAGAATGAGTCGAACCAGGATCAATCAACACAATAACACTAGTATCATAAAGAGTGAAAGTACTGGTAATGATATCTGTAGAAGTAGCATCCTCACGAGTGCGTATAGCATATGCTCTGGCAGGTGCAAGAGCCTCTGATCGAATTGCAGTGTCCTTTGTTCCTCTCTGACTACCACCTACATTTCCCGAATGCCTAGGTGGTCTGCCACGCACTGATACATTGCTCGGTCTCGCATTCTGAACAGTATTTTGCTCCACTAACATCAGGCACTCTCTAATAAAATGATCCATCGACCCACATTTGAAACAGGACCGATCATGCAATCTACAACTCCCAGAATGCCATTTGCCACAATGCTTGCACTCAACCCAGTTCTACTGAACATTACCGATGCTAGCAATCGAAGTGGCTCGGGAACCCGTAGGGGGTTGGTCTCGATCTCGTCTAGAAAAGTCTGAAGTAGCTTTATGTCGACTAGATTCATCTCTGAACTTCTTTGATGCTAAATGAAAGATCTTACTCGATGATCTTTTACGGATGTCTCTAGCTTCAAATTCAGCTTTTCTTTTTTCTTTCCCAAGCTCTTCGGCTTTACAGGCTCGTTCAACAAGTACCACGAACTCTTTAATCTCAAGTATGCCGACCAGCAACTTAATATCTTCATTCAAACCGTCCTCGAATCTTTTACACATGATAGCCTCGGTTGAAACACATTCTCGAGCATATCGGCTTAATCTCACAAATTTCTGTTCATACTTAGTCACGGTCATACGACCTTGTTTCAATTCCAGAAATTCTTTACATTTTTGGTCGATGAATCTCTGACTGATATATTTCTTACGGAACTCAGTCTGGAAGAATTCCCAGGTCACTTTCTCTTTCGGAACCACCGATACTAGTGTATTCCACCAGTCATATGCGGTGTCCCGTAACAAGGATATATCACATTTTAAGCATTCATCTGGAGTACAAGATAGCTCGTCGAACACACGGATAAAATTATCAAGCCACAGCTCAGCTCGTTCTGCATCGTCATCATGATTAGCTTTAAACTCTTCGGCCCCATGATTCCTGATTTTATCAATAGGAGGCCTGCTAAATCTCATCGGATCGATCATCGGAGGTACCATAGGTATCAGAGACGGATTATTCGGGGGTGGAGGTTGTTGCACAGCCAGATTAGTTTGAACATATTGAGTAAACCATTCGTTCATCATCTGGTAGAAGGCTTGCTTAGCCTCCCCCTCATGGCTACTCGAGATAGGTCAAGATTTTACCGGCGCTGTCCCATGTACGGGATTAGGCGCTACGCTCTCGACATCATCAGCTACGGCTCTATCGGGATCCATTTACTATATAATAACACAATTCAGATGTCAGAAGTCATCACAATATCGCATTATAAATTAAGGCATGTATAGCTAGACTCACACGCACTACGGTAGTCCTAGAATCGACTAAATCGTAAGCTCTGATACCAATAAAATGTAACACCCTTAACCCGTATCCGTCGCCGGATTGGGGTTACAAGGCATTACCAAACTTAACACAAGTCACCACAACCATTTACTGCTCATATAGTCAAGAACCGAATGTATATTAAGAAATGCATTATCAAAGCATACTTAAACCATTTCGAGCCTATTTTAAAACCATTCAACCAAAATCATTTCTAAGTATTTTCCATCAAATAACAAAGGTTACTAAACATTTGGTCATCTAATTAATTTACTGACCGAATATGCACATATCCATAATCATTACAATAAAATAAGTTATCAATTATGAAAAAAACTAAATAATCATATACACATATAAGCATAGACTTTGCTCAATTGAATCTAACATATATCCAAATTTTTCCATACCAAGAGCATACACATCCAACAAGATATAGATAATTTCTTATTCAAGAGCATACTCGAATTATCAAAACCAAACATATATCTTCCATCGTCCACAATTCATGAATCTAAACCCTTTATTCGCATATACAGATGTATTTCATATTCGAATATACCTATCTAATTACATAACCATTACTAACCACATCTTATCGAATTCAAATATTATAGTAAAAATGATTTTATAAAGTTGATTCATGTTTCTATATTACCCATAAAAAATAATGTTTAACAAATTATAAACCAAACTTATTAATCAACCACATATGTTAACTTTCTAAATGAGCTAGCAAGAATTCATATATGGTTATTTCCTATCAAGACATACATATATATACATATATACTTAACATGAATTAAAACACATCCATATTCACAATCCAAGCGAAACATTCACACATACTATAATCAAGATTACATAAACCTTATATCATTAACTTTTTAAAAAGCCATTTTCGCATGGCTTATATACATCAACAAAAATATCATCTAAGTATTAGGCTAGCCTATACATGCCTTAAGTTCGAAACCCAAACTTTAAAAGTACCAAAATAAGTCGATAGTGTGGATGACTTCGTTGACGATTCCCTGAGCTCGTAGCTTGACCAAAATCTATGAAACGGAAAAACAGACACACACAGAGTAAGCTAACTTAGCTTAGTATGTCTTAAGCAATTATAATAAATCAATTAAACAATCTAACAACTTGAACCAGTCATTTTATAACATTAATATAATTACAAAACACAACTGATCAATCATAGCCGGACATTACCATCCATACATAGCATTTTAGGTATCCCTTATCAAATCCAAAACATCACTATTTTACTTTAAGGACACAACTCATCAAATGCATATAATTCAATATGTTTCCTTCTACAACCAAATTAATAGTTCATGTACAATTTAACCACAAATAATAGAATGTATGAGCATATATATATTTCCACATATCCGAATATGTATATATATAGTCTCACGTATCTGAATGTATATGCATAAAATTTTACATAACCGAATGTATATATACATGTACATCCATTAAAATAGTCTCATGCTTGCAAGTAAACAATATCGGTTCAAATAACATTTTATCCACATATTCAAGAAGCCAAAATACCAACACATTCATCTATCAACTTACACACTCAACCACATCACATATAACTTACACATATGTATATGCATACCTTATGGCCAAATATAATCTAATTCAATTTGATAAGCTGTAGCTTGCTCGATTTTCCACCATAACTTAATCATTTCATAAGCATAAACTTGCAATATAGATCACCGGCATTAAGCCTGCTAGGCAATAAAGCCTGAAACACACACCGGCACTAGGCCTGCTAGACCCAAGGTCTGATATTAAATCACCGGCATTAAGCCTGCTAGGCATAATGCCCGATATAATTCACCAGCACAAGGCTTGCTAGGCTCACAGCCTGAATAATAATACTTTAAACTCTCTCACACGAATCATTTCATATATCGACTCTTTTCTACATTTCGAGCTCATTATACGAACATTCAATTAACATATATCAATCGAATAACTTAAACAAATCCAATATTGTACTTAGCCAAATTCGGCTATTCCATAATATAATTACCATACTTCCAAAAATCAACATATATTTGGTTGCATAAAGAATTTACGATGTTTATTTGCTTAGAGGCTTACCTCGGATAACGTCGAACGACAAAAACCGGCTATTCGATTATTTTTGCTTTTCCCCAATCCAAGTCCGTTTTCTTTTGTTCTTGAACTTTAATCAAGCTTAAAGTTCACCGAACATAGCTTAGGTTTCTTTCATTTCTTATTCTTCACTTTCGGCCAAAAAGATGGTTGAATGAATAATTTTCTCTTTCATATTATGTTTTTATTATTTTAAGTATAATATAACGTTTAATATATAATAACATTTATAATAATAAAACTTTACATAATATAATCACTTAAGCTTTAACATGCCATCCACTATGACTTAAAATGGGCTATTTGCCCTTTAAGGACACATTAAAAAGCCACTATCAATTAAGCACTTTACACTTTAATTTGTAACTTTTATACTTTACGCGATTAAGTCCTTTTATTAAATCGAACACCTAAAAGACAAAATTAAATCACGAAATTTTAACACAAACAAATTCACACATAATAAATACAAAAAATAATTTTAAAATATTTTTCGAAATCGGATTGGTGGTCCCGAAACCACTGTTCCGATTAGGGTCTAAATCGAGCTGTTACAACTCTCTTCCTCTAGGGATTTTCGTCCCCGAAAATCTTACCGGTAAATAGGTTCGGATAACGCTCTTTCATTGTGTTCTCAGTCTCCCAAGTTGCTTCTTCAACTCCGTGCTTTTGCCACAGTACTTTGACTAACGAAATTTTCTTATTTCTCAATTCTTTTATCTCCCGAGCCAGAGTACAAATCAGTTCTTCATATGTCATATCAGGTTGAATCTCAACCTTTGTCGGGCAAATCACATGTGAAGGATCAGATCGATATCTTCGAAGCATCGAGACATGAAAGACATTGTGAATCTTTTCTAATTCAGGTGGCAATTTCAATCTATAAGCAACCGGCCCGATACGCTTTGTAATTTCATACGGTCCAATGAATATCGGACCCAACTTGCCTTTACGACCGAATCTGAGTATTTTCTTCCACGGTGAAACTTTCAAAAATACTCGATCTCCAATCTGAAACTCAATGTCTTTACGTTTCAAATCTACATAAGACTATTGACTATCTGATGCAGCTTTCAAACTATCACGGATTACTGCCACTTTCTATTCAGTTCCTATAATCAAATCAACCCCGTGTATCTTGTTCTCACTGAGCTCGGTCCAGTACAATGGTGTACGACACTTACGACCGTACAAAGCTTCGTAGGGTGACATTCTGATACTAGATTGAAAGCTATTATTGTAAGCAAATTCAATCCAAGGTAAATATCGTTCCCAAGTACCTTCAAACTCGAGGATGCAACATCTCAACATATCCTCAAGTATCTGAATGGTTCGTTAGGACTGACCATCTGTCTACGGATGAAAAGCTGTGCTAAAGTGTAGTTTAGTACCTAAAGCATCTTGAAATTTCTTCCAAAGCCGTGACGTGAATCTCGGGTTTCTGTCAGAAATAATAGAAATAGGCACACCATGTAATCTCACAATTTGAGATACGTACAACTCAGCAAGCTTATCGAGAGAATAGTCTATACGAACTGGAACAAAGTGAGCTGATTTGGTTAGCCTATCCACTATAACCCAAATTGCATCTTTCTTGCTCGGTGTCTTAGGCAAGCTGTATACAAAATCCATAGTGATTCTGTCCCATTTCCATTCAGGTATCATGATTGACTGAAGTAACCCAGAAGGCACCTGATGTTCGGCCTTTATTTGATGACAAACTAAGCAGTTCGAGACAAATTCAGATATGTCCCGTTTCATACCAGGCCACCAATAGAACTATTTCAGATCGTCATACATTTTCGTTCGCAATTAACAATAGCATCGTGCAAAGTCAACCAGTCCATACCCAAAATTATATCGAATTCGTCAAAAGGAAACAACATCAAGTCAGCTGGGAAACATGAATCCCAAATCATCAACGGGCAACTTTTACACACTTTATCAACCAGAACGCATCGACCCAAGGGGTTT
Organism: Gossypium australe; assembly: GCA_005393395.2. Classification (NCBI taxonomy): domain Eukaryota; kingdom Viridiplantae; phylum Streptophyta; class Magnoliopsida; order Malvales; family Malvaceae; genus Gossypium; species Gossypium australe. The sequence goes on from CM016614.1 coordinate 83,092,416, forward strand.
GATACACGAATCACAAACTCAGTAGACTCAATAGGCAGAGTCTTACTAGATACTAATGTTTCACACACATAAGAATGAGTCGAACCATGATCGATCAACGCAATAACACTAGTATCATAAAGAGTGAAAGTACCGGTAATGACATCTGGAGCAGTAGCATCCTCACGAGCGCGTATAGCATAGGTGCACGAGCCTCTGATCGAACTGCAGTATCCTTTGTTCCTCTCTGACTACCACCTACATTTCCCGAATGCCTAGGTGGCCTGCCACGCACTGATACATTGCTGGGCCTCGCATTCTGAACAGTATTTTGCTCAGCTAACATCGGGCAATCTCTAATAAAATGATCCATCGACCCACATTTGAAACAGGACCGATCATGCAATCTACAACTCCCAAAATGCCATTTGCCACAATGCTTGCACTCAACACGGTTCTGCTGAACATTACCGACGCTAGCAATCAAAGTGGCTCAGGAACCCGTAGGGGGTCGGTCTCGATCTCGCCTAGAAAAGTTTAAAGTAGCTTTATGTCGACTAGATTCATCTCTGAACTTCTTTGATGTTGAATGAAAGATCTTACTCGATGATCTTTTACGAATGTCTCTAGCTTCAAATTCAGATTTTCTTTTTTCTTTCCCAAGCTCTTCGGTTTTACAGGCTCGTTCAACAAGTACCACGAACTCTTTAATCTCAAGTATGCCGACTAGCAACTTAATATCTTCATTCAAATCGTCCTCGAATCTTTTACACATGATAGCCTCGGTTGAAACACATTCTCGAGCATATCGGCTTAATCTCACAAATTTCCGTTCATACTCAGTCACGGTCATACGACCTTGTTTCAATTTTAGAAATTTTTTACGTTTTTGGTCGATGAATCTCTGACTGATATATTTCTTACGGAACTCAGTTTGGAAGAATTCCCAGGTCACTTTCTCTTTCGGAACCACCGATACTAGTATATTCCACCAGTGATATGCGGTGTCCTATAACAAGGATATAGCAAATTTTAAGCATTCATCTGGAATACAAGATAGCTCGTCGAACACACGGATAGTATTATCAAGCCACAGCTGAGCTCGTTCTGCATCATCATCATCATTAGTTTTAAACTCTTCGGCCCCATGTTTCCTGATTTTATCAACAGGAGGCCTGCTAAATCTCATCGGATCTATCATCGGAGGTACCATAGGTATCGGAGACGGACTTTTCGGGGGTGGAGGTTGTTGCACAGCCGGATTAGTCCGAACATATTGAGTAAACTATTTGTTCATCATCTGGTAGAAGGCTTGCTTAGCCTCCCCCTCATGGCTACTCGAGATAGGTCGAGATTCTACAAGCATTGTCCCATGCGCGGGATTAGGCGCTACGCTCTCAACATCTTCGGCTACGGCTCTTCGAGATCCATTTACTATATAAAAACACAATTCAGATGTCAGAAGTCATCACACTATCGCATTATAAATTATGGCATGTATAGCTAGACTCACACGCACTACGGTAGTCCTAGAATCGACTAAACCGTAAGCTCTGATACTAATAAAATGTAACACCCTTAACCCGTATCCGTCGCCGGATTGGGGTTACAAGGCATTACCAAACTTAACACAAGTCACCACAACCATTTACTGCTTATGTAGTCAAGAACCGGATGTATATTAAGAAATGCATTATGAAAGCATACTTAAACCATTTCGAGCCTATTTTAAAACCATTCAACCAAAATCATTTCTATGCATTTTCCATCAAATAACAAAGGTTACTAAACATTTGGTCATCTAATTTATTTACTGACCGAATATGCACATATCCATAATAATTACAATAAAATAAGTTATCAATTATCAAAAAACCTAAATAATCATATACACACATAAGCATAGACTTTGTTCAATTGAATCTAACATATATCCAAATTTTTCCATTCTAAGAGCATACACATCCATCAAGATATAGATCATTTCTTATTCAAGAGCATACTCGAATTATCAAAACCAAACATATATTTTCCATCGTCCACAATTCATGAATCTAAACCCTTTATTCGCATATACAGATGTATTTCATATTCAAATATACCTATCTAATTACATAACCATTACTAACCACATCTTATCGAATTCAAAGATTATAGTAAAAATGATTTTATAAAGTTGATTCATGTTTCTATATTACCCATCAAAAATAATGTTTAACAAATTATAAACCAAACTTATTAATCAACCACATCTGTTAACTTTCCAAATGAGCTAGCAAGAATTCATATATGGTTATTTCCTATCAAAACATACATATATATACATATATACTTAACATGAATTAAAACACATCCATATTCACAATCCAAGCAACACATTCATGCATACTATTATCAAGATTATATAAACCTTATATCATTAACTTTTAAAACAAGCCATTTTCGCATGGCTTATATACATAAACAAAAATATCATCTAAGTATTAGGCTAGCCTATACATGCCTTAAGTTCAAAACCCAAACTTTAAAAGTACCAAAATAAGTCGGTAGTGAGGATGACTTCGTTGACAATTCCCTGAGCTCGTAGCTTGACCAAAATCTATGAAACAGAAAAACAGACACACACAGAGTAAGCTAGCTTAGCTTAGTAAGTCTTAAGCAATTATAATAAATCAATTAAACAATCTAACAACTTGAACCAATCATTTTATAACATTAATATAATTACAAAACATAACTGATCAATCATAGCCGAATATTACCATCCATACATAGCATTTTAATTATCCCTTATCAAATCCAAAACATCACTATTTTACTTTAAGGACACAACTCATCAAATGCATATAATTCAATATGTTTCCTTATACAACCAAATTAATAGTTCATGTACAATTTAACCACAAATAATAGAATGTATGAGCATATATATATTTCCACATATCCAAATATGTATATATATAGTCTCACATATCTGAATGTATATGCATAAAATTTTACATAACCGAATGTATATATACATGTACATCCATTAAAATAGTCTCATGCTTGCAAGTAAACAATATCGGTTCAAATAACATTTTATCCACATATTCAAGAAGCCAAAATACCAACACATTCATCTATCAACTTACACACTCAACCACATCACATATAACATACACATATGTATATGCATACCTTATGGCCGAATATAATCTAATTCATTTTGATAAGCTGTAGCTTGCTCGATTTTCCACCATAACTTAATCATTTCATAAGCATAAACTTGTAATATAGATCGCCGGCATTAAGCCTACTAGGCAATAAAGCCTGAAACACACACCGGTACTAGGCTTGCTAGATCCAAGGTCTGATATTAAATCACCAGCATTAAGCTTGCTAGGCATAAAGCCCGATATAATTCACCAGCACAAGGCTTGCTAGGCTCACAGCCTGAATAATAATACTTTAAACTGTCTCACACGAATCATTTCATATATCGACTCTTTTCTACATTTCGAGCTCATTGTACGAACATTCAATTAACATATATCAATCGAATAACTTAAACAAATCCAATATTGTACTTTGCCAAATTCGGCTATTCCATAATATAATTACCATACTTCCAAAAATCAACATATATTTGGTTGCATAAATAATTTACAACGGTTATTTGCTTAGAGACTTACCTCGGATAACGTCGAACAACAAAAATTGGCCATTCGATTATTTTTGCTTTTCCCCGATCCAAGTCCGTTTTCTTTTGTTCTTGATCTTTAATCAAGCTTAAAGTTGACCGAACCTAGATTAGGTTTCTTTCTTTTCTTTTTCTTCACTTTTGGCCAAAAAGATGGATGAATGAATAATGTTTCTCTTTCATATTATGTTTTTATTATTTTAAGTATAATATAATGTTTAATATATAATAACATTTATAATAATAAAACTTTACATAATATAATCACTTAAGCTTTAACATGCCTTCCACTATGACTGAAAATAGGCTATTTGCCCTTTAAGGACCTCACATTAAAAAGCCATTATCATATAAGCATTTTACACTTTAATTTGTAACTTTTATACTTTACGCGATTAAGTTCTTTTATTAAATCAAACACCTAAACGACAAAATTAAATCTCGAAATTTTAACACAAACAAATTCACACATAATAAATACAGAAAATAATTTTAAAATATTTATCAGAATCGGATTTGTGGTCCCGAAACCACCGTTCCGATTAGGGTCTAAATCGAGCTGTTACAACTCTCCCCGCTTAGGGATTTTTGTCCTCGAAAATCTTACCGGTAAATAGGTTCGGATAACGCCCTTTCATTGTATTCTCAGTGTCCCAAGTTGCTTCTTCAACTCCGTGCTTTTGCCACAGTACTTTAACTAACGAAATTTTCTTATTTCTCAATTCTTTTATCTCCCGAGCCAGAATACAAATCGGTTCTTCTTCATATGTCATATCAGGTTGAATCTCAACCTCTGTCGGGCAAATCACATGTGAAGGATCAGATCGATATCTTCGAAGCATCGAGACATGAAAGACATTATGAATCTTTTCTAATTCAGGTGGCAATTTCAATCTATAAGCAACCGGCCCGATACGCTCTATAATTTCATACGGTCCAATGAATCTCGGACTCAACTTGCCTTTACGACCGAATCTAAGTATTTTCTTCCACGGTGAAACTTTCAAAAATACTCGATCTCCAATCTGAAACTCAATGTCTTTACGTTTCAAATCTACGTAAGACTTTTGACGATCTGATGCAGCTTTCAAACTATCACGGATTACTGCCACTTTCTGTTCAGTTTCTATAATCAAATCAACCCCGTGTATCTTGTTCTCACTGATACTAGATTGAAATCTATTGTTGTAAGCAAATTCAATCAGAGGTAAGTATCGTTCCCAAGTACCTTCAAACTTGAGGACGCAACATCTCAACATATCCTCAAGTATCTGAATGGTTCGTTCGGACTGACCATCTGTCTGCGGATGAAAAGCTGTGCTAAAGTGTAGTTTAGTACCTAAAGCATCTTGTAATTTCTTCCAAAGCCGCGACGTGAATCTCGAGTCTCTGTCTGAAACAATAGAAATAGGCACACCATGTAATCTCACAATTTGAGATACGTACAACTCAGCAAGCTTATCGAGAGAATAGTCCATACGAACTGGAACAAAGTGAGCTGATTTGGTTAGCCTATCTACTATAACCCAAATTGCATCTTTCTTGCTCAGTGTCATAGGCAAGCCGGATACAAAATCCATAGTGATTCTGTCCCATTTCCATTCAGGTACAATGATCGACTGAGGTAACCCAGAAGGCACCTGATGTTCGGCCTTTATTTGTTGACAAACTAAGCACTTCGAGACAAATTCAGATATGTCCCGTTTCATACCAGGCCAGCAATAGAACTGATTCAGATCGTTATACATTTTCATTTGCAATTAACAACAACATCGTGCAAAGTCAACCATTCCATACCCAAAATTATATCGAATTCGTCAAAAGGCAACAACATCAAATCAGATGGGAAACATGAATCTCGAATCATCAACAGACAACTTTTACACACTTTCTCAACCAGAAATCATCGACCCAAGGGGTTTGATACACGAATCACAAACTCAGTAGACTCAACAGGCCTCTTACTGGATACTAATGTTTCACACACATAAGAATGAGTTGAACCAGGATCAATCAACGCAATAACACTAGTATCATAAAGAGTGAAAGTACCGGTAATGACATCTGGAGAAGTAGCATCCTCACGAGTGCGTATAGCATATGCTATGGCAGGTGCACGAGCCTCTGATCGAATTGTAGTATCCTTTGTTCCTCTCTGACTGCCACCTACATTTCCCAAATGCTTAGGTGGTCTGCCACTCACTGATACATTGCTCGGTCTCACATTCTGAACAGTACTTTGCTCAGCTAACATTGGGCACTCTCTAACAAAATGATCCATCGACCCACACTTGAGACAGGACCGATCATGCAATCTACAACTCCCAGAATGCCATTTGCCACAATGCTTGCACTCAACCCGGTTCTGCTGAACATTACCGACGCTAGCAATCAAAGTGGCTCGGGAACCCATAAAGGGTCGGTCTCGATCTCGTCTAGAAAAGTCTGAAGTAGCTTTATGTCGACTAGATTCATCTCTAAACTTCTTTGATGCTGAATGAAAGATCTTACTCGATGATCTTTTACGGTTGTCTCTAGCTTCAAATTCAGCTTTTCATTTTTATTTCCCAAGCTCTTCGGCTTTACAGGCTCGTTCAACGAGTACCACGAACTCTTTAACCTCAAGTATGCCGACCAGCAACTTAATATCTTCATTCAAACTGTCCTCGAATCTTTTACACATGATAGCCTCGGTTGAAACACATTCTCGAGCATATCGGCTTAATCTCAGAAATTTCCCTTCATACTCAGTCACAGTCATACGACCTTGTTTCAATTCCAGAAATTCTTTACGTTTTTGGTCGATGAATCTCTGACTGATATATTTCTTACGGAACTCAGTCTGGAAGAATTCCCAGGTCACTTTCTCTTTCGGAACCACCGACACTAGTATATTCCACCAGTGATATACGGTGTCCCGTAACAAGGATATAGTATATTTGAAGCATTCATCTGGAGTACAAGATAGCTCGTCGAACACATGGATAGTATTATCAAGCCACATCTCAGCTCGTTTTGCATCATCATCATCATTAGCTTTAAACTCTTCGGCCCCATGTTTCCTGATTTTATCAACATGAGGCCTTCTAAATCTCATCGGATCTATCATCGGAGGTACCATAGGTATCGGAGATGGATTATTCGGGGGTGGCGGTTGTTGCACAGCCGGATTAGTCTGAACATATTGAGTAAACCATTCGTTCATCATCTGGTAGAAGGCTTGCTTAGCCTCCCCCTCATGGCTACTCGAGATAGGTCGAGATTCTACCGGCGTTGTCACATGTGTGGGGTTAGGCGCCACGCTCTCGACATCATCAGCTACGGCTCTTCGAGATCCATTTACTATATAAAAACACAATTCAGATGTCAGAACTCATCACACTATCGCATTATAAATTAAGGCATGTATAGCTAGACTCACACGCACTACGGTAGTCCTAGAATCGACTAAACTGTAAGCTCTGATACCAATAAAATGTAACACCCTTAACCCGTATCCGTCGCCAGATTAGGGTTACAAGGCATTACCAAACTTAACACAAGTCACCACAACCATTTACTGCTCATATAGTCAAGAACCGAATGTATATTAAGAAATGCATTATCAAAGCATACTTAAACCATTTCGAGCCTATTTTAAAACCATTCAACCAAAATCATTTCTAAGCATTTTCCATCAAATAACAAAGGTTACTAAACATTTGGTCATCTAATTACAATAAAATAAGTTATCAATTATCAAAAAAACTAAATAAACATATACACACATACGCATAGACTTTGTTCAATTGAATCTAACATATATCCAAATTTTTCCATACCAAGAGCATACACATCCAACTAGATATAGATCATTTCTTATTCAAGAGAATACTCGAATTATCAAAACCAAACATATATCTTCCATCGTCCACAATTCATGAATCTAAACCCTTTATTCGCATATACAGATGTATTTCATATTCAGATATACCTATCTAATTACATAACCATTACTAACCACATCTTATCGAATTCAAAGATTATAGTAAAAATGATTTTATAAAGTTGATTCATGTTTCTATATTACCCATCAAAAATAATGTTTAACAAATTATAAACCAAACTTATTAATCAACCACATATGTTAACTTTCCAAATGTGCTAGCAAGAATTCATATATGGTTATTTCCTATCAAAACATACATATATATAAATATATACTTAACATGAATTAAAACACATCCATATTCACAATCCAAGCAAAACATTCACGCATACTATAATCAAGATTACATAAACCTTATATCATTAACTTTTAAAACAAGCCATTTTCGCATGGCTTATATACATAAACAAAAATATCATCTAAGTATTATGCTAGCCTATACATGCCTTAAGTTCAAAACCCAAACTTTAAAAGTACCAAAATAAGTCGATAGTGTGGATGACTTCGTTGACGATTCCCTGAGCTCGTAGCTTGACCAAAATCTATGAAACAGAATAGCAGACACACACAGAGTAAGCTAACTTAGCTTAGTAAGTCTTAAGCAATTATAACAATCAATTAAACAATCTAACATCTTGAACCAATCATTTTATAACATTAATATAATTACAAAACACAACTGATTAATCATAGCCGAATATTACCATCCATACATAGCATTTTAATTATCCCTTATCAAATCCAAAACATCACTATTTTACTTTAAGGACACAACTCATCAAATGCATATAATTCAATATGTTTCCTTATACAACCAAATTAATAGTTCATCTACAATTTAACCACAAATAATCGAATGTATGAGCATATATATATTTCCACATATCTGAATATATATATATTTATAATCTCACATATCCGAATGTATATGCATAAAATTTTACATAATCGAATGTATATATATATACACTTATATACATGTACATCCATTAAAATAGTCTCATGCTTGTAAGTAAACAATATCGGTTCAAATAACATTTTATCCACATATTCAAGAAGCCAAAATACCAACACATTCATCTATCAACTTACAGACTCAACCACATCACATATAACATACACATATGTATATGCATACCTTATGGCCGAATATAATCTAATTCATTTTGATAAGCTGTAGCTTGCTCGATTTTCCACCATAACTTAATCATTTTATAAGCATAAACTTGTAATATAGATCACCGGCATTAAGCCTGCTAGGCAATAAAGCCTGAAACACACACTGGCACTAGGCCTGCTAGACCCAAGGTCCGATATTAAATCACTGGCATTAAACCTGCTAGGCATAAAGCCCGATATAATTCACCAGCACAAGGCTTGCTAGGCTCACAGCCTGAATAATAATACTTTAAACTGTCTCACACGAATCATTTCATATATCGACTCTTTTCTACATTTCGAGCTCATTGTACGAACATTCAATTAATATATATCAATTGAATAACTTAAACAAATCCAATATTGTACTTAGCCAAATTCGGCTATTCCGTAATATAATTACCATACTTCCAAAAATCAACATATATTTGGTTGTATAAATAGTTTACGATGTTTATTTGCTTAAAGACTTACCTCGGATAACGTCGGACGACAAAAACCGGTTATTAGATTATTTTTGCTTTTCCCCGATCCAAGTCCGTTTTCTTTTGTTCTTGATCTTTAATCAAGCTTAAAGTTGACCGAACCTAGCCTAGGTTTCTTTCTTTTCTTTTTCTTCACTTTCGGCCAAAAAGATAGATGAATGAATAATGTTTTTCTTTTATATTATGTTTTTATTAGTTGAAGTATAATATAATGTTTAATATATAATAACATTTATAGAAATAAAACTTTACATAATATAATCACTTAAGCTTTAACATGCCATCCAGTATGACTTAAAATGGGCTATTTGCCCTTTAAGGACCTCACATTAAAAAGCCACTATCAATTAAGCACTTTACACTTTAATTTGTAACTTTTATACTTTACGCGATTAAGTCCTTTTATTAAATCGAACACCTAAACGACAAAATTAAATCACGAAATTTTAACACAAACAAATTCATACATAATAAATACGAAAATTAATTTTAAAATATTTTTTGAAATCAGATTTGTGGTCCCGAAACCACCATTCTGATTAGGGTCTAATTCGAGCTGTTACATGATCACACCAATCACCATTAGTAATTTATCTCGTTGAACCCCTTCGGAAAACACCCGATACTCGGTGGTCTCAACACATAGCTCCACCTACACATAACTCGGCTTTCTTGTACACATGGTGAAGGTCTCTTATCACCTATGTGACCTTGCCATTCCATCTCGTAGCTTTCTTGTCTACATGGTGTCCAACACTAGGAACCACTCATGTGACCTAGCTACTCATAACCCGTAACTTTCTTGTACACATGGTATACACACAGTATTACACATGTGACCTAGTTACATATGAAATTATTATCCCGTAGGTTTCTTGAACACATGGTGAAAGTCCCTTATCATCCATATGGCCTAGCTACATATCAAATTTTGCCATCTCGTAGCTTTCTTGTGCACACGGTGAAGGTCCCTTATCACTCGTGTGACCTAGCTACATATTGTTCGTATCTCTCAGTTTTCTGAAGGTTCAATCGAGAATTTCACATTCCATACATTTTCATATTATAGTTATCACCCAATGATTTCCATAATATCTAGTAAAATAATTATTGAACAAGTAAAATAAATGCATTATTTACATATCAACTTTCCCTTTCACATAATAACCATAGTCATAGAAAAAACCTTTAAGCACAACATTTCGACCCATTTTCCATGTCACCTATGTCACCTTTTATCATAAACATTATTATTAAATCAATTCACCAACATAATATACAAAACATGTAATTCAACAAAATCAATTTAATACCATAATTTAGGTTTCAAACATACATTATGACATTATTGCACTATTATTTACACACCAACTTACCTCGGATCCAGAAACGGCAATTTACCAACTTTCTCGATTTTTGATTTTCCTCCCGTTCTAGGTCCAAATCTCGTTTTTCGGGGTCTAAAACATCATATTTCACTTATTTAATTAATGTACTACTCAAAACAGTCCCTAACTCAAACTTTTTCAAAATTACAATTTTGCCCCTAAACTTTTACATATTTACACTTTTGCCCCAATACTCAAAAATTAAAATTCAGCCCTTATTCTTATGTTTTATAACATGATGATCATTTTTCCCTTCTATGGAAACATCAAATTCTTACTCTAACATACACTTATGGACATTAGGTATTTTTACCGATTATGTCGTTTACTCGTTTTCACTTAAAATCGCTTAGTAAAAGTTGTTTAGCATAATTTCAAGCTTCATATTCTACCATAAAACATCAAAATACACACTTTTCACCTGTAGGTAATTTTCCAAAGATGAACCCTAGCATGAATTATTGGTAGCATAAGCTACATGGAGCTACCGGGACTCCAAAACCGTAAATAACTTGGAAAACGGGGCTAGAACGGACTTACCATGAGCTTGGAAAGTTAAGAAAACCCTAGCCATGTCTTCCCTTGGTAAATTTCATCCATATGAAGAAGATGGACAAATTTGGCATTTTAATTTTGTTTTTAATTCATTTAATTTACAAAAGGACTAAAATGCCCTTACAAAAAAATATCTTATCTAACATATACCATATCCATTTTTGTCCAACAATTTAACCAATGGGATAATTACCAGTTAAGAACCTCTATTTAAATTTTCATAGCAATTTGACACCTCTAACTTCTAGAACTCAAGTTTTGCACTTTTTACAATTTAGTCCTTTTGACTAAATTGAGTGGCCAAACATCAAAATTTTCGAATGAAATTTTCACGAAATCATTCCATGAAATTGTAAACCATAAAAATATAATAAAAATAATTTTTCTTACGTCGAATTTGTGGTCCCAAAACCACTGTTCCGGCAGGCCCTAATTCAGGATGTTACAGTGTCGATGGCCCGTGTCCTTCACACGGCCTAGGCACACCCGTGTCTTAGCCCGTGTGTCAAAACCTTGGTATTCTTATTATGTCGTCATCAACTCACTATGGTCACACGGCCAAGGCATACGTTTGTGTCCTTAGCCCGTGTGTCGAATTAAATTCCACAATTAATGTGCAGACTTCACACGGCCTGGGCACACGCACATGTCCTAGGCTGTGTCTCCATCACGGCCGTGTCTCTGCATGTGGAGCATACTGACTTGAAAACCTAGCATGCAAGGAAACACACGGTCGATCCACACGTCCATGGGGCTGATCGTGCGTCACACACGGCCTAGACACACGCCTGTGTGTCTACCCGTGTGGACACTTAAATCAGAAAGGTTAGATTTGTGGACAATCACTCGAAGATAGCCAGTTGATCCATCTCAAGAAGCCGAAATTATACTCAAGACGGAGGATCTCTCCTTCAATTCCTTCAAGGGTTTTTAGGGATTTCTTATGTTTTGTTTTATCTTTTCTTTTGAGATGTTTTCTTTTATTGTTATGAACTAAACCCTCAGATACCTGAGGGGGATGAAACCTAAGATGAATCTTGTTATCGTTTGCTGAACTATATGATAAATATTTGACTTGTTCTTAATTATGTGTTCTTAATTCTTGTGTTGATATTTCAGGGATATTAATTCAAGTATGATGTGCTTAGGTGGAGGAGCAAAAGTCCCTGGCTTAGCTCCTTGGCATAGTTAACCACCCCCTTCTAGGTTATACTTAGGGTGTTTATATAGGCTTTTGAGATAGGTTTCTTTGACCCTAAGTATCCTTTTGAAATTGCTCTTTTCCACGATAGGGACATGGCAATGGCACACACCCGTGTGAGTCGTCTTTAGGCCGTGTTCGGACTTTTAATGAGGCACGGCCGTGTGGTCTTGGGCCCAGGCCGTGTCGATTTCTATTTTGGCCCAATTTGGTCCGTTTAAGCCCGTTTCTCATTCTTTTCATCCCCGGGTGCTTTCTTGAGTTTAAAACATGAAAAGAAAGGATTAAGAGCACCTTTTTACATAAATCAAAGGATAAATCATCCAAAAGCATGCTAAATGTGGGCTTCAAATATGTTACTTTTACGGTTTATCAGTTACCTTTTGATGAATTTGATATAATTTTGGGTATGGATTGGTTGACATTGCATGATGCGGTTGTGAATTACAAAAGAAAGACCATTGATTTGAGATGTCAAAATGATGAAATAGTTCGGATTGAGTCTAGTGAATTAAACGGGGTTTCCTATTGTGATATCAATAATGAAAGCTCAGAATTATATGAAAAAGGGTTATGAAACTTATTTTGCTTATATGATTGACTCAGAAGTATCTGAAAAGAAAGTTGAACCAATGCCTGTTGTTTGTGAATTCCCTGATGTATTCCCTGAAGAACTACCAGGATTAGCTCCGATACGTGAAGTCGAATTTGGTATTGATTTGTTGCCCGATACGGCAACTATTTTGATAGCTCCGTATAGAATGGCACCAACAGAATTGAAAGAGTTAAAGTCACATTTGCAAGAGTTGACTGACAGAGGGTTTGCAAGACTGAGTTTCTCTCCTTGGGGTGCTCCCGTTCAGTTTGTGAAAAAGAAAGATGGTACGATGAGAATGTGTATAGATTATCGTCAGTTGAATAAAGTAAATCTATTGCCCAGGATTGATGATTTGTTTGATCAGCTAAAAGAAGCCACTGTGTTTTCAAAGATTGATCTGAGATCGGGATATTACCAGTTGAGAGTAAAAGACTCAGACATTTCGAAAACTACTTTCAGAACGAGGTACGAACATTACGAGTTTTTAGTTGTGCCTTTCGAACTAACGAATGCTCCTGCTATTTTTATGGATCTGATGAATAGAATTTTCAGACTTTACCTAGATCAATTTGTTGTTTTATTTATTGATGACATATTGATTTATTCACGGGATGAGACTGAGCATGCCGAGCATCTAAGGACTGTGTTGCAAACTTTGCGAGAAAAGCATTTGTATGCAAAATTCAGTAGATGTGAATTTTGGTTGTGTGAAGTCAGTTTTCTGGGACATATTGTATCTGCCTTTGGAATAAGAGTCGACCCGAGTGAAATTTCTGCTATTCTAGAATGGAAACATCCGAATAATGTGTTCGAAGTTTATAGCTTTTTGGGACTCACTGGTTATTATCGTCGGTTTGTAAAAGGATTCTCGACGATAGTTACTCCGTTAACCAAATTGCTTCAGAAAGATGTTAGGTTTGAATGGTCCGATAGATGTCAGAAAAGTTTTGATCAGTTGAAAGCCCTTTTGACTGAAGCTCCAGTTTTGGTACAGCCAAAGTCAGGCAAAAAGTTTGTAATTTACAGTGATGCTTTGTTAAATGGTCTAGGATGCGTACTGATGCAAGATGGCAAAGTAATAGCTTATGCCTTGAAACAACTAAAGCCGCATGAAAAGGATTATCTGACACACGACCTTGAGCTAGCTGCGATTGTGTTTGCATTAAAGATTTGGCGACATTATCTGTTTGGTGAGAAATGCCACGTGTTTTCTGATCATAAAAGTTTGAAGTATCTGATGACTTAGAAAGATTTGAATCTGCATCAAAGTAGATGGTTAGAGCTATTGAAAGATTACGAACTTGTGATTGATTATCATTCAGGTAAAGCAAATGTCACAGCTGATACTTTGAGTCGGAAATCACTGTCTGCATTACGTGCTATGAATGCTCAATTAGATTTGTCTGATAATAGTTCATTGATAGCTGAATTGAAAGCAAAACCATTTTTTTACAACAGATATGTGACGCTCAAAAAGTGGATAATGAAATGACAGCAAAACAAACTTAGTGTGATCTGAACTCTGATTCTGAATTCTGAATTGATGATGATGATTGTTTAAGATTTCGAGATCGAATTTGTGTTCCGAGAAACTCAGAGTTGAATTAGTTGATTCTAAATGAAGTACATAACAGTCGTTTATCTGTTCATCCGGGAAGTACTAAGATGTATCATGATTTAAAACAACATTATTTGTGGCCTGGTATGAAAAGAGACATTTCTAACTTTGTTTCGAAATGTATAATTTGTCAGCAAGTTAAAGCTGAACATTAGGTACCATCTAGATTGTTACAACTGATTTTGATTCCTTAGTGGAAATGGGATAGAGTAACGATGGATTTTGTTTCTGGATTGCCCAAGACTCTGCGAAAGAAAGATGCGATATGGGTTGTAGTTGATCGATTGACGAAATCTGCCCATTTTATTCCTGTACGATCTGATTATTCACTTGATAGACTAGCTGAGCTTTACATTTCTGAGATTGTGAGATTGCACGGAGTGCCACAATCCATTATGTCTGACAGAGATCCGAGGTTCAGTTCACGATTTTGGAAGAAACTGCAAGAAGCTTTGAGTACGAAATTGCATTTCAGTATCACTTTTCATATCACTTTTCATCCGCAAATGGATGGTCAGTCTGAATGGATTATTCAGATTCTTGAAGATATGTTAAGATGTTGTATACTTGAGTTTAACGGTACGTGGGATCAGTACCTGCCACTCATTGAATTTGCATATAATAATAGTTTTCGGTCGAGCATCAAAATGGCACCTTATGAAGCTTTGTACGGTCGCAAATGTCGAACACCTCTGTATTGGATAGAACTCAGTGAAAATAAGATACACGGGGTCGATTTGATAAAAGACACTGAATAGAAAGTGAAAGTGATTCGTGATAGTTTGAAAGCAGCATCTGATCGTTAGAAGTCCTATGTGGACTTGAAACGAAAAGATATTGAGTTTGAAATCAGCGACAAAGTATTCTTGAAAGTGTCTCCTTGGAAGAAAGTACTCCGATTCGAACGTAAAGGCAAGTTAAGTCCAAGATTCATCGGGCCATATGAGATCATCGAGCGTATTGGGCCAGTTGCGTACAGATTGCTGTTGCCCTCCGAGCTAGAAAAGATACACAATGTATTTCATGTTTCGATGCTTCGTAGATATCGTTCTGATCCGTCACATGTAATTACTCCATCTGAGATTGAAATCCGATTTGATATGACATATGAGGAAAACCCGATCCATATCTTAACTCGTGAAATGAAAGAGTTGAGAAACAAGAAAATTTCGTTAGTGAAAGTACTATGGCATCGACACGGAATAGAAGAGGCTACGTGGGAGCTTGAAGATTCAATGAGATAGCAATATCCAAATCTGTTTAATGGTAAGATTTTCGGGGATGAAAATCCCTTAAGGGGAGAATTGTAACAGTCCGGTTTAGACCCTAGTTGGAACAATGGTTTCAGGACCACAAATTTGAGTCTGAATAATATTTTAATATTATTTTCTGTGCCTTTAATATGTGATTAAACATGTGTTAAATTTTCGTAAGTTAATTTGTCCGTATGTGTGCTTAATTTGACAAAAGGATTGAATTGCGTTAAATGCAAAATTTGCATACTACTTGTTAAAGCACCTATGTGTTGTGGTTTTGGATGTTTGTGGCCTTATGAGGCAATTATGCCAATATTTAGTTAGTGGATGATTAAAAAGACATTGATGGCCTTATATACATATGTTATGTGTGTTTTATTATAAGGATAATGTTGTAATTAAATTAATAATATGATTGTAAATAAAACAATTAAGCATGATAGTGGATTTTATTCATCCATCTATCACCGAAAATTCAAAAGAAAGAAAGGAAGAAAACAATCCTAGGTTTCAGCAACTATCAAGCAAAATTAAGATGTATTGACTTTGGATTTTGATGATTTTTATGTTTTTGAGATTGTTGCTTAGTCTACTATTAAGCCCATGTTGTAATTTGAAGAATTGATGATGTTTATGAGATGTACCATTGATGAAATGATGAGTTTTGTGATGAGTTTAGGTGTTAAATGAAAGATATGTGTTTAATGAACATGTTTTGTTCTTGAATATTTTATGAATTTAGCTAATTAGGGCTAAATTGAGAAAATGATTATTTGAGGGACTAAATTGTGAATTTTGATGAAATGTTTGGACTTGTATGAGATACATGGGCATTCAGCTAAGCATGGGTATGTGGTGATTTTGTATATTTGATGTTTTGAGAAAAATGGACTAAATTGATAAAATGTGTAAATAAGAGGGCTAAGTTGCAAATAGCTCTAAATATGTGATTCTGGATTGAATTGAATGTGTTGGTAAATAAGAGGGTTAAATCTGAATATGTATATATCAAGAATCGAAGAAAATAGATTTAGATCGTGGAAAGGCGAAAGTTGTTGAGTAATCGAATTTAGTCAAATATCTGAATCCGAGGTAAGTCAATATACAAATAAATGTATTTGTATTGAATTATGTATAATCTTATAACTATTGATAATGACGAATGTATATGAGATGATGTATACATGAATTTCTGAGATAGATTCAATGTAGTGACAATGTCCGAGAAGTCCCGTTTGAACCTAGGAATAGATAGGATAGTCTATGTCATGACATAGGTGTCTGTTATATGACTTCATGTAAGACCACGTCTGGGACGTTGGCATCGATATGATATTTACGTGTAAGACCATGTCTGGGACATTGGCATCGTATTGATTTGTGTAAGACCCTGTCTAGGACAGTGGCATCGATATCTGATTGCATGTAAGACCACGTCTGGGACATTGGCATTGTACGACTATTCCGAGCACTCTAAATATCCTATTAGATTCTGAAAGGTTCAACGGGCAAATCCGAGATGCGAATGATTAGGTGATTGTATATCTGTCTCAAGTACGTTTGAAATGTACATTAAGTGTGTACGAAAGGTAAGTATCTATATGAACTTACTAAGATGAATATGTACAATGGATTCATGAGATGATATGTGAGAATATGCTTGAAAGAATTAGGTAAATATGTGACATTGAGTTGAAAAGTGTGGTAAGATATAGCTAAGCAAATGAGCCAAATGCTATAAGAGATGTATATGCTATGAGAACCATTATTGTCATTGTATAAACATGCTATGTGCATTTTATGTTAAGTTTATTTGTATATGGCTTACTAAGCTTTGGAAAGCTTACACTGTGTGTGTGTTTTCTCTCTTTTATAGATCGTCAAAGCTATTGAAGGCTCGAGGATCATCGAGGATCATCATCACACTACTCAACTTGTTTTGGTACCTTTGAAATGCGTATATAGCTATATATGGCATGTATAGGCTAGTCATCTTGAATTATGTTTGAAATGTGTATAAATAGCCATGAGATGTGGCTAGTTAAGTGTTGGTAATATGCATGAGCAAATATGATATTTGATGCATGTTTTGGCATGGCTTGATAGCTAATTGAATGGTTAAATCTATGGTAAGTATATGAATGCATTATGAGTATGTATGATTGAGCAAAGGAATGATTACATGAAGGGTAAATGAGGATGAATCATACTTGAATGTATATGTGTACTTTAGTTGTACAAGTTGACATGTTTGGATTCAAGATTGGATGCAAAGCTTCTTTGATTAGTTTGACATGTTTTTGGTTGTCGATTGTACATGCAATGAATTGGTATATTTTCTTGTTGGGTAGACCCAAGTGTGGGTGGCATTTTTGCCTTGCAAATGTCCTGTTTTGCCTACACGGTTCTGGCACACGGGCGTGCCTAGTGACCGTGGGATTAATTCAGTAGCCAACCTAATTGTGCACGACATTGGCACACGAACGTGCCTGGTAGCTGTGTGAATAAGTCAGTATATAGCTTAAGAGTCCACAGCCATGGTACACGGGCGTGTCAAGTGGCCATGTGGTTAAGTCAGTATACAAGCTCTGTTTTGGCACGACCATGACACATGGGTGTGTCTGGTGTCCGTGGAAGTCACACGGCCTACCCACACGGGCGTGTGGTCTTCATAACTTAGAAAAGTTTTAAATTTCTAAGAATTTCTGTATGTGTTGGGTTTAGTCCCGACCCTATTCTAGAGTATGATTAAGGTCTCGTTGACCTATTTAAGGGACACTTTGATTGCGATTGATGAATGGTTGTATGAAATGTCTGTAAAAGTTTTTGATCTGTCTGGTAACGCCTTTAACCCTAATCCGGTGATGGATACAGGTTAGGGGTGTTACACATTCAACCATTAGGTATTTAGGCCATAACCCACAACTCATCATGTATCATGCAAAAACAGCTCACATAACAAGACATTGGCATATAAATAATATATATAGGCTTACAATCAATTAGCCAATATAAGCCAATTAGCATGGCTACATACTACAGTAACCTTTAACCATTACAAGCCAATACATTTGGCCAAAACATAATAACACATACACAAAATGACTAAATCCCTATACATGCCATAGACTTAAATTACTTGAAGGCATTGATACCAGTCAAAAGCTTGATAGTGCGATAAAATCTCCGACGATCTCCAACCTGAGCTAGCCTTTGTGACACTATAGGAAAAAGGAAAGGAAGGGGGTAAGCATTATTGCTTAGTAAGTAGGTATGTAAATAATAAGTGATTTATTAACAAGCTTTTATAAATCTTCACAATATGTTCTCAAGATAATACAATCATAATTGCACATAGTTCCACTATTTATTCATGTTCATCTCAAGTTGTCTACTCGAGCCATAGTCACTAAATTATTTATATCTTGAGATACAAAACTCCAAATTAAGATCTGTTAATTTTACCTAAAACTAGATTCATATATATTATTACCATAAAATTTTCAGAATTTTAGGTTTAGCCAATAAGTACAGTTTATTCTTTAAATTCTCCCCTATTCTGCTGTCTGACAATTTTGACCCTTCTTCACTAAAAATTAGCTATCTCTTCATACGGGATTCAGATAATGTTCTTTTTGTTTCTATTGAAGGAAGACTTATTAATAAATGTAAGCATATAAATTATAAACCATAATTATTTTTATACAATATTTAGTGATTTTCCAAAGTCGAAATAGGGGATTCCGACATCATTCTGGCCTTATCTCACAAAAATTTGAATATCACAGAATATCAAATTATTCTGTTTACACCGTTTCTTTTATGTGAAAATATACTCATTCAGCTTTAATTTCATATCTTATTCAACCTCTAATTCGATTTCCACCATTTTTGGTGATTTTTCAAAGTCACACAATTGCTGTTGTCCAAAACTGTTTTGTTGCTAAATTTACTCTTTCATAATTTCACTTACTCCATTTCATCTTACCGAAGGTTTGATCAAATATCGAGCACATTGTTCATAAATTTTCACACTTATACCTGCACTTATTCATCACATAGTCATATTCAATTACACTTAGTCGTTACATGATCACATGTATTTTCACTTAGTCAATTTCCTGTTGAACTCATCGGAATAATAACAGATACACGGTGGCATGCACATAGTACCACCCTTGTAGCTGAAGCCATCTGGTGCACATAGTAGCCTACACTTAGTACTATACATGTGACCAAAACCATCACTTACACATAGTGGCCTGCACTTAGTACCACACATGTGATTGAAGCTATCGGGTACGCATAGTAGCCTGCACTTAGTACTACACATGCGACCTATCCGTCTGGTACACGTAGTAGCCTGCACTTAGTACTACACACGTGACCTAAAACCATCTCGTAGCTCTCTTGTACACATAGTGGCCTACACTTAGTACCACACATGTGACCTAGCTACCTCATTCGTATCATTTCTATTCCGAAGGTTCAACCGGAAATTCTCACTTTTCAACATTTTACCAATTCATCCATAATCAATCACAATTCATAATTTACATTAAATAATTACTCCATATTCAACCATATCTCATATAATATAACAAAATATTAAAACATAAATAAAAAATGATGTATTATTTACATACGAACTTACCTCGAAAGCAAAATCAGTGAAAAAGACTTATTCGTCAATTACTCGTTTTTCCCTTGTTCTAGTTCCAAACCTCGTTTTCCTTGATCTATAACAACACATTTAATTTATTTATTCATCATGTCACTCAAATTAGCCTAAATTCACATTTTGGCAAAATTTACATTTTCCCCTAAACTTTGTCATATTTACACTTTTATGAAAAATTTCATAACTTTTACAAATTAGCCATTTTAGGCATTTTTACCGGAAATCACTCAGTAAAAGTCGCTTCTCTAACCATAAACATGCATCTTCTACCACTAGCACAAAAATAAACACATATTCATCATGGGTCAATACCCTAAACTTTAACCATATCTTAAATTCGTGGTAGAAATAGATAGATCTTGTTACGAGGATTTCAAAAACGTAAAAATCATTAAAAACGGGGCAAGAACGGACTTACAATTGAGCTTGGAAGCTTGAAAAACCCTAGTCATGGTTTCCCCTTGTGAAATTCGGCCATGGGGATTAAGATGGACAAAAATTGGCTTTTAATTTTGTTTTTAATTCATTTTAATTACTAAATGACCAAAATGCCCCTAACTTAAAAATATTATATTTCACCTATTTCATGTCCATTTTTGTCCAAAAAATTAACCAATGGTCTAATTACGATTTAATGACCTCCAATTTAAATTTTCATAGCAATTTGACACCTCTAGCTTCCAGAACTCAAGTTTTGCACTTTTTACAATTTAGTCCTTTTGACTAAATTGAGTGCCCAAACGTCGAAATTTTCGAACGAAATTTTCATGCAATAGTTCTGTGAAATTGTAGACCATAAAAATATAATAAAAATAAATTTTATTATGTCGGGTTTGTGGTCTCGAAACCACTGTTCCGACTAGGCCCATAATCGGGCTGTTACATTGGTATTCTGTAGATTTCCACATCTACTCGATCAATGATTTCTCGAATGAGATGAAAGCTCCTAAGTATATATTTGGATCGCTGGTGATATCTAGGTTTCTTTTCCTGTGAAATGGCTTCATTGTTGTCACAATGAAGTTCTATAGCATCTAATATGCTAGGTACAACCCCTAGTTCAAATATGAACTTCTTGATCCAAACAACCTCTTTTGCAACTTCACTACCTGCAATATACTCAGCCTCTATTTTAGAATTAACAACTGTACCTTGCTTTGAACTTTTCCAGCTTACAGCGCCACATTAAGGGAAAACACAAAACCTGATTGCGATCGTGTATCATCCTTGTCGGTTTGGAAGCTAGCATCAGTGTAACCTTTTACACTTAGCTCTTCCTCACCTCCATATATAAGGAATGTATCCTTAGTCCTTCTCAAGTACTTAAGGATATTTTTAACTACTACCCAATGACCTTCACTGGGATCTACTTGATACCGACTCCTCATGCTTAAAACATACGATACATCTGGATGAGTACATAGCATGGCATACATGATAGACCTAATAGCCGAAGCATATGGAATCTTACTCATTCGCTCTCTCTCTCTTGTGGAGTTGAAAGACACATTTCCTTTGAAAGTGATATACCATGTCTCATAGGTAAAAATCCTTTTTTAGATTCTTCCATACTAAACCTTTTCAGTATTTTATCTATGTATGTACTTTGGCTTAGACCTACGAGTCGCCTTAATCTATCTCTATAGATTTTCACTCATAAAATGTACGTGGACTTACCCAAGTCATTCATAGAAAAAAAAAATCCTAACCAAGTCTTAATAGACTGTAGGTTAGGTATGTCATTTCCTATGATAAGTATGTCATCTACATACAATACCAAGATTACAATAGTGCTCCCACTAACTTTCTTGTAAACATAAGGCTCATCTTCGCTTTTGATAAAACCAAACTCTTTGATTGCATCATTAAAATGAAGATTCCAACTTCGAGAAGCTTGCTTCTGTAACACCCCTAACTCATATCTGTCACCAGTTTAGGGTTATAGAGCATTATCAAACAAACGAGACATTTAAAAATACATTTCATACATTATCATAAACACATTATAAAGCAACCATTCACATACATATCGTCCCTGAATCGAGCCCTCGAGATCCAAAAAGATACCTTAGAAACAATTCAGGACTAAATCGAGGCTTATGATGTGTTTGCATGATTGTGTGAAAATTTCATGAGGAAATTTTATTTATTAGTGATCAATTTGTCCATTAAGACTAAATTGCAAAGATTATAAAATATGAGATTCTAGAAGATTTAAGTATGAAATAGAATAAAAATTACTAGAGGTCCTTATTTAGCAATTAGACCATTAAATGTCAAGATGGACAAAAATGGACATGGGAAGGAAAAATCTCAAGAAAGGGCCTTAAGGGCATTTTTGTCAATTGGTTAATAAAAGAATTAAAAGGGAAAAGTAAGTCAAAATCTTGCCAATCTTCTTCCTCTAAGTGCCGAAATTCGCAAGGAGACATATCTAGGGTTTTTTCAACTTCCAAGCTTGATAGTAAGTGCATCCTAGCCCCGTTTTTAATGTTCTTCGTATTTTTGAGATCCTCGTAGCTCGATTTAGCTATTTCTAGCTATACTTTGAGCTAGGGTTTATGTTCAAAAATTTACCCCTGTATGACATGCATGTATTTTGATGTTTTATGGAAGAATATGAAAGTTTGATGTATGATAAACATCTTTTTCTAAGTGATTTTCATGAAAAATGCATAAAAGGACCAAATTGTAAAAGTTATAAAAATGGTCATACATGAGTGAAATAGTGGAAATTGGAGGCTGTTGTAGTTAAGAAAATAATTCAGCTAGGCTTAAAGTACAAGAAAGTTGAATAAAAATCATTTTACGAGCATAGGGGTAAAAGTGTAATTATGAGAAAGTTTAAGGGAAAAATCATAATTTTGCCAAAATATGATTCATGAGTCAATTTAATCAATGTGAACATTAAGCAAGTGAAATTGTTATTATAGATCAAGAAACACGAAGCCTGGACCGAAACTGAGGCAAGAACAAAGTTGTGGACTAAATCGAACATCCACCCCTATTTTGAGTACCCAGGTAAGTTTGTTGAAATTAAAGCTTCACATTGTTTTTTTTATATTTTAAATTGCTTGATATTATAAAAATGAATATCATTTCCATGAAAACTGATTAATGATACCTCGATGAGAAAATGATGAAAAGATGTTAAGTTGAAGTCCTGGTTGTATACTTGGAATAGCAAGGATACCTATGTCACCACATAAGATAGGGAAGGTCCCGTGTAAGACCATGTCTAAGACATGGCATCGGCACCGAATGTAGGTTCCGTATAAGACCATGTCTGGGACATGGCATCGACACCGAATATAGGTCCCGTATAAGACCATGTCTGGGACATGGCATCGGCACCGAATGTAGGTCCCGTATAAGGCCATGTCTGGGACATGGCATCGACACCGAATAAGAAAGGTATCGTATAAAACCATGTTTGGGGCATGTCTTCGGCACCAAAGGAAGATCTCGTGTAAGATCATGTCTAGGACATGGCATCGACATCTATGTACGATCTCGTGTAAGACCATGTCTAGGACATGGCATCGACATCTATGTTCGATCTCGTATAAGACCATGTCTGGGACATGGCATCGACATCGAGCTAAGAGATCCCGTACAAGACCATATTTGGGATATGGCATCGGCATCAAGAGGAGATCCCATGTAAGACAATATTTGGGATATGGCATTGGCATCGTGATACATGTAAGATGAGACTAAGTATCCTCCGATATTCTGAGTAGTTCAACGGGCAAAAGAGCTAAGTTATGTAAAAATGATAAAGAGCTAAGTTATACAAAGATGACAAAGAGTTACATTTAAGTTAAGGATGATAATGATTTAAGTTTATGTTCAAGGTAGCATAAGTGCTAAATTATGTGATGAAGTGATACATGTACCATGAGTAAAATACTAGTTATGAAACCATAATGTGATATGTGATGGGTAAGAGTAAGTATGAGTAAGTATGTCTACGTACTTGAGAACTTGTGTTGTTATTGTTCTATGAGATGAATGGATTTTACCATGAGTACTTATGTTGCTATTTTAATTCATGCAAAATTACTAAGCTATATGCTTACGCCTCTCTTTTTCCTTTTTCCTTATAGTATTGCCAAGTTAGCTCGGGGATCGTAGAACATCAGAGTTCGGATCACACTATCAATCATTCTTTTGGTATAGTAAAGTTATTTATTTTGGGTATGGAATGTATAGGAACTTGGTCATCTTGTGTTATGTCTTATTTGAAAGCCAAAGTGTTGGCTATTAAGGTTACTCACTCATTTTGTAAATGGCCAGTTGGAATTGGCCGATATTTGTCAAGTTTCATAATTTTTAATGATGATGAATTTTATGAAGTAAAAGTTCATGCAATTGATGGAGTAAATGTGAAGTGTATGAATGATGATTTAATGATTCTTTATAGTGTAATATTGCCATGTTATATGTTTTTTGTTGTAGTATATGTGTGTTTATGTGTGTTTATGTTTCAGGGTGGCAATTGGCTTGTAAATAGCCTTCAAATTGTCCACACGGGTAGACACACGGGCGTGTGTCTAGGCCGTGTGTGGCACACGGTCAACCCCCATGGGTGTGTTGATAAGCCGTGTGTCCCCTGTATCAAATTACGAGAATTCAATTTGTCACACGGGCCAGCACACGGGCGTGTGACTAGGCTGTGTGCCCCTTAAGAGTTGCTGACGTCATAAACAGAATGCTAAGATTTTCACACACGGGTGAGGACACGGGTGTGTCTAGGTCGTGTGAGGGACACGGGCTATAGACACGAGCGTGTGTCCGGCTGTGTGAAAACCCTTGTAGGTTCAAAATGAAAAATAAATCCCACACGGGCTAGGAACAAGGGCGTGTGTGACCACACGGCCTGCCCACACGGGCGTGTTCCATTCTATACGGGAGTGTGGCCCTATTGAGGCAAAAATTTTCTAAGAGCGCAAAAGTTTCCAGTTTAATTTTGAAACCTTTCGTATGTATGTTTAGGGCCTTGTAGGCCCATTATAAGGATGTTATGTATATGAATGAGAAGTTTTAAGTTGAAATGAAATTTTATAGCCCAATGTTGTATGTTTAAGCACGTTAAGTTCGGTAATGCCTCGTATCCAGTTCTGGCGTCGAACACGGGTAAGGGGTGTTATATTTAGTGGTATCAGAGCTACGGTTTAGTCGATTTTAGACTAACATAGCGTAAGCATGAGTCTAGCTATACATGCCATACACATGAGTATTTACATAATGATAGTGTGACGACTCCTGACGATTTAAATTGTGTTTTCATATAGTAAATGGATCCCGATAGAGCTGTGGCGGATGATGTAGAAAGTAACGCACCGACTCCCGCCGAAGGGACGGTGCCAAATGAAAATGAGAATAGACCAACAACGGTAAGTTAAAGAGGAGGAGAAGAGGCTAGGGAAACCTTTCTCCACATGATGAATGCATGGTATACGGAGTTCGTTCGTGCGAACCCGAATGCACAATCCCCTCCACCCCCACCTATTCCTCAGCCTACCCCTGTAGCTCCTCAAGTGGTAGAAGTGGTAAGAAGAGAAAAGTCTCCGGTCGATAGAATCCGGAAACAAAGAGCCGAGAAATTTCGAGCTAGTAAAGATGATGATTCGGAAAGAGCAGAATTCTGGCTTGAAATGTAATATCCTAGATTTAGGGGTTATGCGTTCGTGCATAATTCATGAGTTAGTATAGTCTTGAGATGGTTTGGATTTATTTACGAAGCTAGAATAATTCTTAGTATTGTATATTTAATGAAGTGGATTAAGTGAACTTGACACTTAAGTTAATTTAAGTGTTAAATTAAGCACAAGAGGAGTTAGTGGTAAGGTGGTTAAGATGCATGAAGGGTTGCTTGAGGTTAGAGGTTCGAGTAGCATGATTAGCATTTTGAAGACATTATTTTTGTATCCTAGCATTAATGGTCGGTCAAACTTTAATTATGATAGGTTGGAATTTCAAATTTTTTTTCTTTATGGTAAGTTGAATATTGGTTTAGGAAAGTTTGTACTTTGGGAAAGGAATCTTAAGGTTTATGGAATGATGGGGGGACATAAGGCTTGGCTTAAGGGAGTTGTTTTGGAAACTCTCCTATGGCCATTAGTGCATGTATGTGGACGGCATGTGTGGCTAGGGGGGTGGCCGAATGTTGATAGGAAGTTAAGGGGGGAATAGTTGGTAAACTTTAGCATTTTGTGCATCATTTGGTATTTTTCTCTTCCTCTCCAAAAACTCCCTCTTTGGCCAAATGTACTTTAGGCATTTTTGTGCAATTTTGTTTTTGATTTAGCTCTCATTTGTGTTTGAACCAAATTCTAATTTTCTTTCTCTCTTTTCCCTTTTGAAAGCAAAACCATATTTTGCATTTTTGTGCACTTTTCATCTTTGGTAAATTAGGTGTTGGCCGAACCTCTTATTCCCATTTTTTCTCTCTTTACTTTCTTTTGATATTGTTCAAAATCACAACATTTCTTTTACTTTCTTCTTGGCGGAATCTCTTTCTTCTCCATTCCTCTTGATTTTTCTTTCATTGGTTGTTAAAGCCGAATCATCCTTCTTCCCTTTTCATTTTTCTTTACCATACTAATTCTTCATCTCTTTTGAGCCGAATGTCAATTGTTTTCTTCATTCAAAAACCATAGCCGAAACTCTCATATCCTTTTGATTTGATTTGGCCGAATATCATCAAGGGTAGGACTTCATTTGGTTTTCTCCAAACGGTTTTGGAAGATAGGTATGTGTCATGGCCGTTTTTCCTTATTCTTTTTCTCGTTTCTATGTTGTTTCTCTTGAGGACAAAGGCCGAATTTTGGGCAATTGTTACAAGGTTCTAATCATTCTTAGAAACCAATTTCTTTTAGGCTCCTCGGGACGTTGGAAGCAATCAATCTAAGCCTCGATTCTTTGTCAATCGTTTTGGGTAAGCCTATAGGTAAGATTGGTATTTCGAAGGATAACTCTTTGGGATTAAGGTGTTATTGGCCGAATGGTCTTGTTTAAGGTTTTGTGATTTGGCCGAATGTAGGACAAGGTGATCTAGTGCGGTAGATCGGGTCTTTGGATTTTAGTACTTGCGTAAGGGACAGGTGTGTATCTTACACACTTTATAATTCGATGATATGTATTTATATATATACTAATCGTTTTATTAAAGTGAAAAACTATGAGATATTGATTTGATACCTTGATGGGTGTGTGCAAGGATTCGGGTAAGTCCGTTTCGATATGATGTTAGTATATGATTGATTGATATCATGATCTACGATTTAAATATGTTATATGATCATATCAAAGTATGATGGCATGATTGATACTCTTAATACATTGGTTTGGGAACATGAGTGGAGGGGGAAGGATTTGATATCCGTGTCTTTGGACACCAGAGGTTTGGCACCTCCAGTGATTTGGTATCACATTTGTGTCTTTGGGACACCAGACGTTTGGCACCTCATAGCGACTCGTCCCTGTGGTCTAGCACAACCGTGGGTTGGCCCCACTTTTGAGATATGGGATCGTCACCAGTGATTTGGTATCACACGTGGGTTGGCCCCACAACTTGATTATTCGTGATTTTGGTCACCAGTGATTTGGTATCACATTAGTGTCTTTGGGACACCAGAGGTTTGGCACCTCATAGCGACTCGTCCCTGTGGTCTAGCACCACCGTGGGTTGGCCCCACTTTTGAGATATGGGATCGTCGCCAGTGATTTGGTATCACACGTGGGTTGGCCCCACAGATGGATTATTCGTGACTTTGGGTCACCAGTGATTTGGTATCACATTATTGGATATCGTGACTTTGGGTCACCAGTGGTTTGGCACCACCAGTGGTTTGGTACCACACGGGGTAGAAAAGGAGTTATGGATGGCTAGGTTGGGTGCATTATATATATATATGTTGCTTGGTTATAAATTGTGTAAGAATGTTGCATCAAACGGGGGAAGGATTTATGCACTGAGTCTTGGTGACTCACCTTCTCCCTTATCTTTTCAGGTGACTCGTAGATCGCGGATGAGGAGCCGGATGAACTCGAGGTGGCCATGCATTAAATAAATTTGGTTCTACATGAACTTTGGTTTGGGTACTTTTACCTTATTTAAATTTGGTTTCATATTTATTTTGGGTTTGTAATAAGGCCATTCAAATTATGATTTTGGATTATTTATATGCTTTGGATATGTTTTAAATATGGCTTATAAATTATTTGGTTAATTTAATAATTGAGCCCAAAGTTTCTTTTTTCTAAAATTATAAAAAAACGAAATAGTTTTCAAAATCTCACCATCGGGTAATAATAAAAATCGTTTGATAGTAAAATTTCAACTTAAGTGTTTTTCGACAACTTAAATGTTTTACAAATTGAAGTTTCTACTCTCAAATGCAAACGGTTTACAAAGTCATAATTCGGGATTGTCAACTTAGTTTTAAAAGATTTACTTACGGGATTTTAAAAGTAAACTATCATGCACCTATTTTTTTTAAATTAAATCGGTAACTCAATTTTCTTCAAAACGTTTTCCTCTGTGACATACCAGATTCGGTCATGGCGTATTGACCAGGTTTGGGGTGTTACATGAAAATACCATCAAGGTATTTGATGAGTTATCTTGCACACCTGATGAGTGCATAAAACGTGTAGTGTCTCTTTTGAGAGGTTCTACTTATCAGTGGTGGAATACCCTTGTGTCGGTTGTACCAAGGGAAAGGATCACATGGGAGTTTTTACAAGAAGAGTTCAGAAGAAGTACATTAGCCAGAGGTTTATCGATCAGAAAAGAAAGGAATTCCTTGAGCTAAAACAAGGTCGGATGACAGTAACCGAACATGAGAGTGAGTTTGTAAGGCTTAGCAAATACACTCGAGAGTACGTATCCACTGAAGCCATTATGTGTAAACGGTTTGAGGATGGGTTAAATGAAGATATTAGATTATTTGTTGGTGTCCTCGAATTGAAAGAACTTGTTGTGCTAGTGGACCGAGCTTGTAAAGCTGATGAATTGGTGAAAGAGAAAAGAAAAGCTGAGATGGAGTCTTGTGACTCAAGAAAGAGACAACTAAATAAGTCATTTCATTCCTCATCCAAAAGTCAAGAGACTTCCCTACCGGATCAGCTACTTCAGCCGGGTTTTCGAATACAAGTAAGAGTAAACAGTACTTGGGGATTAAAGCTCAGACTACTTTAGGTGCTAGTGTTGAGAATGCTCGACCTAATAGACTGAAATGTCCATAGTGTGGCAGACGTCACCCCGATGAGTGCCGAGCACATGATAGAGCCTGTTTTAAGTGTGGTTCCCAAGATTATTTTATTAGAGAGTGCCTTGAGATGGTTGAAAAAGAGAAAATTCAGAGTGAAAGATCGGGAAGCACTACTAGAGGGAGAAAACAGAGAAACCCGGGAAGTGGAACGAGTAGTAAGAATACACCCAGAGAGCAGGTTGCGAGATCTGAGGGTAGAGCGCCTGCGAGGACTTATGCCATTCGCGCTCGCGAAGAGGCGTCATCCCCTGATGTAATTACGGGTACATTTTCTTTCCATGATATTAATGTTGTTACTTTAATTGATTCGGGGTCTACCCATTCGTACATTTGCATGAAATTAGTATCTAGCATGAGCATGCCTGTTGAGTCTACAGAGTTTGTGATAGAAGTGTCCCATCCTTTAGGGAAAAGTGTATTAGTTGATAAGGTATGCAAAGATTGCCCATTGATGATTAAAGGTCATTATTTTAAGGCAAATCTCATGCTATTGCCATTTGATGAATTCGATATAATTCTTGGTATGCATTGGTTAACCGCTCATGATATGACAGTAAATTGTGGAAAGAAATACATTGAATTGAGATGTGAAAATGGGTACACTCTTTATGTTGAATTAGATGAACAAGACAGATCGCCTGTAGTGATCTCCCATATGTCAGCCCAGAGGTATGTAAGAAAGGGATATGAAGCATATCTTGCTTTTGTTATGAATACTAAGGAGATTGAGTTAAAAATTGAATTAGTGCCAATAGTATGTGAGTACCCAGATGTATTCCCAGAAGAATTGCCAGGGTTGCCTCCGGTTAGAGAGGTTGAATTTGGCATTGAGTTGGCTCCTAGTACTGTACCTATATCGATTGCTCCATATAGAATGGCTCTAACTGAGTTGAAGGAATTGAAGGTATAGTTACAAGAGTTGACGGGCAAAGGTTTTGCAAGGCCGAGTTATTCTCCATGGGGTGCTCCAGTATTGTTTGTGGAAAAGAAAGATGGTTCCATGAGATTATGTATAGATTATTGGTAGCTTAATAAGGTAACCGTGAAGAACAAGTACCCATTGCCAAGGATCAATGATCTGTTCAATCAATTGAAGGGAGCCACTGTGTTTTCCAAGATAGGCATGAGGTTAGGATATTACCAGTTGAGAGTAAAAAACTCAGATGTGCCGAAAACTACATTTCGGATGAGGTACGGGCATTACGAATTTTTAGTTATGTCTTTTGGTTTAACAAATGCCCCTATTGTGTTTATAGATTTAATGAATCGTATCTTCCGATCGTACTTGGATAAATTTATTGTGGTTTTTATTGATGATATACTGATATATTCTCGTGATGAGAATGAGCACACCGAGCACTTGAGAACAGTTTTACAGATTTTACGAGATAATCAGTTGTATGCCAAGTTTAGCAAAAGTGATTTTTGTCTCAATGAGGTTGGATTTTTGGGGCACATTGTATCGGGAGATGGAATTCGAGTTGACCCGAACAAGATTTCAGCTATTATTGATTAGAAACCACCGAGAAACATATCAGAGGTTAGAAGTTTTTTGGGCCTAGCTGGCTATTGCAGATGGTTTATCAAGGGGTTTTCTATGATAGCTACTCCGATGACGAGGTTGTTACAAAAAGAGGTGAAGTTTGGATGGACAAAAAGTGCCAACAGAGTTTCGAGAAACTAAAGGCATTGTTGACTGAGGCTCTGGTTCATGTGCAACCTTAACCGGGAAAAGAATTTGTGATTTACAGTGATGCATCCTTGAATGGATTGGGCTGTGTACTTATGCAAGAGGGCAAGGTGATAGCATATGCCTCCAGACAGTTACACCCGCATGAGAAGAATTACCCGACACATGATTTAGAGTTGGCTGCCATTGTGTTTGCATTGAAGATATGGAGACATCATTTATATGGTGAAAAATGTCGGATATTCACCGATCATAAGAGCCTGAAGTACTTGATGACTCGAAAGGAATTGAACTTAAGGCAATGAAGATGGTTAGAGTTGATAAAGGATTATGAGTTAGTAATTGACTACCACCTGGGAAAAGCGAATGTAGTCGTCGATGCTTTGAGTAGGAAATCCTTATTTGCATTAAGGGCTTTGAATGCTCGGGTGACTTTGTCAGAGGATGGTTCTATTTTAGCTGAGTTGAGGGCTAGACCGATGTTTCTCCAAGAGATTTGTGAAGCTCAGAAAGATGACAGTGACTTGCAAGTCAAAAGAGTTCAGTGTGAGTCGGGTGTTGAGTCTGACTTTCGAATTAATTCTGATGAATGCTTGATGTTTAAAGACAGAGTCTGTGTACCGAGAAATGATGAGCTTATACGAAAGATTTTGCACAAGGCACATAGCGGATGTCTATCTGTACATCCGGGCAACACCAAAATGTATAACAACTTGAAGAGATGGTATTGGGGCTGGCCGTCAGCTTATGTGAGCAGACCCGTTGATAGCTCGAGAGTGAGCATTATATGTGATATGAGATTGAGATAGCTTCGACTATGTATTGGCACTTAGGGTGCGAGATTCTCGAGTATCCGATAGTATTCCAAATGGGTTATGTTAAAGATATGGATGAGTATGAGATTAGTACGAGATGGTACAGGTATGCACATGAATCATATAAGCTTTGAATTGAAGAATTTTGTGAATTTCACATCTAACCTTGTAAATGATCTTGTGATAGGTTTGTGAATTAATATGTGAGAAAAGGTTACGATGCTTACCTTGCGTATGTACTGGATGTAACAGTCTAAATTTGACCCTAACCAGAACGGTGGTTTCGGGACCACGAATCCGAGTCCGAAAAATTTAAATATTATATTCTGTTCTAATTATATGTGATTTATAATGTGTGAAAGTTTCGTATGAAAGTTTAACTGTTTGTGTGCTTAATTAGACAAAAGGACTTAATCGCGTAAAATGTAAAAGTTGCAAACTATAGTAAAAAGTGCTAATGTGCTAGTGGCTTTTTAATATGAGGTATTAAAAGGGCAAATAGCCCATTTTTAAGGTTAGTGGGCGGTATATGACAATAGTAACCTTTAATTATATGTTATGTTTATTTTTATTGTAAGGTTAAAATGGTAACTTAATTAAAACTTATTTTGTAAAGGAAAATAAAAAATAAAATAAGCATGTTCATATTTTACTAAGCATAGCCGAAACTTAGCAAAAGAAAAAGGAGGAAAAACTTTGCAACATTCGGCCATATTTCAAGCTTAAATCGGGTATGTGTTTTTAGTCAGTTTTCGATAATTTTTACGTTTTTGTGATCGTTGCTTCGAATACTATCTGACCCATGCTAGAATTTTTGAGATTAGTGTATATGTGATGTTCGGCCATGATAGAAGCTTATGCTTTGTGATGTTTGATGAATATATGTTAAAGTTATGTTATAGATTAAAATGTTTTGTATTGGAAATTTTGGTGAATTTGAGTATTTTGGGCTAAATTGCAAAATTAAATTTTTGAGGGGTTAAAATGCAAAATAAATGAAATAAATGGACTTGTATAGTCCCTATAAGTATTCGGCCCTTAGGTTGTGTAATGAAATTTTGTGTATTTTGTGTTTTGTGCAAATAGGACTAAATTGTAAAAATGTGAAACATTAGGGGTAAAATGGTAATTTGCCTATTTATGTGTTTTGGGACTAAATTGAGATGAAATGTGCTTGAATGAGCTAAATTTTAATGTGTTTAGATCAAGAACAAAGAAAGGCGGATTTGGATTGGGGAAAGGCAAAGGTTATCGAATAGCCGGTCTTCGTTGTCCGTCGATATTCGAGGTAAGTCTTTAAGCAAGTTAATATCGTAAGTATCGATTATAACCTAGTATAAATGTTGAATTACGAACTTGTAGATTGAAATATGTTAAAGCCGAATGTGTGGAGGTAATTTAGCAATGATATGTAATCGAATTAATTGAGTTCAATATGTGAAAGTGATGTGAATTATATGTGATAATTGTGATATTGTTAATGTGTAATGTGAATGAATTGGTTTGGTAATATAAATATCGGGATTATTGCCTAGCAGGCCTTGCGCCGGTGAATTGTATCGGGCTTTGAGCCTAGCAGGCCTTGTGCCAGTGAAGTGTTTCGGGCTTATTGCCTAGTAGGCTAAATGCAGGTGATCAAATTTCAGACCTCTGGTCTAGCAGGCTTAACGCCGATGTATATTTCAGGCTTTGATGCCTAGCAGGCGTAATGCCGGTGATGTGTTATAAATGGAGAAATCATGAATCATACAAGGTGAAACATATTTAATGCAATGAGCTAAAAGCTCAGGTAAGTTTAGGTTTTTTTTATTTATAAGGAGTAAGGTAAGTTGGTATAGTATTATTTGAATTAAGTATGATATGATATGGTTGATGATTTGATAAGAATTTTGATATATGCTATTGAGCTTACATAGTTGTGTATGAACATTATATAATAGAATTTGAGTTTAAATGTGTTATTTTGGAAAATCGGCTATAAGTGAAAAATGTTAAGAGTGAAAGGGTTTGGATGTGCTTGCATATGTATACAAATGAGTATAAGTGATTGATATGAATGTTGTACTCACTTGACTTGAAGTATGCTAATACCTATAATATATTTTTATGTTTTGATAAATTACATGTTTATGGTAATAAAGTACAAATACTTAGGTTAATGAATTGATAGCATTCGGCCATGTTTAATTCACATGTTGAAATGTTTATGTTCAATGTCATAAACTTAAAGATTAAAAGGCTTAAATGTTTGATGGTTATATTAAAATTTGCTTGAGACTTACTAAGCTAGTAAGCTTACTTTGTGTGTGCTCATTGTTCGATTTTATAGACTTTGGATCCAGCTGCGGGCTCAGAGGATCGTCGGTGAAGTCAACCACACTATCATCCCTTTTTGGTACTTATAAACTTAGTTTCTAAATCAAAGGCATGTATAGGTTAGACTAAGTTGTAAAGTCAATGAACTTTGGTCTTGTATATAAGTATGCCATGCGAAAATGGCTAAGAACATGATATTTTGAACTTATGAGTGTTCGGCTATAATATTAAATTATGATGAAAGTAAAATTTAGGATGTGTTATGTTAGGTGTTTAAGTATGTGGCTTGAATGATCTTTGAAATTAGATTATAGTTATGAAATTTCGATCACGGTATTTATATGATGTGGATATGATTTCATGATGGATATAATTGATGTTATAAGTTATGTATATTTTGGTTGTATATAATTTGGTCATGACATGCATACACATGTGTAATGAGTTTAATTTTTATGTATTAGATTAATTATAAGGTAAGTATGGTATTGGTATTTTGTTTTGATAATTATAAAAGACGCAATTGTCTATATGTTTGAATGATGTTGGCAATTGCATATTCCATTTTTGTAATGTCCATGACCAAATGAATGGTAACTTTTGCTTGATGAAAGATGTTAAAGTATGAAAGGTAAATGGGGTCATATGTTTTGATTAAGAAATGACATATATGGGTTATAATCAAATCTCTTATTAAGTTTAAAATATGATCGAATGAAAGATGTAAGTTGTTATAAGATTCGGCCTGAGTACTTATTTTTTTTATATTATAAGTTGTAATGTGTTTTAGTAAATATATTGGGACCTAAATAAAATATAATTGTTGTGAGTAGATGAGTACATTATTGATAAATGTTCTTTAGAATTAGATCATCTATTATGTTATGCTTTGTGCATATTCGGCTTGATGGGTTGCCTTATTGATTTAGCCATGGTATGTTTTATATATATATATATATATGATAAGTAATGTTAGTCTATATATGTTAATATGCTAAGGATTAAATAGTAATATGGTATGGATTGTTTGGTTATAAATGCTCCTGTATTAGTATTATATTTAGTAAAAAGTTATATGAGAATGTTAAATTGTGTTTTGTCAGGTAATACCTCGTAACCCTAATCCGGCGACGGATATGGGTTAGGGGGTGTTACACTGGATACAAAAGTGTCTGAATCAAAGATTGAATCAGTGCCAGTAGTTTGTAAATATCTGGATGTGTTTCCAGAAGCGTTGCCTGGGTTGCCACCGATTGGAGAAGTCAAGTTTGCTATTGAATTGGTACCGGGAACATCACCGATATTGATAGCTCCATATAGAATGGCTCCGCCAGAATTGAAAGAATTGAAATCTCAGTTGCAATAGTTAACAGATAAAGGTTTTGCACGACCTAGTTTTTTGCCCTGGGTGCACCAGTGTTGTTTGTAAAGAAGAAAGATGGATCGATGAGATTGTGTATTAATTATCATCAGCTCAACAACGTTACGATTAAAACTAAGTAACCGTTGCCAAGAATTGATGATTTGTTTGATCAGTTGAAAGGAGCAACAGTATTTTCGAAGATTGATTTGAGATCTGGCTATTATCAGTTGTGAGTTAAAGATTCGGATGTGCCAAAGACTGCGCTCAGAACAAGGTACGGGCATTATGAATTTCTTGTTATGCCATTCGGGTTAACTAACGCCCCTTCAGTTGTTATGGATCCGATGATTAGAATCTTTATACCGTATTTAGACAAATTTTTTTTTTGTATTCATTAATGACATTCTGATCTATTCCCGAGACGAGTCTGAGTATGTTGAACATTTGAAGATTGTGTTACAAACTTTGAGAGAGAAGCAATTATTTACTAAATTCAACAAATGTGAGTTTTGGCTCCGAGAGGTTGGATTTTTGGGGCATATTGTTTCAACGAAAGGTATCCAAGTTGATCCGAGCAAGATTTAAGCAGTTGTTGACTAGAAACCACCAAGAAACATATATGAAGTCAGAAGTTTTCTGGGATTAGTTGGCTACTATCGCCGTTTTGTAAAAAGATTCTCGATGATTGCTACACCAATGACTCGATTACTACAGAAAGATGTGAAGTCTGAGTGGTTCGAAATGCCAATAGAGTTTTGAAAAGTTGAAAGCATTGTTAACTGAGGCACCAGTTTTAGTTCAACCTGAGTCTGGTAAAGAGTTTGTGATTTTTAGTGATGCGTCATTGAACGGTTTTGGTTGTGTTTTGAGGCAAGAGGGCAAAGTGATAGCTTATGCTTCCAGACAGTTAAAACCTCATGAAAAGAATTATTCGACACACAACTTAGAATTGGCTGCTATTGTATTTGCATTGAAAATTTTGCGACATCATTTATTTGGTGAGAAGTGCCATATCTTTACCGACCACAAGAGCTTGAAATATCTAATGAATCGAAAAGATTTGTATTTGCGATAAAGAAGATGACTCGAGTTGTTAAAAGACTATGAATTGGTGATTGAGTACCATCAGGGGAAAGCGAATGAGGCCGCGGATGCTCTCAGTAGAAAATCTTTATTTTCTTTGCGAGTGATGAATACTCAGTTAATTTTCTCTAATGATGGTTCAATTTTAGCTGAGTTAAAAGGTAAACTGTTACTTTTCAACAAATTTGTGAAGCTCAGAAATGAGTTTCAAGCTAAAAGAGTACAATGTGAGTCGACTATAGATTCAGAGTATCAAATTGGATCCGATGATTGTTTTATGTTTCGAAATAGAATTTGCATACCGAGAAACTCTGAGCTTATTCAAAAAATTCTACACGAAGCACACAATGGTTATTTATCTATTCATCTAGGGAGTACTAAAATGTACAATGTTTTGAAACAATTATATTGGTGGTCGGGCATGAAACGAGACATTTCATGGTTTGTGTCGAGATGCTTGATTTGCCAGCAAGTCAAAGCTGAACATCAAGTGCCTTCGGGATTACTACAGCCTGTGATGACATCAGAGTGGAAATGGGATAGAGTTAAGATGGATTTCATATCGGGATTACCCCTTAAGAATCTTAATATTAATAAAAGGTAATGGCTCCACTGGGTGGAATAGCCGAGCCAGAAAAAAAATATTTTAGATAGAAAATGAGTTGAAACAAAAGGAAAACAGAATACTTTTTAAATATCACCTGATTCCTTCAATACATATAGTGTAATCAAATTGATTCCTACCTTAAGCATTGGATCTCCTGTCTCAGTTATCTCAGTTAAGAGGAGTCATGGAAAGAATAGGCTCAAAATCACGATCAATTCCTTTTTCAAATCCCACTGCAGCTGCGCGAGCTCTTCACACGTGCCATAAATGACCCACGAATAGGAAGAATCCTAGAACAAAATGAGAGGTAGCTAACCAACTTCTCGGAGAGACATCTGTCTTTGAAAAAGAAAGATGCTATTTGGGTTGTCATTGATTGACTAATGATATCTGCACACTTCATTCCTGTACATACAAATTTTTCACTTGATAGACTAGTTGAGTTGTACATCTCTGAGATAGTTAGATTGCATGGGGTACCAGTTTCTATTATTTTGGATAGAGATTCGAGGTTTACGTCACAATTTTGGAAGAAATTGCAAGAAGCTTTGGGTACGTGGTTGCACTTTAGTACATGATTTCATCCCCAAACCGTTGGATAGTTTGAGAGAGTAATTTAGATTCTCGAAGATATGCTTCGTTGCAGTGTTTCAGATGTCGAAGGCAATCGGGAAAAATATTTACCATTGGTTAAATTCACGTATAAAAAAAATTTTCAATCGAGTATAAAGATGGCACCGTATGAAGTATTGTATGGTCGCAAATGCCGAACTCCGTAATACTGGACCGAGCTTAGTGAGAAAAAGATTCACAGACAGAAATCATATGCAGATTTGGAATGCAAAGACATTGAATTTCAAATCATCGACAAAGTTTTTTTGAAAGTATCTCTGTGGAAGAAGATTCTTCGATTTTGTCATAAAGGCAAATTGAGTCTGCAATTTATCGGGCCGTATGAAATTATCGAGAGAATAGGGCCAGTGGCATATCGACTAGTTTTACCTTCAGAATTAGAAAAGATTCACAACGTATTTCATGTTTCGATGTTGCGTCGATATAGATAAGATCCATCACACGTAATTTCTCCGTCAAAGATTGAAATTCAACCTGATATGACGTATAGCGAAGAACCGATCAGAATTCTAGCTCAAGAGATTAAAGAGTTGAGAAATAAAAACATAGCTTTGGTGAAGGTTTTGTGGCAACGTCACGGGGTTGAAGAAGCTACATGGAAACCCGAGGAAGCTATGAGAAAATAGTACCCTAATCTCTTTTCTGGTAAGATTTTCGGGGACGAAAATTCCTAATTAAGGGGGGAGAGTTGTAACAACCTGTTTTTAATAAAATAGGAACAGTGGCTTTGGGACCAAAAATATGAGGTCAAAATGATTAATTTTTTATTATTTTAATGTCTACAACATGATAGTATGATTGTGTGAAAATTTCGTTAAGAAATTTCATCGTTTGAGTGCTTAATTTGATAAAAAGGACTAAATCGCGTAAAGCGTAAAAGTGGAGTTCTATTAGTTAAATGTGTCTGATAGCTATTAAATCTTAAATTAAAGGTCCTTATGTGGTAAATAGACCATTTTTAATGTTAGTGGACAAATATGGATATCTATTAAGTGTTTTAATTGATTAATTAACAAGGTTAAAATTGTAATTTATTAAATAAGTTAAGGTAAAATAAACCAAACAAAGTTATCATCTTCTTCCTATTATAATTCCACTAAAAATTTGAAAGGAGAAAAGCCATTTTTAGGGTTCGAGGTTCGGCCAACTATCCTTGGTGCATGTAAGTTCATTTTTGTCCCGTTTTTAATGATTTCTATGTTTTTGAAATCGTTGCAGCTTAATCTAGCAAGCCCAAGGACTAATTTGCAAAATTTTTAAAGGTTTAGGGTTTTACCATAGATAAATATAGGTGTATTTTGATGTTTGATGATAGAAAATGTATGTTTGTTGTTAGATAAACAACATTTGTAAAGTGATTTTTAGTAAAATTGTCAGTTAGGGATTGAATTGAGAAATGTGGAAATTTTATCGTTAATTTATGAAATGAATGAAAAATATGGGTTGCTATGGGTCTATATGAATTTGGCTAGAATGGGTAGGGACTTAATTGCATGAAATTGTAATTTTTATGAGGTAAGGACTAAATTGTAAAAATGTTGAAATATTAGGGGCAAAAGTATAAAGTTGCCATAATACGCAATTTGGGCTAAATTGTATAGAATGATAATTAATTAAGCTAAATTTGATTACATATAGATAAAAAAAGCGAATTTCGGATTTAGATCGGGGGAAAAACAAAGTGTTGGACTAATCGACTCATTTCATCAATTTTGCATTCGAGGTAAGTTCTTATGTTAATAAGCATTAATATAATTGTGTTATAAATACTTTATTATTGAATTATTTGTGAATACGACCTTGCGGATATGTTCGACGATGATTCAGCAAATGAGAAATCCCGATTGAACCTTAGGAATAGATTAGGATATGAATGACATGTCATTATGGGTTATGTGATTTATAGCTGGTCAATACATCCTACCAGTGGCTGAGTTATCCGGCATGTGTTCCGGATTCTCATCAGCTTGCTTGAGCAGCACCATATAGCTACGTCATGACCGTTAGCTTGTGTAAGCAAACTCGTTGATAGCTCAAGAGTAAGCATTATATGTGATATGGGATTGAGATAGCTTTGGCTATGTATTGGCACTTAGGGTGTGAGATTCCCGAGTATCCGATAGTATTCCAAATGGTTCAACGGGTATGTCAAAAATATGTATGAGTATGAGATTAGTATGAGATGGTACAGGTATGTACATGAACCGTATATGTAACACCCCAAACCCGGCCTAGAAGTTAGGCCCGAATTCGATGTGTCACATCAAAGGCATAATTCAAACGATTTTGCTAATTAAAAATTTTAGGACCAAAAGCCCAAAATCCTTGAGTCTTGTTAAGTAAATAAAAAAAACCCATTTTATAATTTTAAGTACTTCGGAAACCAAGTTTAAACGTAAGAAATTTACTCAGGTTTAATAATTAAGTAAACAATTGAAACAACAAAACCCAAAGTCTAAAGTCAAAACGGAGTACAAGGCCTTATTACATCCAACGAAAATAAGCAATTAAAACTATGGCTTTTGAAACAAATAAATAAAAATTTAAACATCTCGTAGTGCGGCCATCTCCGAGTCCTCTCCCACGTCGAGCCATTTACTGAGGATCACCTAAAACATTAAATAAAGGGTGTGAGTTTCGAAACTCAGTGTGTACAACCCTTGGCATTCAATTCAATATATAATTATCACATTGGCCTGAGCCCTATGAAAATCGGTGGTCTTGGGCTTTGGCC
This sequence comes from Gossypium australe, assembly GCA_005393395.2. Lineage (NCBI taxonomy): Eukaryota > Viridiplantae > Streptophyta > Magnoliopsida > Malvales > Malvaceae > Gossypium > Gossypium australe. The sequence goes on from CM016614.1 coordinate 83,133,467, forward strand.
CACAATGACCTCATATCATATCATATCATATCATATGCAAAACCAGGCAATGCAAAACCCTTCCCAAAAATCCATCCGCTACACACCATTTTCCTTCCAACCCTACACACCTGTGGGGATTTCTAAATCGACCCACCCATCCTCTACACACCAAAGGTAGCACTCACAGTGGCACTACTCAACGTTGCAGCAAAGCTGCTAATCATATAATGGGCTTAAAGCCATCGGTGGATCCATGGTCGTCGAGCGACTGTGCGATCCTCAAATCTTCCTCCGTACCATAATTCCCACCCATATGCATCCTAATCAGAATATTATATGAATGCAACATGCACATGAGTAACATCCACAAAACTCATACTCATCACATAGGGGTATTTTCATCATTTCACAACCCAAGGGTATTTTTATAAATCTACTCTACAGGGGTATTTAGGTAATTTTGCAAAACAGAGGTACTTTGGAAATTTTGTAAATCAGGGATGTTTTGGTAATTCTGCAAACCAAGGGTATTCTGGTAATTCCACAATTCAGGGTTATTTTAGTGATTTTGCAAATCTAATGATGTTTTGGTAATTTTCAAACTAAGGGTATTTTGGTTATTTTCAAACCAGGGGTATTTTAGTAATTTTACAATCTAGGGGTATTTGGTCCCTCTCGGGTTTTAGTTATGAACTTTGGCCCATTAACAAGTCCTTGCGGCTAAAGTGAACAGACACAGTGCACCAGGTAGGATTCTAGAGAAGAGGAGGTGGGCCGCTAGGGCTGCTTAAGCACCAAGCTCTCCCTAGATCCAATCCTAGACATGCACATGCCCGTTACCACACTCTAACCTAGCGACTTGTCCACAGACATGTTTAATTATTAGAAAGTCTTACGCGGTTTAAGAGTTTTTTAGTACTACGCCTAAAGTCCCTAGCATACTAGTCTACGTCCCCATAAAGCCCATCAACCCATTTCACTTTCATATAACCCATAAGGGCCACATCACATTTTTATGGCCCACTAGGCCCAAAGCTCAGTCATATGACTCATTAGGCCCAAAACAAATCCAGATCATGTAACATGCATGCCTAACCCAATCCATATAATCAAATTAATCCATTTCATCAAACTTAGCCTCAGGGCCCACCGGGCCCATTTAGCCACTTTCGGCTTTTCGGCTTTCCGACGTTGCCGGTATGTGTGTGTAATGTTTGTACACACCTGGTTACCGCGACGTGCTATTCTATCCTTAGCCTTGAACCTACAATCAACCAACCTTCAATCAACCACTCATACTTAATCAAATATTTACTCAAAAGTCGAAACCTTACCGTAACCTTATCGTGTGCCACCGGGTTCTAATAGCCCTTCCTTAGCTACTATTCGCGAATATCCCTAGATCTGCACCCAAACATACATCATCAAAATCAAGTGACTCATTCTTCATATGAGTCCCTATAAGCCATACCTACATTCGGCCATTCACTTAATCCACCATCGATACACTTACCCTTGCTAACGATCCTACCACGCTTGCGATCTTTGAACCTTATCCTTGTTATCATAAAGCTAACAATAGGACAGTCAGATAGCCTTTCAGCTTTTAGCAAAACGTACAAAAGAGGTTAACCGAATACTTACCAAATCCACTTTCAATCCTACGGCCTAAATTCAGCTTTCGAGATTAGTATGGTGACAGAGACAATTCGGCACCAATAGGGAGAAGAAGAGGAGAAGTGATCGACTAGAACTAAAGGTGAACAAGAGAAGAAATTTAAGAAGAGAAAGTATGGGGAATTCGGCTAGAGAGAAAACCAAAATTTCGGCACAGGAATGATGGGTTTTTTTCCGGCAAATGGAAGAATTCGGCTAAGGGGGAGAAAAAGAAATGTAATGGAACCCAAGGAACCTCTCCAAGGAATTCGACACCTCCCTTTATAGCCAATAGCCGAATCCTACCTTCCCCCACAGTCCAATTTGGCACCAACTCTTCCCACCTCTCATCTCCTAATTTTTCTCCATGATATCTCCCTTATCTCATCCGAAATTCCCTTCTTTATTAGCTCACAAGGCCAATTCAAACACTTCAACAAAAGAGTCCAAATTCCACACAACTATGGCCGTCCACTAAGCAAAATAAACACTCCAAAAACACCTTACCCCTACTAGAACCTTGGACCTTTTCACGCCACCTTGTAGCTCCCCTAGTGACGCCACCTTGCCACTGGACCACAAGCCCATTTGTGTCCTATTTTCCCCTTAATCTGCTTAAGAGGCCTAATGCCTGAGACTAGGTTCCACTAAAGCAAGAAAAAAAAATTCCCTATGGTCATCCTTATCTCTAAGAATTCAAATAATCCCGATAATACCTTAAAATTAATATTCTAAGTGCTACTCATACATACCAACCTCAGTGCACAGAAATTTAAAGTTTCAGGATTTTTGGGGCTTTACAACCCAATAGGCCTAAATCTACTAGGCCCAAATTCAAGGCGTTACAGTATAAGATTTGAATCGAAGAAATTTGTGAATTTCACATCTAACCTTGTAAATGATCTTGTGATAGGTTTGTGGATTAATATGAGTTGTATATTGTTATATTCAATTGTGTGAATTGTGTATTTATGGCAAGTTGAGTTTATTACTATACGAACTTACAAAGCTTTATAGCTTACTCTATTTACTTTTCTGTGTTTTATAGTGAATATCGAAGCTAGCTCAGATTGGGAGTTGTTGGAGATTGCATCACACTATCGAGCTTCTACTTTGGTACTTTTGAACTTATGTATTTGGTTATATGGCATGTATAGGAATTATGGTCGTTTTGGTATATAGTTTGGTAATGGACTTAGCCATTTGAATTGGCATGTAAATGATGAATGGTTTATTAAGTGTATAGCCATGTGATTTGGCTTATTTTGGCATGCTTGGTGATGAATGTATATATATGTGCAAATGGCCTTTATTATGTGATTGGTGATTGCTAGGTAAATGCTTGTTGTGAATGGTTGTTTATGAGTTGGCATTATGGACACCAAATGGTTAAAATTTGAGATAGATATGCTTATGGTTTTAATTAAATTGATGCATAATTGAAAGTAACCATTAGGTGAATTGAAAATGTGAAATTGGTATGAATTGGATGACTTATTGTGATATTTGTGTGTCTTGTGATTGATGTTATTGATATAGTATGATTTGAGCTTGGTTTAGATGAGTTTATATGCAATTTGAAGTTGTGGTCATATGCAAATTTGGTTGGTGTAGGTGATTGCAATTTGGGTGAGAAAAATAGCTTGGAAAATAGCCTATTTTTGTCCACACGGGCAGAGACACAGGCGTGTGTCTCAACTGTGTGTGACACACGGTCAAATGACACGGCCGTTTGTCCCTGGTGTTTAATTAGAAACCAAGTTAGTATGCTCCACATGGCCCAGCACTTGGGCGTGTGACTTGGCCGTGTGGCATAAGTCAGTATACCCTATAGGTTTGGCACGACCTAGTACACGGCTTGGCACACGAGCGTGTGTGGCCATTTTCGAAGGGCACACAGGTTGGTCACACGGGCGTGTGGTTGGCCGTGTGATCCAAGTCAGGGAGTTACATGGGGTCGGACATGGGCTATGACACAGCCATGTGATCCCATTTCGAATATTCACTTGGCCTATGACATGAGCGTGTGTCCCCTGTATTTTGAAAATTTTTTGAAGTTTTCTAAAAGTTTCCTCAGTTACCGGTTTAGTCCCTAACCACTGCTAATGCATGTTTTTGGGCCTCGTAGGCTTGTATTAAGGACTTGATGAATTGTTATGAATGACTTGTATTTGAATTTGATAATTATATGAGAAATGTATAGTCGATTGTGTAATAAGTTCGGTAATGCTCTGTGACCCTATCCCGGTGATGGATACGGGTGAGGGGTGTTACAATTGTGATATGGTATCAATACCATATTACGATTCTATCTTCTTGCACATTTCAAAATCACAGAGGCACCGTTTTCAACACACGAATATCAATACCTCTATTCCAAACCTCAAAAATACAACATATATAAGCCTACTGACCATTCCAACACAAAATCTATTCAACATGCATCCATTACTATATCGAATAAACATAAAATCATCCATAATAATGGTTTCAAACATCAAAATTAGGTCCAAGAAATAATCCATATAATACGAAACAAATCTCATAATCTTAAGAACGAATAGTTTATGGAAGCATCCAAAAACATCATGACAAATACCAATAAAAGTCTACCACATTGCCTTATTGCCAAATCGTAAACAACGAAAAATCGAAAATGGACTTGCTTGGATCACCCCTCAAAACCACACCGCTCACATCGGCACACAACTAATTTGCAATGGTTTTAAAAAGAGTGGGTGAGCTTAACAAGCTCAGTGAATTCCTAGACAACTACCATGCAAACATGTCATCAAGCATTAGTGAAACATATAAGTAGCCTAATTATAGCAGCCTCAACTTAGTTGACATATTTTACTTCTCATGCATATTCTATAGTTTATTTACAAAGCCAATACATACATATTCATGTATACATCATAATACACAAACATATTTATAGATAATTTGGCACTTGAGCTATAAAACATAAAAGTGGACACTATTACCACTCATCGGATACACGGATTGTAACACCTCTAACTCGTATCAGTCTCCGGATTAGGATTACGAGGCATTACTAAACTAACCATAAATTCGCACACTCATATAAATCCTTTTATTTAAAGTAAAACATAAACAATCCATGCTATCAAGTTCAAGCATATACTTTCATTGCTTACTTAAACATTAACGAACGTATCACAAATCTATATCATCAATTTCATATAAAAGCAGTTTTGATCAAATAACAAAAATTACCATTCATTTGTTCAATGGGTTAATATGGCCGAATATGCATATTTGCTCTTAATCATTTTACCAATAATGTACCAAACATTTTAAGCTAAATATACATATATGCCAAAACTTTACTAAACCAAATCAAAGATATACCAAATAAAATACTAATTGCCAATAGTATCCAACTATATTATCGATCAATCCCTTATAAATGACATAACCAAATTACTCAAAACCAAACATTTCATATACATGACCTAAAATATATAAGATCAAACCCCATTCATAAACTTACACATATCATGTTCGATTATACACAATTTAAGAACATAACCTATAATGTCATTCATACCAATCATGTAACTATATTTACAAAATCACATAAATACCATAAATGGATGTTCACAACGATAATTTAATTCTAATCATTCAAACCTCATATCTGAATACCACATGTAAATCCAATAAGATATATATATACTCCAAATTAAGTCAATACCATGGTCGAATCTTTATAAACTAATATACCACAATTTGATCATTAATAAACCACATCCAATAGTCACATACATAAAGCATAACATAGTCATCTCATAACTTAACTTGTAGGTACATATATATAATAAAGCAAAAGTACATCCACCAACCAAAATATACTATATGTCTTACTCAAAACCAAATTCATGTACTCACTTATCACATATAAAAATAATATGAAATGAACTTCCAAAATATGCTTATAACAAGACCGAACATACACAAATATTAACACCATAATCAAGCATAACCAAATCAAACCCAAGCATAGAAACATAGCCATTTTCGCATGGTTGATAGTGTAATAGACTTTGACGATGATCCTCGAGCTCTTAACCAGACTTCAAAATCTATAAAATAATTCAAATAAACACATCCACAGTAAGCTATTATAGATTAGTAAGTTATAAGCAATTATACCATAATAATGCATTATATCATTGTATCAATAAAATCCAATAGATATAATCACTACCACGGTTTATAAACATAACTTATATATATGTATATATATATATCACATTCGAAAAACTACCACATTTCATAGCCCAAAGACCAAACATTCTAGTCTTCGAAACTAGATTCATATGATATATATATATACTTACCAAATTTATACTTATATTTCAACCTCCTATAAGTCACATATTCAAGATCAATACTAATCAAATGAACTTCTTATACAAAATTTCATATGGCCGAATTACAATATATATATATATTTCATATAAAATAAATGAGACTTTGTAAACATTTCCCATATCAACCTATATAAATCGAGCTATTTATTTGATAAACACATTCCATCCAAACTAAAATTGTCACACGTACTTAATTTTTAATAATGTCATCTCATAATATCAACTTACCAAATTCAATCCAAAAATAATAATCAATCGCACACTTAGTGCTTATTATCTGATTCCGTACACTTAGTACTCGGAAATTCCTTTCGCACACTTAGTGCATAACAACCGATTTCGCACACTTAGTGCTCGGTATTTTAAAATTTGTACACTTAGTGCCAAATGACCGATTTCACACACTCAATGCTCGGTATCAAAATTTCTCATTAGCATATCACTCCAACTTATTCCTGATTCATACATGTATATACAACTTATCTTATTTCCTCATCAAATCAACATCACATTCAGCTATTTATTGATATATATATCTCATAATCGGCTATGTTCATATCTCAAATCCATATCACACATGGTTGTTTTATTAACATGTCTATGTATCACATTCGGCTATAATCATCTGTAATTCAAATATCACACATTCGGCAATGTCCCAATGCATATATTTAACTCTATTAAAATTTATATACAACCTTTTAGATAAAATTTAATTTAACTCAATTGCTTAAAAACTTACCTCGAGTATCGACGGACTTTGTTTCCCGACTATTCGATTAACTTTGCCTTTCCCCAATCCACTCCCGATCCTTTTTGTTCTTGCTCTATATAAATTTCAAATTAAGGCCATTCAACATACTTTCATTCAATTTAATCCAAAAACACATAAACCCTTGACATTTTACACTTTTTACAATTTAATCCCTATTGCACAAAACACAAAATACACAAAATTTGCATATGCTATGCCTAGGCCGAATGTTCACTAGATTCATACAAGTCCATATATTTCATTTATTTTACATTTTAGTCCTTCAAAAATTTATTTTTGCAATTTAGTCCAAATTACTCAATTTCATAAAAAATTCAAAGACAAAACTTGTTAATCTAACACATATATATCATATTTCATCATCAAACTACACAAACAACAAGCTATCATCAATGGCTCAACTCAGTATATTCATCAAAAATCAAAATTGAAACATGGGCTTTGTGCATCACATAGCAACGATCTCAAAAACGTAAAAATTATCAAAAACCGAGCTAAAACTCACCTTGAATCAAGTTAATTCCATGGCCGAACCTAGCTTAGGTTTTCTTGTTTTTGTTTCTTCTAATTTCGGCACCAAGAAGATGAGAAAAAAAAATGGCCACTTTCTTTTATGTTTTGTTTATTATAATATCATTATAATATGTTATTAATTATTTATCTTTTATAATCAATATAATAAACTATTTAAATTAACATAATGCCGTCCCCTACTTCACATAATGGGCTAATTACAACATAAAACCTTCTACTTATAAAGACAACCACAATTAAGCTATTTCCTATTTAACCATCAAATTTTCATTTTACGCAATTAAGCCCTTTCTTCAAAATTAAGCATTAAAATGATCAAATTTTAATACGAAAATCACACACATTAATTCACACACAAAGAACATAGAAAATAATATTTAACTAATTTTCTGACTCGGATTCGTGGTCCCGAAACCACCGTTCCGATTAGGGCCAAAATCAAACTGTTACACGGATCTCCAACACACCACATAGGCTTATAGAGTCAAACATGTCCCAAAAGTGAAGCATAATGCTAACACTCTCCAACATACCAAACATGTCCCATTGACTGGAGCTTAGCTCACATTCCCTTATCTCTCCAAACATGTCCTAGGGCCTCAACGCCCAAATCATATAACATATAAGTGAGTACTCACAATCCTATGGCATGCCAACTGTATCCAATGGTCTCAAGAATCACAAGGCCAAATATCCGTATTTAAACACATATATTACTCACCGATTTTTTTTACTATCACAACATATTTGCATCAATATTATCACTGTCACTTAGCATGTACAACACGCGTACATATACTCTTTCACAACAATAATAATGAACATATAACTCAGATATAGCATCTCATTTCAGTTCACATTTTCATAATAGAACAAGCACATATTCCACAAGACAAACATGAGCACAAGGAAGCTTACACTCGAAATTTAGAGTAGGGGTTTAGGCTACTACTAAACTCCCAATTAACGCATTAAATCACGCCTACAAGTAATTATTCCAAACACTCACTAATACGCTTTCGCAAAATGTCGAAAGCTCAAACTAGCCTTTCCTAGCTCGTAGATGGTCCTAGCGAATTCAGAACTTCAACACAACAATTCACACAACAATACATTCAAAAATCAGCTAAGGACTCACTACAAACAATCAAAAACATAAACCTAAGCTATGTTACCATGGAACTGAAACCTTTAACATATCCAAATTGAAATCCAAATATCTCGATCTACACTTAACCTTTTTGCCTAAAATGAGTTCTATTCATCTAATTATTCATCTATGACTAATTCTAAACCTTCAATCTACGCTAAACTACTTAATTCATGGTATCAACTTTTTCGACATGTTTATGGAAATTTTTTGAAAATTCATTAAAACTCAAGAATTCTTTAGCAAAACTTCAAAGTAAGTTTCGAAACCTTTTTAATACATAAAAACTAATTGAAAAGCACTTTAAAATCACGTTTTACTCAAAAACCTGAAATTCACCATTAACGACCCAATTTTCAACTTTTATTCAAAATTCACGATTTAATGGTTAACAATTCATTTTTAAGGATCCAATAACACTAAAAACTAATAAAGTAATAAATGGTTACCTTCGGGGGAAGAAAAATAGAGGTTTTGTTGAAAATTTAGAAAACTCACAAGTGAGGAGGATGATGAAACCAATGAGATTTTTGGGTGTTTTCTTGAAATATTATGGAGTTTTAATGTTGCAAAGTGAAAGAATTCAAGAGTATGGAGTTTGGGAATCAAAAATAAATTTGGAGAATCTTTTTCAAACAAGGGACGACATAAATAATGCAAAGGAGAAAACTAATGTGAAAACTGTTGATGGGGGAAGATATTAAGTTCAATTTTAAAATATGGTCTAACTGCAACATAAACGCTTTAAATTTTGACCCTGTTACAAATCAATCCTTTACCTAAAATTATAGATTTTTAAACATTTTTTTCTTAAATTTGATTTGATTTTCTAAAAACCATAATCGAAAACATTACCGATATACCATGTCACAAAATTCTGAACACTCTAGGGCTAAAATTCCTAAATTATCCCTAAAACTCCTAAGCGCTATTTTAGGGTGTTACACAGAAGGATATTTTCGTAATTTTTATAATCAATTTAGTGCCTAGTTGACTCGTGACACTAACTCAATCAGGGGCTTAAATAATAGTATAGATAATTATTAGAGTTTAGTTTCAATTTGACTTTTTTATATCTATTTTTTAAATTGGCACATGATACTTTTGTCTTGCATTGTAATTCATGTTTAGACACATCACACACGTCATGTCATTAGCTTGTGTACCTACCATGTGTAACAACTTGATCGATCCACATTATCTAATTTTAACTAAGTTACAAAAATGAACTAAAATGCACAACGAAGACAAATTTGGGTGTCAATTTCGACATTGACGCCAAACCCATGTGGAAAAAAGTATTTATTTGTTATAATATTTTATTATTATGCGGATATCCATCAAAATGAAGATAAGTTTGATTTACTTTAGCACTCTCATAATCATTAGAAGTAGAGTTTTATTTCATTTATACTTTTTATGTCTAAAAATATAGACTTTGGAAAAGCATTGTAAATATCCCTATTGATCAATAAAATACATTCTCTTTTGCTCTCACATGTTTTCTTCTTTTATGATCTTTATTATTACATAACGTATTATCAGCACAATACTCGATTTTCCATTTTAATTTCTTCTTTATCCTTTTTCAGATTTAAAAAAAATCCTGAAACACAACCAAAGTTTTGAACCCACATCACAAAGCTTTTCAATTATTTTAACCATTTGACCACTCTCTATTGAAAATTTTCATTGTAAAAAATAGAACGACGATAATGGCAAGAAAAGATAGAAAAATATAACACACAGACTTTACATGGAAACCCTTTCGGGGAAAAACCACGGGTAAAGGAGAAGAAAATTCACTATGTCAAATTCGAATGATTACAAGGAGTACTATTTATAGGTTTAGAAAACCTTATTCTAATCAACATCTAATGGAAGTAAAGCAGTAAGGTTGAAACACTTATTGAAATGAATATCAAACATAGGAAGTAAACTTCTATATTGATTCTTCTTGTGCAGCCTAACAACCTCAGCCTTCTCCCTCGTGGATCCCCCTATCTTGCGACTTGTATTTTATTTTAATAAGAATTTGGGTCAGAAATCTAGCAATCTCCACCTCTTCCATGAAACCCCTTAAGGGTTTATCTTCAACAATAAACACCAATCAAGTCTAAGTCATTCTCAAACTTGGTTATAGGAAGTGACTTAGTCATTATATCTGTAGGATTATCATGAGTACTAATTTTTCTCACAACAATATCATTACAAGCAATAATATCATAAACAAAATGATACTGAACATCAATGTTCTTTTTTCTCTCATGAAACATTTGATCTTCTGTAAGGAAGATGACACTTTGACTGTCACAAATATACTGATTTGAAGGTCTTCATTGAGTTCACTAAAGAGCCCTTATAACCAAATAGCTTCTTTGCAAGCCTCAGTAATTGCCATGTACTCAGGTTTAGTAGTAGACAAAGCGACAGTAGTTTGCAAGGTGGCTTTCCAGCTGATTGCACAACCCCCAATTGTAAAGAAATAACTTGTAAGAGATCTTCTTTTATTAAGGTCTCTAGTAAAATCAACATCAACATACCCAATGAATCCATCTCTATTTCTTCCAAACTGTAAGAAAACATCAGTAGTGCCTCGTAAGTATCTCAAAATCCACTGAACTACTTTTCAATGTTCTTTACCAAGATTCTTCATGTATCTACTAACTACATTGACTACATATGATAAACCTGGACATGAACAAACCATAGCATACATAAGAGATCCCACTGCACTAGGATATGGAACATTTGACTTGTAGTCAATCTCATCATCTGATTGTGAAGATAAAGGTGATGAAAGTCTGAAATGGACTGTAAAAGGAGTACTAACAGGCTTAGCACTCTTCATATTGAACCTGTAAAGAATTTTTTCATTGTACCCTTTCTGACTTAGGTGCTATTTACTTGCTTTTTTATCTTTGAGAATCTCCATACCAAGTATCTTCTTTGTTTCTCCCAAATTCTTCACTAAGCTGGGCTTTGACCTTTCTTATTTCTTCTTTATCTTTCGCTGCTATCAACATGTCATAAACATAGAGGAGTAGATACACAAAAGAACCATCATTGTTCTTCTTAAAATAAACACAACTATCAAAGCTACTTCTTTTGAAATCATAACAAGTCATAGAAGAATCAAACCTCTTGTACCACTGCTAGCAAACATAGTCCTATTTTTTCAAGACTGTAAAGACCTCTGGTTGTTGCATATAAATGTCATCATCAAGTTCTCCATACAAGAATGCTGTTTTTACATCTAACTGTTTGAGCTCCAAATCATACACGGCCATAATATCAAGAAAGGCTTAAATTGAACTGTGCTTCACTGTAACGCCCCAAAAAGGTGGGGTATAGAATTTTGATGAATTTGCTTAAATTCCATGATGTGCTTGAACGAATAGTTATTTGAGTGTGTTTGGGGGGTTTTTACTAAGCCTGGGCTCGAGTCTGAACCTTAGAAATATTTTAAATTTTGGTCAAAAGTGAAACTGACAGTTAGCCATAGGACTTATGTATGATTGTTTGTGTTCAATGAAACAAAGAAAGCCTGTAGCTTGATGGTGGTGGTGTCAGTAAGATGGCAAGAGGAGTGGGGTTCGAATCCCATGACAGACAATTAGGGGTTTTTATTTTATAATTGGATGGTGCAAGAGGTAGAGTTTGGATCAAACTTTGCAGAGGAGGTTGAAGACTTGGTCAAGAATTTTGAATGGGAGGCTAGGAGTAATTCAAGGAGGATTTGGTGGAGAGAGTCAAGGAAGTGGATGTGTGTGGGAGTGTTGGCCGAATGTGGGGAAGGATGAGTAGGGGATTTTCGGCTAGGTGGTTGTCAGTTGTGCATTTTCAGAAATTTCGGTAAGTGAGGAAGCCGAATTTTCTCTTTGGTTTGTAAAGCTTTCTTTTATTTTGTTGCATTTTGGGAAACATTTATTTTGTGACATCTCGCGTCATCTTTTACCTTTTGGGTCTTATCTCTTCTTCTCCTTTTCATTGTTATTTCTCTGTGCTACCTACTTTTTCTCGAATCAATTATTCTCTTTTCGGTATCTCCTTTAGCCGAACACAACCTTTCTTTTCCTTTCGTTATTCTTCTCTTTTCTTTTCAAGGTAGCCGAACAATCTCTCTTAAAACCTTGGTTCTCCTTTTGCTGACCGAATCTTTTAGGCCGAATCTACATACTCCCTTCATCTCAAATCCCTTTGTTCTCCGTGGTTAGGGCCGAACCCTCTTGTCAGACAACTGTCGAATATCGTTGTTCATTGGTATTGGTATGGGTGGAATAATACAATTATTTTATTATTTCGTTATTAGTTAGATCTCTTATGACTTTATGATCAAACTTCAGTTTCCCTCCTTTCTCTGTGGGGACTGAATGTAACACCCCCAGACCCGGCCCGGACGTCATGGCCGAATCCGGGAATGTCACATCAAAGGCATAATTCAAAACGATTTTGCTAAGTTAAAATTTAAGGCCTAAAAGCCTAAAATCCTTGATTCTTGTTAAGTAATGATAAAAGCCCATATTTTTAGGTATTTCGAAAACCATGTTTAAGAAAATTTATTTAAGTTTAACAATTTAGTAAACAGTTGAACAATGATAACAAAACACAAAATCTAAAGTCAAGTCGGAGTACAAGGCCTTATTACAACCAGCAAAAATAAAGTAATTAAAATCATGTCCTTTGAAACAAATAAATAAAACTCCTAAGTATCTTGTAGTGTGGCCATCTCTGAGTCCTCTCCCATGTCGAGCCATCTACTGAGGGTCACCTAAAACATTTAATAAAAGGGTGTGAGTTTTGAAACTTAGTGTGTACGACCCTTGGTAACCAATCAACATGCAAATATCACATTGGGCCAAAGCCCTATCAAATTCGGTGGTCTTGGGCCTTAGCTCACATTGACCTCATATCGAAACAATATCACATGAATGCAATGCACCCATCCCAAGTCCAACCCTGCACTCCATCTCCCTTCCAACCCTACACTCCTGTGGGGATATAAATATCAACCCACCCATCCCTACACTCTAAAGGTAGCACCAATAGCGGCACTACTCAAATGTTGCCGCAAAGCTACTATAATGGGCTTAAAGCCACCGGTGGATCCACGGTTATTAAGTGACTATGCGATCCTCATATATCTTCATCCGTATCATCAAAACCCACCCAAGTGCAACATATATTTCATGAATGCAACATACACATTTTCACATAATCATTTCACTACCCAATGGTATTTTCGTAATTCTACCCTACAGGGGTATGTAGGTAATTTTGCAAACCAGGGGTATTTTGGAAATTTTGTAAATCAGGGATATTTTGGTAATTCTGCAAATCAAGGGTATTCTAGTAATGTTAAAAATCGGGGTTATTTTAGCAATTTTGCAAATCTAAGGATATTTTGGAAATTTTCAAACAAAGGGTATTTTGGTAATTTTCAAATCAGGGGTATTTTGGTCCCTCTCGGGTTTTAGTCATGAACTTTGGCCCATTAACAAGTCCTTGCGGCTAAAGTGAATAGACACTACGCACCAGGTAGGATTCCAGAGAAGAGGAGGTGAGTCGTTAGAACCGCTTAAGTACCAAGCTCTCCCTAGATCCAATCCTAGACATGCATATGTCCATTGCCACACTCTAACCCAGCGACTTGTCCCCGGACATGTTGACTATTAAATTAAGTCTTATGCGGTTTAAGAGTTGTTCAAAACTAGGCCTAAAGTCTATTAAACCCTAGCATACTTGTCTATGTCCCCATAAGGCCCATCAAGCCCATTTCATGTTCATATAACCCATTAAGCCCAAATCACATCTTTATGGCCCATTAGGCCCAGATCTCATTCATATGGCCTATTAGGCCCAAATCAATTCCAGATCATGTAACATGTATGACTAACTCAATTCATATAACCAAATTAATCAATTTCATCAAACTTAGCCTCAGGGCCCATTGGGCCCTTCTAGCCACTTTCAGCTTTTCGATTTTCCGGCATTGCCGATATCATGTGTGTGTAGTGTCTGTACACAACTGGTTACTGCGACGTGCTATACTATCCTTACCAAAAGCCAAAGCTGTAACACCCCAAACCCGGCCCATACACCACGGCCAAATTTAGAATGCCACTGCGGAAAACGTTTGAAAAGATTTTGACTTAAAGAGAAAAACATAAAAATTTGTTGTCGTTGGTAAAACATCTCGTATTTAAAATTCTAAGTAAAACTATGATGTTACAGATTATTCGGATTTAAAACTTTAATATATACTTTTAAGATGTAAGTTGCTAAAAATAAAATCATTTCCAAATAGTAATTTAATCGTCGATCCAATTAAAACATAATAACAACTTCAAATACTTTAAGTGGCCCTTGTTACATAAACTAATTATTCAAAAATACTTAATATATAAAATGCGTAAAACAAATAAAACATCATCTGCATGAAATAAATAAATGTAACTTCTGCATGGCCACCTTTGTACCCGCTCCAACCCGGTCCAAGCATCACGTATCACCTGCGATGTTGGTAAAAATTTGGGTGAGTCTAACAGACTCAGTGTGTAATTAGTCCACTGAATTCCACCCACATGGGCTTAGCCCACAACCACATTAAACCACATTTCTTATAACAATGTATTAAGCCACATGATTCCACAGATCAAATAATAAGGCATTAATCCACATAATTCCACATATTGGGCTTGGCCCATTTCCACATTAAATCACATATCAGATAATAAGGCAATTGATCCACATGCTTTCACTTATTGGGCTTGGCCAATTACCACACCACATATCATATAATAAGTTTATGCAAAATGCACCCAACCCAGCCTAGGGTCCATCCTCTACACACCCCCGTATCCAGCCACCACACACCAGGGGGTTACTAAATCACCCTCCAACCTCTACACACCGATTTGGCAATTAATGCCGTCCACGCGAACTAAATCGAAATTAATCCACAACGCGACCTCAGTCAGCGCCAATCCACGATGTAGACCTCAGCTAACATCAAAACCACGATGAGGCACATAGCTACTCATCAACCACGATATGGCACATAGCCTATATCAACCACGATGAGGCACAGAGCCACTCATCAATTCACGTGAGGCTCGTAGCCATCACTAAACCACGTACTCGAAGTACACCCTGTCCTTCTTTCATATTCATTTCCCATCCCATGCACATGCAACATACAATAGTGTCATGATAAATAATGCATGTACATGTTATTCAGCATACCATACATATACACATTAATAACCACATTTCCATCAGATTTGATACTGACCTGATTATCGGCATACCCCTTAAGGGTATCCATTTCATAATGATCACTGCACTTATTAACACATACATAACACATGTTCTGACGCTACAGCTATCTGCCTACTTTCCTGTTCTGACGCTGGCCCACACTCCGGTGGCCAATCCCGCACTGCAGAGACTGATCTTCTCTTAAACTTAGGAATAGGGACTATCCCTTGTCCTCCTTGACTGGTATCCACGTCCATCGTAGAACACTTAATCAGAACAACTGGTTAATCACTAACGGTATAGTCTAACATAATGAATCCAAGAACTTATCGAATAATCTTACCCAAAACGAATAGAAATCCCGGAAGCTCCTCTTAACCACTATCCATTTGTCCCTGAATAACCACAGTCAAAATCGGTCACACTTAAATACCAAATATGGCCTATGGCCGAATATCACAACCACCTACCTTGCTCTTGAAACTGTCGAAATCCCTATATACCACATGTTAGAAACGGCTTTAACCTTAAACTCATGAAAGTGGCCTATGGCCGAATGCTACATATCCCTTACCTTGATGAATCGAATACAAGAACCTCTTTTGATGCTCTTTAATGTTGGCTACTCAAAAGAAACACTTATTATGACACTATGACATTCGGCCATCCATAACCCAAGGCTTAATCCATTGATTTCGGCACACCCAAAAGAGAAAAGAGAAAACCGATTGCTAAGAGAGAACACACTTACCACCACATGTTGCTTGTGCAGACCAAAAGAGAGTAAGTTTCAGCTTTTGGGACTTGCGACAAAGAAAAGAGAATAAGTGCACATTGAGATTCGGCTATAGCTCTTAATAAAATAAAATACAAATGGGAGAATGAGCACTTACAAAGTTCGGCTATACCCTTCAAATGGTGATGGAAAAGTCAGCCACAAGAGGAAAAGATGTATTCGGCTATGGTGTTTCTTTAAGGTGCCAAGCAAAGAAAAGAAGAATAGGAAAGGCTTATGAGAATTCGACAATGGTGAGGGTGAAGGAGTTTCGGCCTTAGCAAAATAAATGAGAGAAAGAGAGGATGATTAGGGAGAAAAAGTGCACTAGGATGAAGAACAAAAATGCCAAAACTTCACTTATGCACATACGGCTCCTACCCCCCTTCACTTGACCGAATATACCATCACAAAGAGCCCCACATTCGGCTACTACATCTTCCTCCTATCAAACCCCTTGAATATCTCCTATTTTCTCTCTTTAACACTTACTCAAAATAAATAAAATAAAACCTCATTTATCTACTACTCTTAGCCGAAATTTAAAAAGAAATCCAAGGCTTATCTTCATCTTTTCAAAGCCCCAAAGCCGTCCAACACTTCCCTCTTCTTGACGCCAAAATGGAAAATAAAAGCCACACTCCCTGCTGCCAACAAGACTCGAACCTGAGCCCTCTTCCACTTGCTTGAGGCGTCACTTGCCAAGGCCCTAAGTGGCGCCTTGCAGCCACTTTACCAAGCCCAACCTTATGTCCAAATTCCTTCACAATTTTCCTTAAGGCCTCCTTAGCCTAGCTCCTCCTTTTAGACTTAAGTTCTAATAATTTTCTAAGGCATTCTCCTACATCCTTGGGTTCTAGGAATCCCCTAAAACACATCCAATCACACTCTAAGCCTACCAACACTTGAAGTATGCACCAAATGCATAACCCCTAAATCTAGGATATTACAGTTCTACCCCTTTAAAATAATTTCGTCCTCGAAATTACTTACTAACGAACAATTTCTCACCCTAATTCACCCCACTATGCTACTGCTGCGCACTCTGATCTAAAAAAAAGCTAACATATTTCTATGCATAGTCTCAAGGTTCACATCCAAGGTTTCAAACACTTCACTATCCTTATAAGAAAGAGCTAATCCTATAACAACCAAAGCAATAAGGACATTCCGGAAACAAGGAACATACCCGTTATCCCATCTAGCACATCCTCCTCCTTGCGACAACTGATGGCCTAAGCCAACCTTGGTTGCCTCGCATCCGAGCCCTCAGCACCTCTGCTTGGTGTTCCACGACCTCTACCAGAACCATTCCTTCCATGGTTCGGACCACGATTCCTTGTCACTTGTTGACTACCTCTGCCAGGCTGCCCATAACCTTGGCCTCGAGCCCTACTCATCACTTGAGGACACTTCCTAACCAAATGAGCCTTAGACCGACACCGGAAACATTCCTTACTATTTCCCCAGCACTCTCTTGCATGAGTTCTCCCACACTGAGCACATGTACGACTCCGATTCTCAGCAACCGGTACAGGTGCACGTATAGAATTCTCAATCCTTGGTCTTTTCTGAAAATCTCCAGACGATTCTAACGATCCAAAACTCCTCTTGTTTCTGTTCCTATCCTTATCTCGGTTCTTTCTCACAGTCCTCTTAACTTCCTCAGTGATCCGAGCCTTCTCCACTAGAATAGCAAAGTCTCTTTCTCTCTGCGGAGCAATCAATACTCGCAGCTCGTCTCGCAACCCTTCTTCGAACCGGGCGCACCTCTCGTGATCAGTAGCCACAATCCTCTTGGCGTACTGACTTAACCGCACAAATTCCGCTTCATACTCTGCTACCGACTTACCTCCTTGTACCAAGTTTAGAAACGCCTTCCTTTGCGAGTCTAAATAACTAGCTCCAACATATTTCCCTTCAAACTTAGCCTTGAAATACCCCCAATCCAATCGATCTGCAGGGGTACCTTGCCTAACAGTGAGCCACCATCGATAAGCCTCATCTCAGAGCAGCGAAACAACACCTTTCAGCTTTTCTTCAGCCGTGCAGTCCAAATCTTCCATTATCCTTTCGACTGCCTCCAGCCAGTACTCCGCCACGTTCGGAGCCACTCCAGACACTCCTCTGAAAACCTCGGCTCCGTTCGACCTAAGTCTCTCAGGCACTGATTTCCGAGCTCCATTACCCACATTAGCTCCTGCCACTCACTCTAGCACTCGCAGCATAGCCAACGATACTGCGCCATCTCATCCAGTCTGATCTTGATCCTCCGCGCCCACTACTGGCGGCGGCACATCATTATCTGACCCATGGCCAGACCCTACTGGTTCCGATACTACCATTCTACCTCGACCACGTCCACTAGAACTCATATCTAACGTCGCGATTTAATCTGATTAAAAAGTTTTATGCATTAGCACTTTGTTCCACTGTTTATCCGCGAACAGTTTTATGAAAAGAGTTTGATAGTGGTTCTTTCGATCAATCAAAGTTTCAGCTCAAGTTCACTATTCTAATTCAGAGATTCACATTCATTCTTCAATAGAGACACATTCATTCACCCACAACATTCAACACACTATTATGGGCACTTTTGTCCATTCCCAACCCAGGGGTAATTTCGTCATTTGTCCTACAGGGGTATTTTGGTAATAAATCGGGGTCAATTCGAAAATAACTTTACAAATCAATAGTATTTCAAAATTTACAAAAACTCGGGGTTAACTTGAAAATTTGCTTTCCAAATCAGAGGTGTAGCAAAAATTTCAGAAATCGGGGTTATTTCGGTAATTTTAAGTCAGGGGTAATTTAGTAAATTTTCCCAAATCAGGGTGTCCTGCTAATTTGAAAATTAGGGTGTTCGGAATTTTATAAAGTACAAATATTTTTACAAAAGTCGAGGGTAATATGGTGATTTTATAAACTAAGGGCATTTTGGTAATTTTACAACCAGGGGTATTTAGGTAATTTTTATAAATCGGGAATATTTCAGAAAAAATTTACAAAATAGGTTTTTACTAATCAGAAGGGTCATTTGGTGACTTTAAGACTGGGGTTTTTATAAAAAATACGGCTAGTCCCTTTTGGGTTTTAATTATTGGGTTTAGCCCGTGAATAAATCCTCTTGGTTAGGGTGAACCGTCACTACGCACCAGGTAGGATTCGAGTAAAGAGGAGGTGAGTCACTAGGACTGCTTAAATACCAAGCTCTTATTGAATCCACTCCTAGACATGCGCACAACTGTTGCCACACCCTAACTCGGCGACTTACTCACAGGTTTGTTTGATTGTCCTTAAGTCTTATGCGTTCTGTGTTGGAGTAGACTAGTCCTAGGGTTCAATAGATCCTAGTTCACTAATCTACGTTCCCATAATGCCCATAAAGTTCACATATACAAATCACTTCAATAGCTAGAGGTACTTACCTGGTGGACTTTGGGTCGGAGATACAGGTGCCATGCCAGAACGAACCTGAAAAAAATTTCATGAAATCCATATTTTTGAAAAGCCCATTAAAAAAATGTTTTTGGGCCCAAAACCATCAAAGCCGAGTTTTGAACCGGGCTCTGATACCAAACTGTAACACCTCAAACCCGGCCCATACACCACGGCCGAATTTAGAATGCCACTGCGGAAAACGTTTGAAAAGATTTTGACTTAAAGAGAAAAACATAAAAATTTGTTGTCGTTGGTAAAACATCTCATATTTAAAATTCTAAGTAAAACTTTGATGTTACAGATTATTCGGATTTAAAACTTTAATATATACTTTTAAGATGTAAGTTGCTAAAAATAAAATCATTTCCAAATAGTAATTTAATCGTCGATCCAATTAAAACATAATAACAACTTCAAATACTTTAAGTGGCCCTTGTTACATAAACTAATTATTCAAAAATACTTAATATATAAAATGCGTAAAACAAATAAAACATCATCTGCATGAAATAAATAAATGTAACTTCTGCATGGCCACCTTTGTACCCGCTCCAACCCGGTCCAAGCATCACGTATCACCTGCGATGTTGGTAAAAATTTGGGTGAGTCTAACAGACTCAGTGTGTAATTAGTCCACTGAATTCCACCCACATGGGCTTAGCCCACAACCACATTAAACCACATTTCTTATAACAATGTATTAAGCCACATGATTCCACAGATCAAATAATAAGGCATTAATCCACATAATTCCACATATTGGGCTTGGCCCATTTCCACATTAAATCACATATCAGATAATAAGGCAATTGATCCACATGCTTTCACTTATTGGGCTTGGCCCATTACCACACCACATATCAGATAATAAGTTTATGCAAAATGCACCCAACCCAGCCTAGGGTCCATCCTCTACACACCCCCGTATCCAGCCACCACACACCAAGGGATTACTAAATCACCCTCCAACCTCTACACACCGATTTGGCAATTAATGCCGTCCACGCGAACTAAATCGCAATTAATCCACAACGCGACCTCAGTCAGCGCCAATCCACGATGTAGCCCGTAGCTAACATCAAAACCACGATGAGGCACATAGCTACTCATCAACCACGATATGGCACATAGCCTATATCAACCACGATGAGGCACAGAGCCACTCATCAATTCACGTGAGGCTCGTAGCCATCACTAAACCACGTACTTGAAGTACACCCTGTCCTTCTTTCATATTCATTTCCCATCCCATGCACATGCAACATAAAATAGTGTCATGATAAATAATGCATGTACATGTTATTCAGCATACCATACATATACACATTAATAACCACATTTCCATCAGATTTGATACTGACCTGATTATCGGCATACCCCTTAAGGGTATCCATTTCATAATGATCACTGCACTTATTAACACATACATAACACATACAAATATAAGCATATACCCGGAAAACGGTGGTTAATCACACACCTGATAACTTGAAGTACTACGCTCTCGATCCCGATGCTATCGCTAAGCGACACTACAGCTATCTGCCTACTTTCCTGATCTGACGCTGGCCCACACCCCGGTGGCCAATCCCGCACTGTAGAGACTGATCTTCTCTTAAACTTAGGAATGGGGACTATCCCTTGTCCTCCTTGACTGGTATCCACGTCCATTGTAGAACACTTAATCAGAACAACTGGTTAATCGCTAACGGTATAGTCTAACATAATGAATCCAAGAACTTATCGAATAATCTTACCCAAGACGAATAGAAATCCCGGAAGCTCCTCTTAACCACTGTCCATTTGTCCTTGAATAACCACAGTCAAAATCAGTCACACTTAAATACCAAATATGGCCTATGGCCGAATATCACAACCACCTACCTTGCTCTTGAAACTGTCAAAATCCCTATATACCACATGTTAGAAACGGCTTTAACCTTAAACTCATGAAAGTGGCCTATGGCCGAATGCTACATATCCCTTACCTTGATGAATCGAATCCAAGAACCTCCTTTGATGCTCTTTAACGTTGGCTACACAAAAGAAACACTTATTATGACACTATGACATTCGGCCATCCATAACCCAAGGCTTAATCCATTGATTTCGGCACACCCAAAAGAGAAAAGAGAAAACCGATTGCTAAGAGAGAACACACTTACCACCACACGTTGCTTGTGAAGACCAAAAGAGAGTAAGTTTCGACTTTTGGGACTTGCGACAAAGAAAAGAGAATAAGGGCACTTTGAGATTCGGCTATAACTCTTAATAAAATAAAATACAAATGGGAGAATGAGCACTTACAAAGTTCGGTTATACCCTTCAAATGGTGATGGAAAAGTCGGCCATAAGAGGAAAAGATGTACTCAGCTATGGTGTTTCTTTAAGGTGCCAAGCAAAGAAAAGAAGAATAGGAAAGGCTTATGAGAATTCGACAATGGTGAGGGTGAAGGAGTTTCGGCCTTAGCAAAATAAATGAGAGAAAGAGAGGATGATTAGGGAGAAAAAGTGCACTAGAATGAAGAACAAAAATGCCAAAACTTCACTTATGCACATACGGCTCCTACCCCCCTTCACTTGACTGAATATAGCATCACAAAGAGCCCCACATTCGGCACTACATCTTCCTCTTATCAAACCCCTTGAATACCTCCTATTTTCTCTCTTTAACACTTATTCAAAATAAATAAAATAAAACCTCATTTATCTACTACTCTTAGCCGAAATTTAAAAAGAAATCCAAGGCTTATCTTCATCTTTTCAAAGCCCCAAAGCCGTCCAACACTTCCCCCTTCTTGACGCCAAAATGGAAAATAAAAGCGACACTCCCTGCTGCCAACAAGACTCGAACATGAGCCCTCTTACACTTGCTTGAGGCGTCACTTGCCAAGGCCCTAAGTGGCGCCTTGCAGCCACTTTACCAAGCCCAACCTTATGTCCAAATTCCTTCACAATTTTCCTTAAGGCCTCCTTAGCCTAGCTCCTCCTTTTAGACTTAAGTTCTAATAATTTTCTAAGGCATTCTCCTACATCCTTGGGTTCTAGGAATCCCCTAAAACACATCCAATCACACTGTAAGCCTACCAACACTTGAAGTATGCACCAAACGCATAACCCCTAAATCTAGGATATTACAAAAGCCTTACCGTAACCTTACCGTGTGCGACCGGGTTCTAATAGCCCTTCCTTAGCTACTAATCACGAGTATCCCCTATATCTACACTCACACATACACCATCAAACTTTGAATGACTCATAATCCACACAAGTCACCCCTATAGATCATACTCACATTCGGCCATTTACGTAAACCATAATCGAGTTGAGTACACTTACACTTTTCTAACGATCCTTACCACGCTTGCGATCTCTGAACCTTACCCTTATTAATACAAGATTAACGACAATGAGAAGTTAGATAGCCCTTCAGATTTTAACAAAAAACACTAAGGGTTTAACTGAATACTTACCGATCCACTTTTGATCCTGCAGCCTAGATAACTGCTGAACGAGATTCGACTTTTAACCTTGACTGATAGTAGGTAACAATCGATTTGTGATGGAGGAAAACAACAAAGATTCGGCACTAATAGGGATTTTGACAAGAGAAGATGATGATACTTCGGCAATAAAAGAGTTTGGCAATGAGAGAATTTGGTAAAAAGGGATTCAGCTATAGGAGATTTCGGCAACAAGGCAAGGTATTTTTGGTTGTGGAAAAAATAGGGTTTCGACAAGGAAAAGAAAAAGAATGGAAAATTCGGCATTACCTAGGACCCCAGATTCGGGACACACACATTTATATAGCCTATAGTCGAAACTTAGCCACCCCTAGAGTCTAATTCGGCACCACTTCATCCACTGCTCATCTCCTAATTTTTCTCCATGATATCTCTCATATCCTTCTCCTAAATTCTCTCTACTGATCACTTCTCCCTAGAGTCCCTCTATACGCCACTTCCAGCCTTCTAGAAGCCTAAAATTAAACTCCAAAATAAAGCTAAGCTAGAACTCGAACCTCAGACCTCCCTGCATGCATATGTCTCCACCTCTCTACACCCTAGTGGCGTCACTTAGCCACATCACCACAGGCTTCTTTGTGCCATCTTTCATTTATTTTTATTTAAAAGCCCACTACTCACAACCCTGATTCCTTAATTAAATAAATTAAGAATCCTCCACCATAAAACTTGAACCTAGAGCTTCTCCAACACACCTAGACACTCCAAATTCATCAAACCTTTAAAGCCGTCATGTCATTTCTCATTTTCTTGCTCGCTTAAAAATTTCCTGAAACCTAAAGTCCAAAGCCCAATAGGCCCAATTCTACTAGGCCCAAATTCGGGGCGTTACACTGAATGTTGGATTGTTTCTAACAAATTTATTATACCAAATCATGTTAAGAGGGGGAGATCACCTTTGTTCAGCAGGGAGGCGCTAGTATTTTCTAGTCCTAGCAAGGTGAGTGATTGTGGTTTAAGTTAATAACGGTGGTGGACTGACTGTGTACGTTAGCCTGATTGGAGTAAGTTGATACAATATGTTGGTGGATTGTAGGATTCAGAGAGCATGGGTCTCACCTAGTCTCGCAAATAGGTGTGTAATCGCACACTCAACACCGTACTGCTTAAACGTTGGATAAAGGTGTTCTCATGTTCCTGTGCTACTGTGAATCGGCAAAAGCTGAAAAGCTGAACTTTCGGCATCTATGGGCCTTCGAGCGTGCGAACGCTCGTAGGGACAAATCGAGCCATGATTGTTGGCGCTAGACCATAGAGGCCGTCACGAATGTTTCGTGGGCTTAGGTCGTAAAATTACTGAAATACCCTCGATAGGTCAATTATCGAAATACCCTCGATGGGTCAATTACTGAAATACCCTCGATGGGCAAATTATCGAAATACCCTCGATGGGTCAATTACCGAAATACCCTCGATGGGTAAATTATCGAAATACCCCCGAGGGATGGAATTATCGTTTTACCCCTAACTGTTAAAATGACCGTTATACCCCTAGTGGTAGTGTAAGTGATGTATGTGTGATATTTGTATGACTGATTATGATTCTGACATACTGCATACACGAGTTATTTATGACACAACATACTGCATTGGGGTTGGGATTTGTATTTGGAAGAAGTACTGTACTAGTGGCTCTGCCACGTTTTACTGATCTAGTGGCTTCGCCACGTATTCTGATTTTAGTGGCTTGGCCCACGTTCACTGTCATTAGCAACTTTGCTGCGTTACTACTAGCAGGTTTGCTACGATACTGGTGTACTGGCTGGGTGGGTCGACTTAGTCCCCACATGGTGTGTTGGTTGGTACGGGTGGTGTGCTGGTTGGATTGGGTTGGGTTGCATTACTGCTTTATTCTGTGATCATTTGGGCTTAGGCCCACACTGTTACAGTATAGGGCTAAGGCCCAGACTGAATTGATACTGAATAGGGCTCAGTTCCAGACTATTATTGTATGTTTGGGGATTACACAGTGAGTTCTCGTAACTCACCCTTTTCTTTAACTGCGCAGGTAATCCCCAGTCTTAGACGATTTGGAGTTGCGAGGGACTCGGAGGTGGCCACACGCTCGATATGTTTTAATTTTAGACTTAGTTATTTTATTTTTAATATTTTGGGTTGAAAATTATGTAATAAGGCCAATTGGGGTTTTGATTTTTATTGGTGGTTTTCTTTATTTTAATCTGCTAGTCTAGGAAACACGAGTTTTTTAAAACAATAATTGTTTTCTTAAAATCACGTCTTCAAATCTTATAGTTTACTTTTAGAAAGCTTCCGTGAAATTTAATCCTGACTAATAAATGATATGACCAACAAGTGAATATCCATTTTTGATTTTGCAACCCCAACAATTCAAAAAGGATTTAAAATTTAGTAATGAACTATCAACGACAAGTCGGTTTTCAAACAACACTTTGGTGTGACACGTTAGATCCGATCGTAACATCTAAGTTGGGTTTGGGGTGTTACATATAGTGGTATCAGAGTTTGGTTACAAAACTCAGCTGTGGAATGGCTTTTTAAAAATTTTCTAAATCTTTCTAAATTTTGGTTTGGAAAGAAATGTTGTTACGGAAGGTGTGGCACACCGAGCCTCCGGCGCCAAATTTGTAAGTTCTCTGACATTGTTTTCTGTTATATACTGAAATGGTTATACTGAGAAACTACTAGGGATAGTAGTAGTGCATTGAAACTCTTTAGCTAGAGTAAACTGAGACTGTAGGAGACTGAAAACTGTAGTGAGGTTTCGATCTGCGAAAACAACCCTAGTTACTGTTTATCATAAAATATTTGTTATTAATTACTGGAATTATAAGCTGATGCTTAAAATTCCTAAATCAGATAAATATGCTATATCGACATGAGCATAAGAGGTCACGGAAGGGGTACACGTGGCCGCGGTAGAGGTCGAGGTGCTAGGGCTAGGTCTTTAGCATCGGGACATATGCCTACTAGGGAGGCACCAGTCTCACCAGTAACTGTGATATCTCTCATATCCTTCTCCTAAATTCTCTCTACTGATCACTTCTCCCTAGAGTCCCTCTATACGCCACTTCCAGCCTTCTAGAAGCCTAAAATTAAACTCCAAAATAAAGCTAAGCTAGAACTCGAACCTCAGACCTCCCTGCATGCATATGTCTCCACCTCTCTACACCCTAGTGGCGTCACTTAGCCACATCACCACAGGCTTCTTTGTTCCATCTTTCATTTATTTTTATTTAAAAGCCCACTACTCACAACCCTGATTCCTTAATTAAATAAATTAAGAATCCTCCACCATAAAACTTGAACCTAGAGCTTCTCCAACACACCTAGACACTCCAAATTCATCAAACCTTTAAAGCCGTCATGTCATTTCTCATTTTCTTACTCGCTTAAAAATTTCCTGAAACCTAAAGTCCAAAGCCCAATAGGCCCAATTCTACTAGGCCCAAATTCGGGGCGTTACACTGAATGTTGGATTGTTTCTAACAAATTTATTATACCAAATCATGTTAAGAGGGGGAGATCACCTTTGTTCAGCAGGGAGGCGCTAGTATTTTCTAGTCCTAGCAAGGTGAGTGATTGTGGTTTAAGTTAATAACGGTGGTGGACTGACTGTGTACGTTAGCCTGATTGGAGTAAGTTGATACAATATGTTGGTGGATTGTAGGATTCAGAGAGCATGGGTCTCACCTAGTCTCGCAAATAGGTGTGTAATCGCACACTCAACACCGTACTGCTTAAACGTTGGATAAAGGTGTTCTCATGTTCCTGTGCTACTGTGAATCGGCAAAAGCTAAAAAGCTGAACTTTCGGCATCTATGGGCCTTCGAGCGTGCGAACACTCGTAGGGACAAATCGAGCCATGATTGTTGGCGCTAGACCATAGAGGCCGTCACGAATGTTTCGTGGGCTTAGGTCGTAAAATTACTGAAATACCCTCGATAGGTCAATTATCGAAATACCCTCGATGGGTCAATTACTGAAATACCCTCGATGGGCAAATTATCGAAATACCCTCGATGGGTCAATTACCGAAATACCCTCGATGGGTAAATTATCGAAATACCCCCGAGGGATGGAATTATCGTTTTACCCCTAACTGTTAAAATGACCGTTATACCCCTAGTGGTAGTGTAAGTGATGTATGTGTGATATTTGTATGACTGATTATGATTCTGACATACTGCATACACGAGTTATTTATGACACAACATACTGCATTGGGGTTGGGATTTGTATTTGGAAGAAGTACTGTACTAGTGGCTCTGCCACGTTTTACTGATCTAGTGGCTTCGCCACGTATTCTGATTTTAGTGGCTTGGCCCACGTTCACTGTCATTAGCAACTTTGCTGCGTTACTACTAGCAGGTTTGCTACGATACTGGTGTACTAGCTGGGTGGGTCGACTTAGTCCCCACATGGTGTGTTGGTTGGTACGGGTGGTGTGCTGGTTGGATTGGGTTGGGTTGCATTACTGCTTTATTCTGTGATCATTTGGGCTTAGGCCCACACTGTTACAGTATAGGGCTAAGGCCCAGACTGAATTGATACTGAATAGGGCTCAGTTCCAGACTATTATTGTATGTTTGGGGATTACACAGTGAGTTCTCGTAACTCACCCTTTTCTTTAACTGCGCAGGTAATCCCCAGTCTTAGACGATTTGGAGTTGCGAGGGACTCGGAGGTGGCCACACGCTCGATATGTTTTAATTTTAGACTTAGTTATTTTATTTTTAATATTTTGGGTTGAAAATTATGTAATAAGGCCAATTGGGGTTTTGATTTTTATTGGTGGTTTTCTTTATTTTAATCTGCTAGTCTAGGAAACACGAGTTTTTTAAAACAATAATTGTTTTCTTAAAATCACGTCTTCAAATCTTATAGTTTACTTTTAGAAAGCTTCCGTGAAATTTAATCCTAACTAATAAATGATATGACCAACAAGTGAATATCCATTTTTGATTTTGCAACCCCAACAATTCAAAAAGGATTTAAAATTTAGTAATGAACTATCAACGACAAGTCGGTTTTCAAACAACACTTTGGTGTGACACGTTAGATCCGATCGTAACATCTAAGTTGGGTTTGGGGTGTTACATATAGTGGTATCAGAGTTTGGTTACAAAACTCAGCTGTGGAATGGCTTTTTAAAAATTTTCTAAATCTTTCTAAATTTTGGTTTGGAAAGAAATGTTGTTACGGAAGGTGTGGCACACCGAGCCTCCGGCGCCAAATTTGTAAGTTCTCTGACATTGTTTTCTGTTATATACTGAAATGGTTATACTGAGAAACTACTAGGGATAGTAGTAGTGCATTGAAACTCTTTAGCTAGAGTAAACTGAGACTGTAGGAGACTGAAAACTGTAGTGAGGTTTCGATCTGCGAAAACAACCCTAGTTACTGTTTATCATAAAATATTTGTTATTAATTACTGGAATTATAAGCTGATGCTTAAAATTCCTAAATCAGATAAATATGCTATATTGACATGAGCATAAGAGGTCACGGAAGGGGTACACGTGGCCGCGGTAGAGGTCGAGGTGCTAGGGCTAGGTCTTTAGCATCGGGACATATGCCTACTAGGGAGGCACCAGTCTCACCAGTAACTGAGACAAGGTCTCATGACAAAACCATTGGGGATGATGCTCTATCCCAAGCAATGTTACGGGTTCTTGAAAGGGTTGCTAGAGCAAGTACTGGGTCTATAGGCCGAAGGTCACTTTCTGAGCGACTCTGGTCTAATGGTGCAGAAATCTTCAAGGGCATTTCTGGTGTAGCCTCGAATGTGGCAAAATATTGGTTAAAGGCTACAGAGCAGATAATAGATGACCTCGACTATACCATGGAAGAAATTGAAGGGAGCAGTGACCTTACTCTGAGACGAGGCATACCAATGGTGGCTCACTGTGAGAGAGGGTACACAGGCCGTCCGATTGACGTGGGATTTCTTTAAAACAGCCTTCCAAAGAAAATATGTTAAGGTGAGTTATGTGGATGCCCGGAGGAAGGAATTTCTGAGTCTAGTCCAAGGGAATAGGTCTGTAGCAGAGTATGAGGCGGAGTTCCTGCGGTTGAGCTGGTATGCTCACGGCATAGTCGCGACTGAATATGAACTTTGTGTGCGATTCGAGGATGGCCTTCGAGATGAGTTGTGGGTGCTGATAGCTCAGCAGAGGGAAAGAGACTTTCCTGCCCTTTTTGAGAAGGAAAAAATTGCCGAAGATGTGAAACGCTCAGAGCGTTAGAACCGGGAAAAAGATAGGGGCAGAAATAAGAGGGATTTTGGGCCCTCAAGTTCTTTTGGTGGGCCTAAGAAGAAGCCTAGGTTTGATTGGCCAGTCTGAGCTGGGGCTTCCGTTACTGCTGCTAGACCACAGCCTTGCGCAGATTACGGGACAGTTCACCAGGGTGAGTGCTGGAAATGAATTGGGGCATGTTTCAGATGTGGGTCTATGGATCACCAGGTCAAGAACTGTATGCAAAGGCCTATTCAGATGCAAGCCACAGGTCAAGGCTCTGTTCAACCAGGGAGAGGTGGTTAGCAGCCACCTAGAGGCCGTGGTTTGGCGAATTTGATCTTATTTTGGGCATGGATTGGCTAGTGAAACACCATGCGAATTTGGATTGCGCCGCTAAGCATATGATATTGAAGTCTTCTGGGGATGAGGAGGTGGTTGTGATAGGGGAACGGAGGGATTATTTGTCTAATGTAATCTTAGCATTAAGGGCCAAGAAACTGGTTCGCAGGGGTTGCGAGATGTTCTTAGCCTATGTCAGCATGTCTAATTCTAAAGGTCCTTTTGTTGGGGATGTCAGAAATGTGAAGGAGTTTTCGGATGTATTTCTCGAAGAGCTTCCTGGGTTGCCTCCAAGCCGTGAGGTCGAATTCGACATTGAGCTCTTACCTGGAATAGCTCCGGTGTCCATTGCCCCTTATTGTATGGCATCGAAGGAGCTGGTAGAGTTAAAGGCTCAAATTCAAGAGCTACTGGATCAAGGATTCATTCGGCCGAGTGTTTCTCCATGGGGAGCACTGGTGTTATTCGTGAAGAAGAAGGATGGGTCCATACGCATGTGCATCGATTATCGTCAACTGAAAAAACTGACTATTAAAAACAAGTACCCTTTACCAAGGATAGACGATCTGTTCGACCAACTGCGAGGAGCTTCGGTTTTCTCCAAAATAGATCTTCGATCTGGGTACCATCAACTAAGGGTTAAGGAGGCGGATGTGTATAAGACTACATTCAGGACTCAGTATGGGCCTTACGAGTTTCTGGTCATGCCGTTTGGGTTGACGAATGCACCAACTGCTTTCATGGATATGATGAACCGGGTATTCCAACCCTATATGGACCGGTTCGTGCTGGTGTTTATAGATGACATCCTGGTGTATTCAAGAACTGAGGAGGATCATGATTCACATCAACGAATTGTATTGCAAATACTGAGGGAAAAGCAGCTTTATGCAAAGTTCAACAAATGTGAATTCTAGCTGCGAGAAGTGACATTTCTGAGTCATGTGGTGAATGTCAAGGGGATTAGGGTTGATCCTCGAAAAATTGAAGCCATATTGGAATGGAAACCAACGAAAATGGTATCTGAGATTCAAATTTTTCTAGGTCTGGATGGGTATTACAGACGTTTCGTTGAGGGGTTCTCACTGCTTGCTACACCTCTGACAAAGTTACTGCGTAAAGGGGTACCCTTCAACTGGATCGGTAAGCAGCAGGAGAGTTTTGAGAAACTGAAGAAGGTTTTACTGAAGCCCAGATGTTAATACAACCAGAGTTGGGGAAGGAATTCATTGTCTACTGTGATGCATCGCACACTGGATTGGGGTGCGTATTGATGCAAGAGGATAAGGTGGTTGCTTACGCATCTCGTCAACTTTAGCCTCATGAGGTGAATTACCCTACTCACGACTTGGAGTTAGTTGCGGTGGTATTCGCACTAAAGATTTGGAGGCATTACTTGTACGATGAGAAGTCAATCATTTATACCTATCATAAAAGCCTTAAGTACCTCCTTACTCAGAAGGAGTTGAATCTTAGGCAACGAAGATGGATAGAGTTGCTTAAGGATTATGATTGCTCGATTGAGTACCATCCGGGTAAAGCTAACGTAGTAGCAGGTGCACTGAGCCGTAAGGTCGTATCTGATCTAAGAGCGATGTTTGCTCGTCTCAACCTGTTTAAGGATGGTAGTTGATGGCTGAACTTCAAGTGAGACCGACCTGAATTGATCAAATTAAGGAGAAACAATGGCTGGATGAATCGTTGGCTCCTTGTTTTCGACTGGTTGAGAAGGAGGAGACTGCGGATTTTGGGCTGAATAGTGAGGGAGTACTATGCTTCTGTGGGAGAGTCTATGTACCAAGGGATTCTGAGTTAAGGTAGTCTATACTGCGTGGACTGTACTGGTGGCCAGGGCTTAAGCGCGAGCTTACTAATTTCGTGGGTAAGTGTCTGACATGCCAGCAAGTTAAGGCTAAGCATCAACTGCCTTCTGGATTACTGCAGCCCATTAAAATTCCACTCTGGAAGGGGGACAGGGTAACCATGGACTTTGTTAGTGGGCTACCCCCGACGTTTAGTAAGAAAGATTCGGTACGGGTTATTGTTGACCGACTGATTAAATCTGCCCATTTCATACCGGTCCACACTGATTATTCATTGCAGATGTTGGCTAAGTTATACGTGGCTGAGATTGTGAGACTGCATGGGGTACCAGCATCTATCATTTCAGACAGAGACCCTAGATTCACATCACGATTCTGGAGAGTGTTACACGAAGCTTTGGGTATAAGGTTGGATTTCAGCACGGCATTCCATCCTCAGACTGATGGTCAGTCAGAGAGGGTGATCCAGATACTGGAGGACATGTTAAGAAGCTGTGTAATTGATTTCAAAGGCAGTTGGGAAGGCTACTTACCGTTAGGAGAGTTTGCATATAACAACAGCTACCAATCTAGTATTCGGATGGCACCGTATGAGGCGTTATATGGTCGTAGGTGTCGTACCCCTACATGTTGGATAGAACTAGGTGAATGGCGAGTGTTGGGGCCAGAGCTAGTTTCTGAAATCGAAGAAAAAGTAAAGTTGATTCGGGATCAGTTTAAAGGAAGCATCTGATAGACAGAAGTCGTATGCTGATTTGAAGCGTAAGGAGATAGAGTACTCTGTGGGGGATTACGTTTTCTTGAAGGTCTCACAATGGAAGAAGATTTTGAGATTTGGGCGGAAAGGCAAACTGAGCCCTAGATTCATCGGACCTTACCGGATATTAAAGCGTATGGGACCGGTCGCCTATCAACTGAAGCTGCCTCCAAAGTTAAACCGAATACATGATGTGTTCCACGTCTCTATGCTGAGGCGATACCGCTCTGATCCCTCACATATAGTGCCGGTGGAGGAGATTGAGGTTAAACCTAATCTAACTTTTGAGGAAGAATCGGTGTAGATACTGGATCGTGATGTTAAGGTATTACCGAAATACCCTCGATGGGTCAATTATCGAAATACCCTTGATGGGTCAATTACCGAAATACCCTCGATGGGTAAATTACCGAAATACCCTCGATGGGTAAATTATCGAAATACCCTCGATGGGTCAATTACCAAAATACCCTCGATGGGTAAATTACTAAAATACCCTCGATAGGTAAATTATCGAAATACCCTCGATGGGTAAAATTATTGAAATACCCTCGATGGGTAAAATTACTGAAATGCCTTGATGGATAAAATTACTGAAATACCCTTCGATGGTAAAATTACCGAAATACCCCTCGAGGGGTGGAATTATCGTTTTACCCCTAACCGACAAAATGACCGTTATACCCCTAGTGGTAGTGTAAGTGATGTATGTGTGATATTTGTGTGACTGATTATGACTGTGACATACTGCATACACGAGTTATTTATGGCACGACATACTGCATTGGGGTTGGGATTTGCATTTGGAGGAAGTACTGTAGTAGTGGTTTTACCACGTTTTACTGATCTAGTGGCTTCGCCACGTATTCTGATTTTAGTGGCTTAGCCCACGTTCACTGTCATTAGCAGCTTTGCTGCGTTACTACTAGCAGCTATGCTGCGATACTGGTGTGCTGGCTGGGTGGGTGAACTTAGTCCCCACATGGTGTGTTGGTTGGTACGGGTGGTGTGCTGGCTGGATTGGGTTGGGTTGCATTACTGTTCAGTTCTGTGATCATTTGGGCTTAGGCCCACACTGCTACTGTATAAGGCTAAAGCCTAGACTGAACTGATACTGAATAGGGCTCAGGCCCAGCCTATTATTGCATGCTTAGGGAGTACACACTGAGTTCTCGTAACTCACCCTTTTCTTTAACTGCCTAGGGACTCGGAGGTGGCCACACGCTCGATATGTTTTAATTTTAGACTTAGTTATTTTATTTTTAATATTTTGGGTTGAAAATTATGTAGTAAGGCCAATTGGTGTTTTGATTTTTATTGGTGGTTTTCTTTATTTTAATCTGCTAGTCTAGGAAACACGGGTTTTTAAAACAATAATTGTTTTCTTAAAATCACGTCTTCAAATCTTAAAGTTTACTTTTGGAAAGCTTCAGCGAAATTTAATCCTGACTAATAAATGATATGACCAACAAGTGAATATCCAGTTTTGATTTTGCAACCCCAACAATTCAAAAAGGATTTAAAATTCAGTAATGAACTATCAATGACAAGATAGTTTTCAAACGACTCTTTGGTGTGACACGTTAGATCCGGTCGTAACGTCTAGGACAGGTTTGGGGTGTTACATTCACAACTGGAGAAAACACATCTATGAAGTCCACACATGGAATCTAGCTGTAACAACCCTCACTCGTATTCAACACCGGAATAGGGTTACGGAGCATTACCAGACTTACAGCACTTATAAACATACATTTCATATACAATTCAATCACAACTAATGATAATGTCACTTAATCGAGCCTATGAGGCCTTAAACATGCATTAGAAATAGTTCGGGACTACACCAATAGCTCGGGAAATTTTTGTGAAACTTAGAAAATTTTTGCTTCAAACAAAGGACACACGCGCGTGTGGTTAGGCCGTGTGTCTCACACGGCCACTAAACACGCCTGTGTCATAGGCCGTGTGAAAGTAGGTACATACTGACTTGGGTCACACAGCCAACCATACGCCCATGTGTCTAGCCCATGTGCCCTTTGAAGTGGCCACACACGCCCGTGTGCCAAACTGTGTGCTAGGTTGTGCCAAACCTATAGGGTATTGTAACACCCTGAATTTTGGCCTAGTAGAATTGGGCCTATTGGGCCTTAGGCATGGGAGCGTTTAAATTTTTTGAAAACAAGAGAACGACACAAATGCAAGTTGGATCTATTAGGTGAGTGATTTTGGAAAATTTGTATTTTTAAGCTTTAGGGGACCCTAACTCCTGGAATGAAGCCTTATAAGTTTTGGGATTAAAAAGGTAACACAAAAGGAGCTTGTGTTGTGGTGGCATGTAGCACCTGGAGCATAGGAGAGGGCAAGGGTTCGAATCCCATGTCAAGCAAGGGAGTGTTTATTTTGCAGATTGGACGGCTAGAGTTTGTGTTGGATTTGAACTCTAGCATTAAAGAGTTTGAATTGGTCTTCTGAGATGGTTGTGGAGGAAATCAAGGAGGGATAAGGGGAGTGTATCTTGGAGATTTTATAGGAGTTGGATTGGAGGAAGAGTTTTAGCCAAATGGGGAGGCTTGAGAGGGGAATTTCGGCTAGGGGGTGTTCATTTAGAACTTTTCGGCATTTGGGGAGGGTAGAAGTCGAATTTGCTCTCTGCTGTATTGGGGGGTTTCTTTTATTTCGCTTCAGTTTTTCTTGTCTGGTAACATCTCGTGCATCTTTTGTGACCACTCAGGTCTTGCTCTCCAACTTCTTTTGTCAACTGTTATTCACCTTGGCCAACACCCAAATACAAGTGTCGAATTCTTCCTTGAAACCCTTCCTTGTTTCTGCATATTTTTCTACCGATTGGGCACACTTCTTCTTCTCTTTGGGGAGTAACCGAATTAAGTTCTTTTGTTCTCTCTTCTCCCTTTTTCCTCCTAGGCCGAAAATCACCCATTTTCTTCGGGTTTCAGTTTCCTATTAGGGTGAACCGAATATTTTCTTGGTTAGTTCTGGGGTGGCCGAATTGTCCATCCTCTTTCCCACTCTCTGTTGCAGCCCTGCAAGTGTTCCTGATATCGGTAAGCGATTATATTCTTTCCTTTTTGATTAAAACTATTCTCTCTTATTCCCTTTTTCTCTAAAAGCTTATTGCTCCTTTCCTTCTTGGTCTTTGATGGTCGAATGGTGATCCCTCCCTCTTGGTGTGGTGACCGTGGGTTTAGGAAATCAAGAGTTTTTCATGGAGGCAAGTGATAGCCAGTCTGAAGGGGGATCAGGGAGAGTGCCTAATGGAAATGGACTCGTAGCCCTTGCTTCCAAGTTTAAGAGGCATGCGGTGTCGGCTATTCGGGACTTCCTGCCTGGATGCGAAAGGGTGACTGCATCAAACTTTGGTTTAACTAGGCAAATAGCAGTTGATCGCTCTAGTGAAGGCAAGTGATAGTAAATCTCATGGTTAGGTGTTTGGATTAGAGATCTCCCAATTCTTTTGTTAAGTGAGTTAACTGTGTGTTATGTTTGGTATAGGTGATGGTGCTTGTGATTATTTAGTACTCTACGTGATAAGGTGTGTATCTGTATACACTGCTCTGATTGTTGATCAGTTCAAAAGCCGCAGGTGCTTAGTGGTACTATCTTGACTGTTGATCGACATTATGCCTAAAAGCCGAAATACCGATGAATGATGCCATACGAGCGTGCGATCACGCGTGTGGTGAACCGAGCTCACGGAACGTGAGCGTATGATGAGAAAGGCCACCATGAGCAAATTCATGGGCTTGGGCCGTCGTGGGCCACTTGGGTTGGAATGGGCCTCGATGGGCCTAATGGGCCGTAGGGCCCACGAATGCAAGTTAGACTGTCAAATGGGAGATAGGGAGGCTTGTCATGACATGCACATGGCATGTGCCGTTCTGGGCTACGATGGGCCGAGAGGGCCCAATGGGCCCGTGGGCCTATTGGGTTAAATCTCACTGATAAATGGGAAATAGATAGACTTATCATGTCGTGCCCATGACTTAGGTGTTTTGGGCCGCGTAAGGCCGAAAAGGGGCCGTGTAGGCCCAATGGGCTTCTGGGCCCAC